>JARFJB010000512.1:2190000-2602500 GCA_036346205.1 Vesta saturnalis | reverse complement strand
GATCATTCGTTCGATAACTTATTTGTTTCTGCAAGACGATAAGGTCCTACCGTTAATAATTTACGCTGTCGTACTCTCGTAAACTGCCACGATAGCACGCTACGCCTTCTCATTTTGATTTCTGGATATTAATCAAACAAAAAAGCTAATCTTTAATTTCATAATTCCGTGGATTACTCAATCAATCGAACAATTACATTCGAATGAGCTGAAACATCAAATTCGATAAAAAATACGCACATTATTTCAGCTAACAGTCAACATGCTTTGAACCGCAACATTTAAACTCTAATAGTTAATTCATGCACTCCATAACATAGAAAACTTTGCGACAACAAATTTTAAAAGCGAAAAATGCCGTTAAAATTTCATGATAATTAAATAATAAAATCGATACCCCGTATATTCATTAATTTGTGAAAATTTTCTTACCAATGCTTTCAAAACTTCCTTATTATAATTAATCTCAACAAGATTTAATCAAAAATAACATTATTTTCTATAGTCTGGTCTTTATAAAAAAATAAATTCCTTAATAACATGCCGCGTGTCTAACCACCACACTGCATAAAACGAGAGAAATGAGTGAGCTCGGCTAAAACTCAAACAAACGGTCCGAAGACCGCAGAGCACTCGGATTGCATGGATGTTTTGGAGGTATTGATAAAATAGTTTAAGTTAGAATCTGGTTAGTGAGGAAAGAACCGAAATAGGCGCCACAAGCTTTAAATAAAGAAAGAAAGAAAAATAGGTTCTTATTCCTTGAAAGAGGGAGAGAGCCTGAAAAGCTTAAAACAGGGTGTAATCGGAATAGTAATTAAGTGACAATTCCCTCAAACGTAAATTTATCTTTTTTTTTAAATTCCTAACCAAGGAGGTAATAAGCTAAACATTATTGTAGAGCTATGTAAATATATGAATAATAAATGGAATAAATTATACACAGTATGTATGTTATCCCTAAAACCACAAAAAAATATAAGTTAAAATGAGCTTAACGAGGGACAGTCTTGAGCTTGTACATACGCCCACAGCAATTTATGTTTTATAATTATAATACCAAAAACAACCCCTTCTGGCCGGCGGAAGATCTTACGTACCTTAGCCTGAAAAGGCCAATTTAATAAACCTATTAAATCAGTTATTTACAAGAAAGAAAAATTAATTATGTAATTCAGCTTGCGTTTCATTTAACAATACTGAATACAAACCCCTTTTTGATGAAATTACCTCAATACAATTGGAAAAGATTGTTCAGTCTACTTAATTTATCTCGAATAAAAAAAGAATATTAGTAATTAAGCAATTTAAATTAGAAAAAGAGATTGGGCCGAACAACCTTATCCATAAAACGATAGTATATATTATACATTTGAGCTACCGAATTGGATTTAAACTAGCACGAAATCTCGCGCAGACATTTGAAATTATTCAATGTCACGCTACACAAAAAGTTACGTCTGGTATAAACATAAAAGTTGCAGCACAGCTACTGCGCACGACCACATAAACAGTAGTACAAAATTAATTATCCCCAAAATGGAGGTTGTAACTCCCTACTTGGTGTGGCACAATTTTTGACAAAAATTATTCAAAACGTTGATTATTGAGTATGCGTAAAATATTGAAGCATGGTTTAATTAACATATAGCAGTTCCACATAAGAGAAATGGTATTGAAATTAGCTGAAGTCGGGTATCGAGCTGACACTGAACTTACACTACAGGTAACATGTTTAACAAATACTCGTTGACAGAATTAGTATAAATGTATTTAATTTCGTTGTTGGCGATCGTAATCTGCTGAAGGCAATTTATACATGCGATAAATGGAAAGAGCTGACCTGTGTTTACGAAGGTTTATGCGTTATTCAAGGTAGCCAGGATTTCACCAGCTTCAATACAGATGTAACCTCAACGATCCCGCAACCCAAGGTACGTTAGAAACAGCGGACCGCAGTGTATCAGTAGTACAATCCAAACAATAAGCTAAAGAGATGCAGAACGGGTAATCTTGTTACATCAATAAAGATGTAATCGTAACGGTAAAGTTATATGGAAACTTAAATGTAAAACAACTGTAAAGGATTAGAACGGTGTTTATTCAGTGACAAGGTGTTACCTCCAAGGTCGAATGCGAGCGTTAGTGTAAATGTCTTAACCAATTGCTCGCATCTATTTCTTTGAAGAAGTAATATGAAATTCTTTTGTGTTTGAAACCTGAAAGAGAAGTTCTAATTAGAACAAGGTTAACGAGATCTGATACGGCTTACCGAAAATGTGTGGATGGAGTGAAATATTTCTATTACATCCGCCTTTAATAGCGATTATATCACTTCTATAAAACAAAAGGATACTATATTGTAAAAATTTTACAAAAAAAATGATGCTTAACACCTACGAAATAGAAACAGGAAAATTTTCTAGAAAGTTCAATCACTCCACCGTAATGGCTGTTCTGAAAAGAATTTTACAATTTTAAAAATATTCCTATCAATCATTGTTACCACAATAGCATTTTATGTATTGTTAACAGAATAAACCGTTATTTATACGGTGTATTTATTAATAAATAGCAAAATAACAGATCCCCTTTCAGAGTTAAGTATACCAATCACCAGTACTACGTATATCTCAGAGATGGCGCTATAGGTATTAATTGAAATTTTTTTGTTTTGTGAACGGTAAATAACTACAGAAGGCTTTAATACGTTAAACTAGCGGAACTAAAAACGAGTAAACTTTTGAAATGCAAAGGTGGATACGAGAGAGAAATAATTTTCGTATAATGTAGAAACGTACACGTCATAATAGATAATCTTATGTGAAGGAGCAATTAGCTACAATAAAGGAATAATGTTGTATAACGTAGAAAAGTAAGCGTGCTGAAAGAAATCATTTAATCCATCATACCCATTAGTATATGCCGTAAATACAGAAATTTTATATCATTGTAGTAAAGAAATAGATACGAGTAAGCTTAAAGCACATTACTAAATGTTTGAGTCACAGATACTTAATTAAGGTAGTTTTTAGAAACAGTCACCAGATAAAATTATACAATCAATCCTTATCGATTTTTACACGTTACAAACAAACATTTAGTTTTACAAGTGCAACCATGATATACAAATTTCCTTAATACAGAGACACGTGAGACCATATTCAAAGGTTGTGGAAATTTGTGCTTAAAAACAAAGAAAACCATACACAAATATGGAATTGATATTTAATAGAATAAATAGACAAAGACACAATCGTAAGCTTTTTGGGTGAACTGTGGTTTTGTGCTAATAATCAGCACCTAAGTAATAGCATATATCGAAAAAGCCAATTTTATTTTAAGACTACATGTGATCATACTGTAAGCCAGTTACCCATTGACGAGTTAGTCCTTGTTTTAAGAAAATATAGGGGTTTGTACAACTGCTTCATATGGTAAGGAGCATTGTCCATTACTGCAGCACATTGGCCTTCAATCGGGTATAATAGATTCACACATATACCAAACAGATTCTATAGCGACATTTACAATACTAGCTAATGAAAAAGACATCGTAATATTAACAATAATCAGTCATCTTGGGTGGACGTTACTAAACATTCAGGTACTAACATGAGAAAGACATTCTATTGCCGCTCTTGCATTAAAAACATCGTATAGTTTAGATTTGCGACATAACATTGCACATCATTTTTTAACAAATATGTTTAAGTTGTAGCGTGTAATACTCATTTCAGTAAACAAATTTTTATTTTTGTGTTAAAAGTAAAAGTGAATGACATCAAACGTAACAGCAAAACTTGCAGATTTCGCCAAATATAGCTAAAATCTGTCCCGAAACGAAGCGAAGGAATAAATTGAAATAATTAACTTGCTTTGCATGTGATCTGTACACGATTTTGTATTATTTAGTGTAAAAGCGATAAATATGTTTCCCTCGGGGCTTTTAATAAGGATGTAATAAACAATCCTCAAATAAATGTGCATCAACCAATCATCACGCAGAGTCAACCAGCAATGCTTCACCAAACACCTCAAATGCAAGTACCATTATCTCAATTATATCCAATGTATCCTTCTAGCTCGCAAATGCCCTTGACCCCAAGCCATTCGCAATATATATTTCCACCCAACCAACAACAATTCCTACAGCAAAATCATCTGCCTTTTTCACAACATAGCAGTCACAAACAGCTTGTAAGAATGATCTCAACTAGTGACGAAGAAACAGAAGACATTAACAAAGAAAATCCATGGCAGATTGTAAAGAGCGTTAAAAGGAAAAAAATAAATTATGACACAAATACGAGAGAGAAAACCAGTGTGAGCAACAGTTATGATGCACTTTCAACGGAGGATGGTAAAACCACAGAAAATAATACCAAACCAACTGAAAAAGTTCCTAAACCTCCGCCAATATATGTTTATGGAGTAGTTAACTATGGAAGCATGATAAAACAAATTAACAGAAATTTTAGAAGAGGAGCAGTTCCTCACTAAGACTATGGCAGACAACACTATTAAAATCAATACCAATATACCAGAATCCTACCGAAAACTTAAAAATCATACGTACCAGCCAAAAGAAGAGCGAGCTTACAGAATTGTAATAAAATATCTTCATCGCACAGTACATCCAGCAGATATTAAAGAGGAACTCGAAAGCATGGGACACAAGGTTCGCAATATACTTAACGCGAAGAATAGGAGAACGAAGCAACCATTAAACATGTTTTTGTGGATTTATAGTCGGCAGCAACCAACAAAGATGCGTATAAAATCAACGCCTTGCAAAATAAAATAATTCAAATTGAACCCCTCCGAACGAACAATAGTATAATATAGTGTACACGGTGCCAACTCTACGGCCACACAAAAACGCACTGTAATAGACCCTTCCTTTGTGTCCAATGCGGAGGATCACACAACACTACAAACTGCGACAAAAATAAAAAACCCCAGCAACCTGCACACTGTGTGGAGGGCCTCGCCCGGCCAACTACAGGGGTTGTGAGTTTTATCACAATTTACTTAAAAACACCAATAATGCTGCAAACATTGATCAATATAAAACCAGGCACCAAATAAATACCCCAAGACACTCCAAAAACATACAGAGCAAAATCGCAGTTATGCGGATGCTACAAGCAACAGAAATATCACCACAACACAACATGACGATAACACAGGCATTATCTTAAATAAATTCTTAGAAGAATTTAAGAATGTGTTCAGTCAAATGATGTAACAGAACAACATGGTCTTGAAACTTCTCACGACATTATTGAGCAGGACAAACTAATGGCTAAATTTCTTAGGATTGCAGAATGGAACGCCAATGGACTATTACAACGCAGAGATGAAATTAACCTCTTCCTTCAACAACACCTGATAGACATCCTGTTAGTAAGCGAAACCCACTTCACTGACAAATCTTATCTAAAAGTCCCATACTATACACTATATCATACAAATCACCCTGATAATATGGCACATGCCGGATCTGCAATCCTAATAAGATCTTCCATAGACCACTACGTACTACCTGAATATAAAAAGACTATCTCCAGGCTACGTCACTAAAAATCAAAACGTTGCCATATGAACTAACAGTTTCTGCAGTGTATTGTCCACCTCGGCACAACCTCAAGAAAGAAATCTATCTAGACTTCTTCCAAACACTTGGTCCAAAATTCATCGCAGGAGGCGACTACAACAGCAAAAACATAATGTGAGTTTCAAGACTAACCACGACCAAAGGACGAGAGCTGTTGAAAGCCATACAAGAAAAAACTATTTATTCCACTCGACCGGCAGCCCAACATATTGGCCAAGTGACAACAGTAAAATACCAGACCTTCTTGACTTCAACATTACGAATGGCATTTCCACTACGTACATAGAAATAACGTCTAACAATGAATTATCATCAGACCATACGCCAATAATAGCCACTATTAGTACTGCAGCTATTACAGTTAAAAACCGCAAAGATTGCATAATCGAAAAACAGACTGGGATATATTTAGAAGTGAAATTGTATCAGACATCAATCTAAAAATAAGTTTAAAATCCCCGAAGAACTAGAGGAAGCAACCAAACGGCTTATAGATACTTTGCAACATGCTGCGCTAAAAGCAACACCTAAAATGGAAACTCACAAACAGAATATTAACATTCCCATGGAAATTAAACAACTTATAGCAAAGGAAAGGAAAACCAGAAAGAAATGGCAGCAAACTCATGCTCCTGATGAAAGAAGAAGATACAATCAACTAACCAATCAACTAAAACAAAAATTAAGGCAGATGAGAGAAGCGAATCTAACAGACTACATAACTAATCTAAATCGTTACGACAATTCAATATAGCGACCAATTAATCCTTAAACTGCTATGCCCGAGTATACTCGTCGCGAATTTTGTGTCGCCAGTGCTCGCGACGAGAATACTCGCAAGCCGTTTATATGTTATCTGCCAAGCCTGTTATGTCTCGCATGCGATGAATGGTGACCCACATTGTTCTAGAAGCAATTTTAATGCGCAGCGCGCTAAAATTCGTACCCACCCTGACTCGTCATTAGCAGTAGTGGACAGTTTGTTCGTTGAGACGTGCGGTTCATTCGTTTGCTCGAATTTTGCTAGTTCTAAGACGACTTCGCAAGAGCTCACAGATAAAGAACTTGAAGCATTACTCATGGAGAGTGATGACGAAATAATGGATTTAGATTTAGACGAAGGCATAGAAAGGGTGTAAAGTGACGAAGATTCGGAATTTAAATCGGAAAGCGAAGAGGTTACTGAACTTCCATTGCCTATGCAACCAGTTCAACCTGTTATCGGTAAGTAAATTTGTTATATTGGGACATAATTTGTAAATACTTTAAAACATAGGGAATAAAACTAAACCTCGTCCGGGTGGAAGATTTCAAAACCACCGAGTGACAGTGAAAATAGTGACTTTGACGATAAAGAGGCATATGATTTTTCGACCTTTGTTTGGGAACATAAGAGAGACTTTGTACCAAGAGTACATACTTTTACATAACTCAGTGGTGTAACTGACCAAACACTGAACACAAATTCAGCGTATCTCGATTTTTCAAAAAATTTTTAATGGTCATTTGATTGGCAAGATTGTTGAGGAAACTAATAGATTCGCGGCCCAATTAATTGAAAAACGTAGCTGCTAAGCACGACTTGCAAGATGGCGTGATGTTACTGCTAATGATATTTACTGTTTTATTTGTTTATCGATTCTAATGGCAAGAGTAAAAAAGCTCAATTTTGCTGAATACTGGACAACAGATCCCTTCTGGACAACAGATCCCTTGCTTGCAACTCCAATTTTTCAATCAGTAATGTTTCGCGATTGATATTTACTTATCCTACGTGCTTTGCACTTCACAAACAATAAGGATGTTAATCACAACGACCGACTATATAAATTGAGAAATGTATTAGACCCTGTCAAGGCTTCCTTCAAACGCAATATGTTACCATTTGAAAATTTATGCATCGACGAAAGTTTGATTCTATATAAAGGACGTTTTGGGATTCTTTCAATGCATACCCAATAAACGCCACCGATTTGGAATAAAATTTTTGTTTTGGCAGACTGCAAGACGGGCTATGTTCTCGATTTTATTATTTATACTGGATCCACCACTGAAATTTCGGATGGTAATAAAAACATTGGAATGTCAGGAAACGTGGTAATGACACTCTTAGAACCTTACCTAAAAAAGGGCACACGTTATACGTTGATAATTGGTATAACAGCTTCAACCTTTTGAGGACCCTTCACTCAGAAGAAACAAATGGTTGTGGCACAGTCCGAAAAACAAGAAAGAATATGCCACCAATAGAAGCAAAATTGGCCAAAGGGAAGAAACATTTAAATCTTCCGAGGAGTTACTGTGTCAAGTGGTATGACAAGCGTGAAATTTATATGCTTACCACTAAATATAAGCCAACAATGGAAGCCACTGGGAAAAAAAATCGAGTTGATGATCAAACAATATATAAAACAACCTGTATCATGGACTGTAATAAGCACATGGGTGCAGTTGATAAGACGGACATGCTCTTAAGTTCTATAGTAACTGTCAGAAAAACGAGGAAGTGGTATAGAAAGGTATTCTTCCACACTTTAGACCTTTGCATTTTGAATTACTGCGCTTTATACAGAACTGCAACCAAGAAAAAAATTAAGACTGCCGATTTTCAGCTGGAACTCACGAGAGAAATGTTAGAAAAATATCATGACCCCATCGTTACCAAGAGAAATTCTGGTGGAGGTAATAACTAATATAGCGTCAGTTATATACACGAGATGCCTGTCTAAATTCTTTATTTTTTAGGAAGGCGACAACTGGATCAAAATCCGTTAAGGTTGACTGGACGGCATTCCGTACCAATCCAACAAAGAGATGCTTTGTATGTTCGCAGCAGAAGAAAAGTAAAGAGATAAGGTATATGTGTAAAGAATGCTATACGCCACTTTGTGTACAGCCTTGTTTCAAGATATTCCATACAAAGAAGATACTTTTACAGTAATTATTTAGTTTTCCATAATCGCATTGTACCAGTTTTCTTGACCGTAAACTTACTTTAAGACGTTTATTTTGAAGTGTTGTTATTTGATACTAGTTATTAATAAAAATCCAGACTGTAATATAGATTCTTTTCTTTTCATAAGAAAACCATCTGCGGTGTACTCGTCTGGAGCAGTGCGTGCCAAGAAAAGTGGTGGCGAGATATCTCGCTCGCTATTTTCAGTGCTCAAGACGTATATTCTCGCATGCGGTGATTTTGTGCGCACTAGGGACAGCTTGTTCTAAACACAGTTGAGCAGTCAAAGGGTTAAATCCGCAAGAAAACCAACAGTAACAAACTACCCGGTACGAGTAGAATCACCAAACAAAGGTCACTGGGCTAAAAGTAACCAAGAAAAGGCAGATCTCTTTGCTTCACGCCTAGCTACAGTATTTACACCTAACAATGATATTCCTGATCAACACATATCCGACTTCTTAAACAATAATCACACAGGCAACACCTCCTTTACAAATAACACACTAATAACTCCAAAAGAAATCAAACATATCATCTCACTTTTAAATACGAAAAATGCACCAGGCATAGATCAGATAACCACAATAATGCTAAAAAAGTTACCAAGAAAGGGCTTAGTTATGTTAACATACATCTCTAACGCTATCTTCAGGATGCAATACTGGCCTAAAGAATTAAAAAAGTCCGAAATTATTCTTATTCCTAAACCTGGGAAACCGATCACCAACGTAGCATCCTACAGACCAATAAGCCTGTTATCAACAATCTCCAAACTTTTAGAAAAGCTGCTGTTACATCGTATAAAAGATCTACTCCAAGTAATCCCCGATCATCAATTTGGCTTCCGCACCGAGCAATCTACCATTCAACAGTGTTACCGCGTGGTACATGCAATTAACGAAGCGTTAGATGCAAATAAATACACAGCAGCGGTCTTCCTGGATGTCAGCTAGGCCTTTGATAAGGTCTGGCAAGAAGGTTTGCTCTATAAAATCAAACAATGCTTACCTATTGCATACTTCTATCTCATCAAATATTACCTACAATACAGATGTTTTCGAACGAGGGTACACGGTGAAACTTCCGAATTCCAGCCTATTACATCAGGAGTCCCGCAGGGCAGCGTACTGGGACCAGTATTATACCTCATATATACATCTGACCTTCCCACAACTGACCACACCATAACAGGAACCTTCGCGGATGACACGACTCTTCTGACAACACATGAAAGCCCCCTAGTAGCATCATCCAACCTCCAAGAACATATATTCCTCCTGGAAGAGTGGCTCCAGAAATGCAAAATAAAAGTTAACGAAGCGAAATCCCAGTACATAACGTTTACGACAAGAAAAGAACTATGCCCTCCAGTATACATCAACAATATAGAAATACCAAGAACCTCATGCGTAAAATACTTAGGACTACACCTCGATAGTAAGCTGATCTGGAGAGAGCATATTAACAAAAAAAGAAAACAAATTGATATAAAATTGAAAGAAATCTATTGGCTCCTTGGCAGAAACTCCCGAATGTCACTAGCAAATAAAATACTTCTGTATAAAACTATAATCGTGACAATCTGGACCTACAGCATTGAGTTATGGGGATGCGATAGCACATCGAACACTACCATTATCCAGCGCGCTCAATCCAAAACTCTTCGCTCAATGACTGATGCCCCGTGGTATATAACAAACCAGATGCTTCACCAGGACCTCAATGTACAAACTGTCCAAGAACTGATTAAAAATCGAAGTAAGAAACACCACCAAAGACTAGAACTTTATACAAACACCCTTCTCCAACCTCTCCTACAAGATGGTGGCCAAAGAAGACTGAAAAGGAAGAGACCAATGGACCTTAAATAAGGCGAAAGAGTTGTTCTCGCTGGAGAAGCTCATCAACGTCACAAGGAACTGCCCCATCCAGTTCCTAAGTCAACAAGATAGCTTAAGGATGTACTGTATACTTTTGATTGCTGTTTAATAAATAAATAAATAAATAAATAAATAAAAAAGTACTTAATAGATTTCTTAGACTAGTTTTAGGATATACCGCTTCCATACTATAGCGTTACAATGTAAGTTATCTATCAATGGCTGCCAATCCTTTAACAATGGGACGTACCTGTTGTTGAGTGCTAAAGTAAGAATCATAGACGAACGTTTGTATGTATAATTTTTGTGTGTAATTGCACATTAATTTTTATTAAAGTGTGATTCCAAATACAATACATACTTTTTAGTTCAATTATTAGTAATTAATTACTTTAAAATTATTCAGTTTTATATGTTTTATCATAAAATAACCCAACACCACTGGAATCTGCCAAATATGTTGATTTATTCCTTTGTTTCGTTTCTGGACAGATTATAGCGAAATACACTTCATTGTAATATCGCTGCAGAACCTGTTTTATTTTTAGGTTTTTGTGAGTGAGAGACATGCCTGAATTTTATATCAAGCGATTAAATCTATCATCGTTTCTAATATTTAAAGCTCTGATAAGTTTGGGTCCAGACATTTAAAAATATATAATGATGAATCTTCTCATGTCATTAACTACTCTATATCTATAACCGATCGATTAAATAAGTAAAGTAATTACACGCTGTGAAGACATTATGTCACTAATTATACATTATGTTCATTGATCTGTTCTTTTCAGATGAATACCCAGCAAAGGTGTTTAGGCATGTGCGAATAGAAACATCCGTTTAACAAGAAACCCTCTAAGAGTGTAAAGCACATGACTTGTTGAAAACAATAAAGCACTTAAAACAGTCTTAAACTGAAAAAACATTAGAAGTTTAATTGAGCAAAGACATGGTACATTTTGTAAGCAACCTTTCAACAACAGCATAATCCTATGATAAGAAAGAGAAATCCTAGAGACGCCGTTAATTTTAATTTCATGTAAAACGTTCATCGTTTATCATTTTAATTGCGCCCTTCCATTCTAAACACAATCTTGAAGGTATCAAGTGAGATACTAAGACATTTAAGTTAAAATACCACAAGCAGGTAAATTTACGTACCTTTAACGTATTCTAAATAAGTTTCTAAACAAGCAACAGCAGCAGGTAGTAGAATAGTTTAAGTAATACTGCTAAGGGAGAATACAAAGCCACGGAATAAACTCGAGAAACAGTTGGCAAGTGTGAAACAGGTGCAAAGATTGTTGTTCTTGTTAGTCAAAGTGAATCTTGCTGCTAAAGATGGCCACATTTAAACTTAAAATATAGTTGCGCTCGTGAATCTAATACTAAAATTAGAATAATGCACAATAAAACACGTAAGCTGTTCATTTAGTGCTTAAAAGTAATCGTTGTATGGAAGAGAAGAGCGAGGAAATTGATAGAGGAAGTTGCGGTTGCCACCTGTCGTTTACTGTACCATGTATTGTAAGACAGACTGTTACGTTATTAGACAGACAGATTCATAAACTAAATATTTACGAAATTTGATCTAATAAAAGGGATATACATAAGGAAAATTTCAATGAAAAGAAAATTTTTATTACTAAAAAATTTTTAGAATAGAAACTTGTTATCCTCATTTTACATTAATTAGTCCCATATCACTTTATGGCATAAAGACCGCTAAGCTTTCCACTCGATAGGCGCATACTCTGTGAATGCTTAAACTGTAACTAGAGAACAACCCTTAGTAATTCTCCACTGTGGTTTAAATTATTATATTACATTACAATAGAAACATATAACGGCTTTTGATGAAAATTATAATCCTTTTGGAGCGAAAATAATATCCACCCCATAAATCGTTTCAGCTGTAAAATTACGGGCGACTATTCATTATTGTGTAATAATCATTTTCGGCGAGTGAATTAAAACAGAATGTAGAAGAGAAATCTTATTTAATATAATGTGTAAATCAGTATTGATTAGCTTAAATTTATGAACGTTTGCAATGGAACGACTAAGGATATAAATTTACCATTCAGGCTAACCAAATTTACTCAAGTTTCCGATTGATAGCGTTACTACACAAACATGAGCTAAAGTATCAACTGGATTACTACTCGATTTAACTGTAGTATAATATTTGAAGGACTAAAATACCCAAAAACCACAAATCCGTACGGGTTAACAGTTAAGATATAATTTTATGGGACTACACTAAATTTAACTTTCAACAAAGTCACATCAAACATATTACCTTCATCAGTTTATTAAATATCTAGCGTGGAACACTACACGACTTTCCAACCTACAAAATGGGAATTAAAAGAAATGAAATAATTTTAATAACACTTTTTTTAGGATAATGATGCAACCTCTTTTATAAGAAGTTCATTACGCAAATAGGCAACATTGTAAACGAAAAAACAATGATCTATGTCAAACAGACGTTTAAAACTTCATGACAGACAGAGGTTAATAGACATCTAGATGGCGACTTGAATTTAAAAAAATGAAATAATTTTAATTTTATTTTTTTTAGCATAACTATGCAGCATATTTTTTATACGTTCATAACGAAAACAGGCAACATTGTAAAAACAAAAACAATAATCTATGCCAGAACGACGTTTAAGGCTTCATGTCAGATAGAGATTAATAGACATAAAAACATGTTAACGTAAAAAAAATTCCAAAGCCGCCCGCTTAATACAGGGTGATTCAAATTCGAGGCTAACCATGGAGATTTCGAAAACGGTAAGAGATGGAGGGGTGGTTTAAATTTGGCAAAGTTGCGAAATTTTGGGAACAACAACATGCTGCCGAGAAACCAAAAAAAATTTATTTTGTTTTCGAGATTTTTTAAAAAAACCAAAATCTCTCATTTTCGTTTTTATTTTTTCCTGACCTTATTTACAAAGATATTCAAAATTAAACAATACATTCTTAAGACAACTTTTTCTTGCCTACAAAATGCCGACCATCATCAACTTTTTTATTTCTTATGGCCGCCATCTTGATTTCTTAGACCACTAAATAGAGCTTTTTTTTGTGATTTCAAAAATGTATAATTTGCCTACCTTATGTTGAACCGTTATCTAATATTATCAAAAAAGTAAAATTATTGTTGATTTTAAAAAAACGATCTAGATACCATTGCACTGTAGATGCGTGTACATATTGTTTTTTATTATCAAGATACCTTTGAATTTGATTATTCTTTATTGTATTTAATATGGCTACTGTACTGTAATTGTATTTGTGTTTTTTTTTGTGAATGTTGTAATTGTATTAGTATTTAAAGTGCCATTTTCAAACGATGAAAAACGTGACATGTTGCAAGTCTATTATGCCAAAGGCAGAAACTCGAGAGATACATTAAACACCTATTTTGAAATGTACCCTGAAAGAGATCAACCAAACGAAAGTTATTTCTTAAGACTTCACCGAAATTTGTCATAATACGGACGATTTAATGCATCAAGACCGAAATACGGGAGTAGGCTCCCTTTAGCAGTTAAAGAGGAAATTCTTGATACAGTAAGTCTTTCTTATGTTTTTTTTGTCACAGATCTATGTTTTGATTTAATTTTAGGTAAACCTAAACCCGTCTATTTCTGTAAATTTAAATATCCTGCAAACAGCATGGAGAACATTGAATGAGGCGAATTTCAAACCTTATAAAATACATACAAGTCAAGTTTTACATCCCGATGATAACCAGAGGCGGCTTAGATTTTGCAATCGGTTACTTGACCAAGCAAACCACGATGCGAATTTTGTTGAAAAAATAATTTGGACTGATGAATGTCGCTTCTCCAGTTTAGGCGTTTTTAATCGCAATAATGAACACATCTGGGCAACTGAAAATCCTAGAGAGAACAGGCAAGTCCGGGATCAAATTCGCTTTGGGTTTAACGTCTGGATCGGTTTAACTAAGAATAGGTTACGAGGCCCTTTTATTTATGAGGATACGTTAAATTCAGTTAGATATCTAGAGTTCTTAAGAGGACCAATGCTGGTGGTGGCAGCAAGATGGTGCCCCACCACATAACGCTGTTTTAGTTCGTAATTATCTAAACGAAATTTTTCCAAACGCATGGATAGGTAACAGAGGTGTTATCGAATGGCCAGCGCGTAGTCCCGACCTTACTCCGCTAGATTTTTTTTTATGGGGAACCTTAAAAAATATTATTGTTAAGCAGCGCTACGAAAACATCCATGAACTTCGAAATAACGTTATAACTGCCTGCCAACATATTCCCCGAAGAAGTATTCAACGAGCAATACGTAGTGTAATCAAAAGAGCTAATATGTGTGTACAACAAAATGGTTTTCTTTTTGAACACCTATTGTAACCCTAAACGTTTAAAACTAGTTTAATTTATTGTTATTTTTCTTGCTTTACTTGTTCCTTTTCGTTTACTTGCTTCTCATAGTTTTTTTTATAAATCAAAAGTACATTATGTGTTAATAGTAATTTTATTTTTTTTTTGTAAATTTAGGTATCTTGATAATAAAAAACAATATGTACACGCATCTACAGTGCAATGGTATCTAGATCGTTGTTAAAATTAACAATAATTTTACTTTTTTGATAATATTAGCTAAACGGTTCAACATAAGGCAGGCAAATTATACATTTTTGAAATCACAAAAAAAAAGCTCTATTTAGTGGTCTAAGAATTCAAGATGGCGGCCATAAGAAATAAAAAAGTTGATGATGGTCGGCAGAAGACGAAACGTCGTATTAAAATTTTGATGCCGCCATTTTGTAGGCAAGAAAAAGTTGTCTTAAGAATGTATTGTTTAATTTTGAATATCTTTGTAAATAAGGTCAGGAAAAAATAATAACGAAAATGAGAGATTTTGGTTTTTTTTAAAAAATCTCGAAAGCGAAATAAAATTTTTTTGGTTTCTCGGCAGCATGTTGTTGTTCCCAAAATTTCGCAACTTTGCCAAATTTAAACCACCCCTCTATCTCTTACCGTTTTCGAAATCCCCATGGTTAGCCTCGAATTTGAATCATCCTGTATATCGATAATACAGCTTCAGCATTTGGAATCGTATTTATTTCATTTATTTCACTTTTCATTAAAAAACTTTATAAAGAAAATTTTCGACAATTTTTCTTATAAAATTAATCATTATTCAGATAATTTCAACTATAGTCTGTAAAAATAAAGATTTTCTATTTCGGCTTAGCGCTTTATTACTCTGAGACATTCGGAATATACAGCCGTTTCTTTCTAACGTTTGGGTTTCAATAGAAACGTACGCGACTTAAGTGAAATCGTAAATTACCTGCTCAATGACTTAAGACCGCTCGCGAGAGGTAAACACAATGGAATTTTAATTCTATTCCAGAAGTTATAAAACGTTTTGAACGATTTTTAATTTTAACTATGTTGCAACGTTCTTTTTGTGTGTGGATGCAGAGGTTTATTACTTAATATAATTCATTTATTTTGAAATGTGCAACAACGAAATCATTAATTGGTAATTAAAAAGGAATTGATATGCATAAACCAGTTTTTAATTTACAGTTTTAATTGTACATGCAGAACATAACGTACATTCTTGTAAATAAAACAAAACAAAATTAGAACTAAGAAGCACACATTACATTAATATATGGAAAAGAATTTGAGATACCGGAATATTGAATTCAGTACCGAACTGAGTTCGTTGAAAACGTTTGGTAACTTCTGGAATAGGATTACATTTCCATTGTCGCGAGAAAGAAACGGCTGTATATTTCCAATGTCTCAGAGTAATAAACCGCTAAGCCGAAATTGAAAATCTTTATTTTTACAGACTATAGCACTTAAATTCTACCTTAGGGATTTTTTTGGCCCTAAATTACGCGTCATATCAAAAAATTACATAGAACATAATTAACCGATATATTAATTTCTACACCTGAGTAGTTTTATATCTTTGAAATATGCAGCTGTTTTAGACATATTTGATAAAACCCAAAAACTGCCCCTAATAAACCCCCCTCTCCGCCCTTGTATTTATTCCAAAATCTAATCATCTCTAAGCCAAATGAAAACAAGCTTAAATACAAAATTTTAAGTAAGTAGGTATTTTCGTTCTGGAGTTATCGTGTATACTAGTATAGATCCACACATACATACATACAGACAGACACCCAGACATGGTGGCCGATCTTAGCGAAACTTGGCCAAAAATTGTAAAATGAGCTAATAAGCCGATTTAGCGATAGTGAAAAAAAGCCGATTGCATAACCTTCTATACCTACATAGAGGGTGTCCTAGGGGTACGAGGAACCTCCATAACTCTGTAGCTATTTGAGATATCAGTTACAGGGCGCCGGTATACAGGACGGCGCACCAAACTTGTTTTTTTTTAATGCAAACCCCCCTATATTTTAGCACAATTTGAAAGCCCTTTTGTTTCTGATCAAAATGGGCTTAACGTTAATCGGCGAATTATGAACCGTTTAAATTTTATGGTCAAAAGGCGTCATGTTTGGCAAATCATTACAACTTCACTGTCGGAAATAAATTGTCGATTAAAGTGGTCCAGTGGTTTTCCTTGTCCTGAATTTTCATATTAGTGCTTATTAATCAACAACTTCGCATTACCGTATACAGGACGTGGCCAAACGCAAAACCGTGTATAACCGGCTTTTTCAAATTTAACACTCTGTATATTTTTATACAGCTAAATAGCACTTTTGATAAGCTATCCAGCGATATACAGATCATGTGGTCTATTTTGAAAAACTGATGAGATTTTTTTACTGGTTACATCCTTGTTACTTATTCAAAAAATAATAAGTGATTGAATCTAACATAACAATTAGGAACGAGTACCTATAACATTTTTAAGTAATCCGTATGGAAAATAAGAAACAACATTCGCCTTGAGAAGAAAATGTTGTTTTTACTTTTTTGATATTAATACCGATTGTCTCACAGCAGAGGGTCGTATGCGCCAAAAATAAAAAAAATGCAATTTTACGTCCGTGGTATGTATTCTACGAAAATACGTACCACGAATGTAAGATTTCATCTTTTGTATTTTTGCCGCATACGTCTCCCTCGAATTATTAAACCAGATCAACTACCGTGGTCGAGATAATATCTTATGTATAAAATAAAGGAACTAAATACAGAATAAAAAACTAAACTAAACATGAACTGGCGAGAACGAAATAAACTAGCCAATTTTTCACAGCAAATGTTCAAATAAACCACCGTTTTGTTCTCTACTGACAAACGCCTAACGTATGAGAGCTGGACTTTAGTTAGCATTCTTGGTTAACAGAACGAAATGCTTGAGTTATTCTATTTTTCATATCCTCAGTTGTCATTCGATGAACTTTTGTAAACTTGCTCTTTAATGTATGACCATAATAAGTAAACAATTGGTGTTAGATCTGGGGAGCGTGGTGGTCACGCAATATTACCACCTCTTCCCCTCCAACGACGAAGATAAGACCAGGTCTAGGAACTGACGATCCATTCGATGATTATGCTCAGGAGCACCATCATGCTGATCTTCTGATATTTTTTATTCTGATATTAAATTGTTGCCAGAAGAACTTACTATTTCAAATCCCTGAATCGCAACATTTGACGGTAGATACGTTTTTTCCATTGATCAATCCAGTTTACGATGTGGTGATCAAGACGTTTGTGGAATATATGTAATCCTTTGAGTGAAAATGCGATTTCGATTACAACGGAAATTATGTCGTTAATGGCTCTATTGACACTTTGAAATGTTACATGGTCTGCTGAGATCTGTTTGAAAGCGTGTGGGGTTGTTGGACAAAAGAAGATTTGACCAACAAAGCGAGGGTAATAGTACTTTCTATTTAGCATTCATGACCAAAAGAGTGAAATATGTTTCTGTTGATTCTGGTGTCACCAAGTTGTGTATTCGGACAATAAAATCGTTTATTATAACGATATTGGGAATGCTACATACGTTCAAAAAGGGTGTGTTAATAAGAAAATAAACGTTACAGCATGTACGTGTAGAAAATTTTCGAGTAATGGGTATTTCCGGCGGATGCACTTGACGTTGACTGTTCCTGTTATAATATCCATGATGAAGAAATGAACTGGGTGGGTGGGTGGGTGGTTGGGTGGGTGGGTGGGTGGGTGGGTGGGTGGGTGGGTGGGTGGGTGGGTTGTGTGTGTGTGTGTGTGTGTGTGGTGCGTGCGTGCGTGCGTGCTGTGCGTGCGTGCGGGCGTGCGTGCGTGCGTGCGTGCGTGGTGCGTGCGTGCGTGCGTGCGTGCGTGCGTGCGTGCGTGCGTGCGTGCGTGCGTGCGTGCGTGCGTGCGTGCGTGCGTGCGTGCGTTGCGTCGTGCGTGCGTGCGTGCGTGCTTGCGTGCGTGCGTGCGTGCGTGCGTGCGTGCGTGCGTGTGTGTGGATGTATGTTAGTATCCACTGAAACTCCAGAACGAAAACACCTACGTACTTAAAATTTTGTATTTAAGCCTGTTTTCATTTCGCTTGGAGATTATTGGATTTTCGGAGAAATACAGCAGCGGAGAGTGGGGTTTATTGGGGTCAGTTTTTTTTTTAAGTTGTATTGTCTATAGTTTGATTCAAATAAAGTTGGGTATGACTCATTCTTAAAATTACACGAACTAAGATTTAGGTGACGTAAGTCTTCATTAAATCAGTAAAGTATTTGTTAGTTATCGGCAGATAACTCCACATAAACTCCATGAAATGTCAAAGAAATTTTATTTAATGTTCTTTATGTTTTAAACTAAAAAAATTATCCATTATAGCAACTTATTTTATTGATAGAGCCAAAAATATTTTGCTGAGATATTGAGTTATTATAATTTAGGGCATGGTTTGATTATAATTACATACCATCATAATATATAACCTATATATATATATATATATATATATATATATATATATATTGAGATGTTCAGAAAGAGGTAATAGAAGTATCGGACAGCTTAAATAACATTTGGGTAATAAAAAGGGGTGATTTCTAGCTCGATACATGTGCAAGACACTATTTTATATAAATCTGGTTCACGATGTGATTAAAATAAAGTTGTTTGGTATAAATTAGTCTGAATGTTATTTACTTAGTTTGGTTTTATCATAAAAAGCAATTTGCTGCTAACAAAATTGTCAAGAATGTTAAATATAACCATTTTCGTAAAGTCATTTTAGTATTGCAATTATTGCAATAAAAATCAATTTTTCAAGGGTAATTTGGCAAGTGAACACTTTACAGGTGTTTAAACATAAACTATATAATTAGGATTATGTTAGGGATAATGTATGATTAGTTTTTGAATGCAGGAAATACAAAAATTTAGTAAAAGGGTTATAATATGGACAGTTTAGACATTTTTCGCACATATTTTTGGAAGCGAATTAGTGACAAAAATTATGATACAAGATTCACAATAAGAACAACATTTAGAACATTATGGCATACAAACATTTATAGTGCCGTACATTTTATAGTGAAATATTTCAAAAGAGTGTTAGACGATGAGACTTTTTCAATGCAACATTATATGACTTTATGCATTGCAAATAGTGAGAATAATAAAGACAATAAGTACAAACCTTAAACATAACATTTTAAGTGTTAAAAACATTTTTAAATATAAATTATTTTCATTTTTAGATTTAAGTTTGGTTAGGTCATAATTTTTAGGTTTTTTACATAATTTTATACTTTTTCCACATTATTAGACTTAGATTTTGCTCTTAAAGCAAATAATAAATGTTCTTTCTTAATATGACACAGTTTTTATGAGGATACAGCGCTTTTCACCGCAAAATTATGTTAATTCTGAGGTGAATTTTAGATAAAATTACAAAAGCTAAAAATTTCTTTAAATTAAATATTTCCAACACAAAAGATATGTATTCTTGTGTAAAATGTTCTCAGATTTCCATTTTTGCAATTAGTTTTAGTATAGCTTGTAAGTGTAAATAGTTATAAGCTTATTTAAGTTAGATTAGGTTACTTCGTATATTAATGTTAGGAATTATAGCTTGTTAGGTGTCTTTTTGTTCAAAATTTTACGTAGTTTTCATTTCCGTTTTTAATTTTTAATTCCGATGATGTATAAGAAAGTTACGGCCAAATTTCCATTTGTGTCCAATTTGTAATTTAGATCCACCAATCATAGCCCTAGTTACTTTTGCAATATGGCTGTAAAAAAAATGAATTTTTGGTAACAACCAGAAACATATAAAAGCAAGCGCTCAGGAAATCACTCTCTCTCTAGAATTTGTTCAAAAGTGTAAAAGGTTAAAACAGTGTTGTGAAATTTGTGTTAAAAAGTAAGTTCATAACCTAATTTAAATTCGTCAAGAAGTTTTACTTTACGAAGATTACGTTCGAGAGCACTTGTTTTTATATCGACGGTTTAAAATAAATAGTTCGGTCTCCGATACCTGTCGTTTTTCGAAAAATATTTTTGTTCGTGTTAATTTGTGTCACGATTTTGTAAAGATTTTCTTTTGTGTTTCCAAACTTAAATTAATTCCGTTTTACCAAATTAAAACCCACTTTTATTTGGTCAAAGTTGTTTTATTTCTTCGGACAATTTCTTTTAAACAAAAATTGAATCGGTAGCTAAAAATAAAAGTGTTATCAACAAAAATTTTGGATATTTAAACATATTTTTAAAACGATATCACTCATTAAGCTTTAAAATTATTTAAATAAAAAGTTACCGAAATATAACAAGTGGTTGGAGTTTGCCGATTTTGGAGAAAACATCTTTAAGTTTGGAAGTTGGTGTCTTCGACAACCGAGAACCGAGTTAGCAGTATTGGGTATTGGTAACAACTGTAATCGAGTGGACATTGCCTGCATCCAGTTGGAGTTATCCGAAGACATCAATCAACAGTGAGGACAGTATATGTGAGTCACAAATTTTAACAACCCTACTTATGGTGAACATTCATTGATAAAATTTCCTGCAATTTATATTTGTTACATATATGTTTTTGGTTAAGAATTTTAAATATTTACTTGTGTAAACACCTGTAAAGGTATTAATTTATTTTCTTTTTCTAAATTTTCATTTTGGTTCTAAACATTAAATTTTCTAAATTATTTATTTGACATCTTTGACAGCTTTATAATTTCACTTAAATTCATTACAACGCATGCGTTGATAGCAAATTACATTCAGAATAATTTTTATACTTTCAATTCAATTATATAAAGGATATTTCTTATACACATTTCCAGATTCAAAATTTTAACTTCAAACTAAATTCCTTGAACTCTATCCCCATATGAGACCTGAGCTAGTCCGGTGCATAATAAATATAAAAGTTAAAAATAATTACTTCAATCATAATCATAAATTATCAACATTTAAAAAATTAAATTTTCTCAAACTAAATATATTATTAATTTTACCCCTCATAAATTTGTAAGTCGTCAGCATTACAATTTATATATATATATATATATATATATATATGTAAGTAAACAATTACTTTTTGTTTATCATAAATTAAATCATTTTAGGTGGAAAAATTGATAAAAGTTGCAATTAGTTTGTTATTCTCAAGATTTACAACAACCCTTCTATAAGCATAACTATTGCTTTGTAATCGACATAATTCTTGTAGATACTTTACCTTAACATAAACATCGATACATTTGTGATTATTTCATTCTTGTAGAAGAAACCGTTTACAGTGCGATATAATTCGAAGTTCAACGAAATTATAGATGTTTAGTATTTTAATTTAGCACATAGTTTAAATGGATTTCATATTGCTCCAAGTCAAAGGAACAGCTATTTATATAAATCAGTACATTTCTTTAGTCCATCTATTGTAGAGTTATCAATATGTTATGTAAAATTTATAATATTTATGTTACATTGGAATTAAAACATTTAAATTACAAAAATTATTCACTGTCAGTGTCACTCTTAGAAGTGGAATCGTTAACAGATATAATTAATGGTTACAAAACCTCAAAAATGTTTTTCCCGCCACTCTAACATAGACACTTTCGCATGTTTAATGCACTGCTGCCAACAAAATCCATCAATTCGTTGCAAGGATTCCATCCATATTTATTTTACATGGGCATCGTTAAATTTGGAATTATGTCTTCCTATACTTTTGTTGTAGTGTTCTTTGCAGTTTGGTCACACCAGTTCTATTGGATTAAATTTCACAGTAGTATGGTGGTAACTGTAATACTGTGCTATTTCATCTATTTAGTACACCTTTGGTATCGCATTATCTGCAACTAATTGCAGTAATTCTTTTTTAAACATGCTAGGTTCATCGGAAATAAATCCATCTTCATTACCTGTATGAACAATTATAAAACTAGAAATACAGTTATTTTATTAAAAATTATAATTATAATTTTTATATTAATTTATAAATTATAACCAACCTTTCATGCTTTCCTTAGATTTATCATGCCAGCTTCTTTTGTGAAATTCTCGACTGAAAATACAAATTTCATCTAAGAATACCGGATTGTATAATTTTTTTTGTTTATTTTTGTAATATTCTTTTAAAAATTGTGCGCAATTGGTATTAATGTGTAATTGTTCCAGTAAACCTCTCCTACCACCATCTACGTTAGATGAAAGGTCCATAGAATGTAAGAGACACCTTAAACTTGATCTACTGAAATCAAAAACATGACTATTGCTTAATTGTTTTTGTAATGATGCCTGCGTAACATGTATACCTATAAAAGTACGAATACTACTAGTCTTGCATGTTTGTATTTACATTTTGAATGCATTTCATAATTTTTTCATCTTACAGCATCCTTCACATAATCATCCACTTCGGTGGACTTAGATTTCGTACGTTTTCTCCGCTTAGCTGGTGACTGTGAGGTTTATTTTTCTGTTGGTCTTGTATAACCCTTTTTTTATAGCACTAACTGTATTTATACTGACCCTCACATGCTTTAGAGCTGTGCTACAAGTAATCCTTCCAAGTATCGTATTTTACACGATAATGTATTACATACCTGCATGACAGATTCAAATGGAACGAGTTCCCCTTGATTGTCACGTTCCCGTTCAAAATAATTAAGCACGTTCATAACTACGAGCTGCGATTGAGATTTAAGGTGCTTATTACGTAGCGTATCTAAAATTTTGTAAATTTCATATAAATTATGTAAAAATGTTACCAAATTACCAATAATTCACTGTACAAATTGTAGAAAGTTTTGAAAAAAACTGTTTTTTTTATAAAAAGTAAAGCAAACACGCATAAACAATAATTTCAAAAAATGACAGGAGTGACAGATGCTGATTCTTAAACACGACATACGTTTTAACGCGCTAATATGAATTGTACAGGTTGTCCCATTTTCGTATGTTTTACGGGGTATCTCGCTTATTTTTAGGTTAGAACCTTGTGGTTTTCACGACACCGTGCTACTTTTTAATGAAACCAAAGATGCAGTAATGAAATTTGCCATAACCATCTTAGTTTTTGTGCTACAGGGCGATTTTGGAAAAATAGCATTTTCAGTCATCCCCTGTAACTCTGTTATTGTCAGACATATTAAAAAAGTAAAAACTGATATTTGTAGATTTTTTTACGTAGAATCCAGTGGCGATACTCAGATTTCCTTTAGAGGTCAGTTTTTGAGATATTGACATAACCTACTTTTTTTTTAATGGGACACCATATATATTTTTTTTAAATATTTTTCCTCTTGCCAAGAGCTTTTCAAAAATATAGCATAGTCTATATTTATTTTTATAAATAACGTGAAAAAATGATTTTTTTCTATAATTTACATTGATAAAAAACAAAATAATTACTTAATTAATCACAAATATTGTTCAAATTGCAGACCGTTATATCTCCTATAAGTTTCACAAAGTTTATAAATTCTTTTAATAGCATTTTCCAAAATAAATTATTGTCTTCGTAATTCTGCAAAAGCATTTGCCGTTGCAATTTTTAATTGTTGCATGTTGGCATATTGCCTTGAATAAATTTTATTCTTTAAATACCCCCACGAAAAAAAAATCCAAAACCGAGAGATCCGGTGATCGTGGTGGCCATCGGACAGGTCCATTTGTTCCAATCCATCTCCTGGGAAAACGTTCATTTAGCCAGTTTTGTATTATTCTGGAATTGTGGGCTGTAGCCCCATCCTGCTGGAAGAATATATTGTTCAGTTGAGCCAGTGGAATATCGTCTAAAATGTTCATAGTTTTTTCTTGTAGAATTTGTAAGTACCCATTAGAGTTTAGGTTTTCTTCATAAATCTTGTAAACTATTTTTCGGTTAAAAATAAAGCAGGAGACATTAAATCCGAACCTGCCTTGACGCTCTCTAGGAAAATTCACGTGGGTGTTTTCTTCACTCCAAAACCGCGAGTTGTGTCTATTAAGAATTCCCGAACTTGTGAAATCTGCCTCGTCTGACCAAATTATTTTTTTTTCAAAATTATTGTCCTGAGTTTTCATATTTATATACCAATTGCAGAACTCCAATCTACGTTCAGCATCACCAGGGTGCAGATAATGAACAGGTTTATACTTGTAGGGTTTGAATTTATGTTTTTTTAAAATCCTTTGCACTTTTGTTTTAGAGACACCGGTCTCTTCATCTATTTTTCTGCACGAGGTTGCAGGAGTAGCTTGAACAACTGCTAAAACGTTGATCTCTGATTCCTCGTTCTCTTTGTTGTAAACTCGGGGTCGAGGTTTGTCAAAACATCCATGTTGGCAAAGATTAAATTTTAATTTTTGAAATATTCTTCTGTCGGGTTGTCTTCTTTCGGGATATCTATATGACAAAATAGGTATATAAAATAAATACAAATTCTAAGGTAAAGATTAACTGACCTGTTCAGATAGAGTTCTAAGGCCTGGTCTGCGTTTTCATTAGATAATATGAAGCAGGCATTCATATCATATTTTTCAAAGTTTTAAAATTTTTGGTTTCGAGCCATATTAAAAAATAATTAAACAACAACAACAACAAGAACAAGAACGATAACAATAAACAAAAACAACGAATAACAATAAATATCAGTACTAAATTTGGGAAAATGTAACCAGGAATAATTTGAGAGAAGCAGAAACTTCAAAAATCAAATACCTAAGTAATGGCAGAACGATAGTTATTTTGTTTTTGCGTTACCATGGTTACCCATGGCTATCCACTATTTTAAATGTAAATTATGGAAAAAAATCATTTTGTCACGTTATTTATAAAAATAAATATAGTCTGTGCTATATTTTTGAAAAGCTCTTGGCAAGGGGAAAAAGATTTTTAAAAAATATATAGGGTGTCCCATAAAAAAAATAGGTTATGTCCATATCTCAAAAACTGTGATGTCTAAAGAAAATCTGAGTACGCAACTGGATTCTACGTAAAAAAATCTACAAATGTCATTTTTTACTTTTTTAATATGTCTGACAATAACAGAGTTACTGGGGATGACTGAAAATGTAATTTTTCCAAAATCACCCTGTAGCACAGGAACTAAGATGGCTATGGCAAATTTGGTTTCATTAAAAAATAGCACGGTGTCGCGAAAACCGCAAGGTTCTAACCTAAAAAGTAAGCGAGATACCCCGTAAAACATACGAAAATGGAACAACCTGCACAGCAGATTTATGTTTTTATGACCATCCTTCTCTAATACGTGTAGTTGAAAGAGAGAGAGATAAAAATATGTAATTCTATTATAGAGTTTTACATCGATGAGTCATACCCAACTTTATTTGAATCAAATTGTATTAAACTCTATCTGACATGATGAAGTTTTAAACGTCATTCTGGCATAGATTATTGTTTTTGTTTCTACAATGTTGCCTGTTTTCGTTATGAACATGTAAAAGAGAAGTTGCACAGTTATCCTAAAAAAGTTATAATTAAAATTATTTCATTTCTTTTATTTTTAGATGTCTCTCCTGTATCTGACATGTTTTAAACGTCTTTTTGAGATAGATTATTGTTTTTCTTTTTACAATGTTGCCTATTTTCGTAATGAACTTATCATAAAAGAGGTTGCATAATTATCCTCAAAAAAATTATTTCATTTCCTTTAATTTCCATTTTGTAGATTGGAAGTTCGTGTAATATTTTACATCAGATATTTTTATTCTTCATGATTTATTGAAATGGCTAGTTATCAGAGTTGCCTAGACAAAACATTCTAATTGGACAATATATGATATAATCTATTTTATAAGAAAGTGTCTAACAGGGAGTGAAATGGGAAATAAATTGTTGGAAAATATTTTTTTGCGGATGAAAAGAAAACTTATGAGAGTTTAATTTCATTACCTGCCTGTCTTAATGAATTTGGCATTTAGAGAAAGTTAGCAAGCACGTTTTCAAAATATTTACGGTTTCTTTTTCAATTTGAACTGTATCATCTATAACAACCTTTACAAACGTTCCGGCTTTCTTGCACCTGCCTTGGCGTTCTTTCTATCTTTAAATTGGTTATATAATTTTCCTGCTTCTTTAGTTAGTAACACCCTTATCTATTGTATTAAATAATATATTGAGTATATACATGGTTGGTAATCAATTTTTTTTTGTTACAGGTAAAAGAAGAAGATTAAAGGGAACGGTGTGTATAAAGTAAGAATTTTTTTACTAAAAAGAAAATTATTACCTGTCTTTTATTTACTTCATTTAATATCAAATTACATTTTGTAACTGAATGTTTTTAGATTATAACATAAAATACTCTTTTTCTGTTTCCTTTACGATGGTAATTTGTATTATTAAATTGAAGCTACTTTAAACTAGATTAACATTGACACAAATAAATATAAGAACAAATAATTTTCAAATATAAAACAGAAAAAGCAACATTCCTAAAGTACTTTAATCAAATTGCCTGAAAATCCTGAAAACGTTTTAAAAAAGGTTCATAAACGATGCACTACCACCTATACAAATACACTTGAAAAATCCTCTTAAATGCATATCCATTCGGAAAAGCAATTTATCTTGGAAAATCCTTCTGACTTAAACGTTAAAGTAATACAGATGAAAATAAAGGTATATGCCATCGTTTTAAAAACTCATAAAACCATTTATGTAGCTATTAAAGTTGCACGATAGTTAGATAAACCTGAAAAGTACTAAAAAATATAGCTTCGCTAATTCAAAGCCACTTTTCCAACCTAATAAACACGTTAACCAACGAGACAAGGTAAGCTTATATAAATATATGAAGATTAAATTTGGATATTAGATATACCTTGTTTAGTGAACTGTACCCCTAAAAAAGCACGGAGGGAAAGAAGCTTCCAGAAATTTAGTGATAAATGACTTGTTTATTCTGTAAATGGCCTTATCTTCTTCTTGTCCTTTGTTGCAATTCTCGATAGAAATCTTATAGCGCTTCACCCATTCCAACATAAAAAGAAAAACAGTTTTGCAATACTTTTTCCGCATTATTTATTATACCTTTACTTTTTAAAAAAATAAAGTAATCAAAAACTAATATTTATTTATTGATTCTGTAGAGTTTAGAAAAATAAAACAATAACTTAACAGTTAATTTCCGATAACAATATATAAAAAAAATACGGAGAAAAAGAAAAATGTCTGAAATTGAATAGACGAAAAGCTTCTTAACAAAGAAAATACGAAATTTATTTAACAGTTACCATTAGAAGTAAGAAAAATCCTAAACTACGGTATAAGATTAATTACAGTAAAGACGTATCAAGATCTGAATCAGGATTCTGCCATTTCAACCACGACAAAGAAGCATTAAAAGAGGATATCACCGTCATTTAATAGATTTTCAGACAATTTTTGCTAACGTTTTCATACCGGGAAGACGACTTCGACAATATATTAAAGCAGTATTTCTCAAACTTTTTCTGTATTTTTATCAAATAGCATTTTATTTTATAGAAGTATAGTCTCGCTGCTGAATGATGCTGCCAAAAATTTATTGTTCTAATTTTTGATGCATCTGCAACGTATCGTTCTTATTAAATTGCAATTTATAGCGCTCTGTCAATATAAAACCACTACTAAGTTCTGTTTTTCATAAATGTGGATGAATTATTGTGTAGCCTAATGCGCCATTCGATTTACTGTTAAAATACCTGTTTATCAATACATTCTATAAACTATAGTCAATAATACCTCTAGAGTTTATGCTTTAAAGTAATACAAAATTGGGGTTAATTAATTCTAATTTAGCTGAGTGCTATTATAAGTAAAAATTGGAACTAGTTAATAAAAATGTTTGCATTTTTTTTCGTTTAAAATAATCTTTATTGTCCAGAACTCTTCTCTCAAGAGGAGGATTTCTACTGCGGTTCATGATTCTTTGGACACGTTTAAAATATATTCTTTCAGATTATCCTTATTATGACTGTATTTTATTTACTAAACACCACAACCTAGGTATTTGCGTAACCAAGATTATGGATCTCTAAAGGTCCGGATATCATCCCTATCGGCATTACTAATATTTATACCGGTTTGTGTAATATGTCGCGCATATTGCACATATCTGATTTAGTGCAAATACTACCTAATGGGGGTAGTACTCAAATTGACGCATTAAGTGTGTGACGTGCGTAATTTAATTTACGGTACTATACTCCTCATTCAAATTTGGTGATCAACATGCTCTATAGGAAAGTAATATTTTGACACAAACTAACTTTTGAAAAATTTTACCAGTGGCACGCTATCGGGGTTTGTGAAAACGTTTATCCCCCTATTTTTGACGCCACTGGAGAAAATATTTTTTAAATTCTCCGTTCATCTTTAGTTAAGAAAGTAATAACCTTTTATGAAGTTAAAATGAACTGTGTTGTAGAGATTTTCTTTTAAACAAAAGTCTCCAGGTTCTCATATAATTAACAAATTATGATTTGTAGTATAATTTTCCTGTGGGTGTTTTGCTAAACAAGTACATACTATGAATTCGATTTTGAATAATGATTAAGCGTAAATAGTTGAAAAAGAAGTACAATTTACTTACAATGGGCTTAATTACTAACACCAGTTGCTGCAATTATAAAACAAAAATAAAATCAGGGTGGTACAAAAGCTATCAAAATTAAATTCAAACAAATGTATTACAACAGTAATAAAATTAATAAGAGTACAATAGTTGTTCAAACTGTTGGCCGTTTACTTGCAAGCACGTTCTACACCGTTTTTTCATTTGAAAAACGAGTCCTTGAAAATAACTTCGAATTGGACTGAATGTGTTCTACCGCAGCTTGAATTCTCGCTATTAGAACTTTTTCAGTTACTTCGATGGTTTCGTACACTAATGCAGCCATTAAGTCGAATGAATTACACTACAAATCATAATTTGTTAATTATCTGAATACTTGCAGACTTTTGTTTAGAAGCAAATCTCTACACCGTTCATTTTGACTTTATGAAAGGTTATTACTTTATTAATTAAAAATGAATGGAGAATTGAAAAAAAGGAAAAACAAATATTTTCTGCAATGTCGTCAATAATAGGGGGATAACTCTTCTTTCCACTAACCCCGATACCGTGCCACTGGTTAAATTTTTCGAAAGTTTAGTTTATGTCAAAATGTTTACTTTCCTAAAGAAGTATATAGATCAGATGTCGGTCGAATATAGCAACACCGGTATATATATATATATATATATATATATATATATATATATATATATATATACAGTGAGGGCTAAATTATGGAATAAATTCAATAACTCTTAAATCGGCAACTTCAGAGAAAGATCCCGATACCCGTCGATTTTTATTTTTAGACGTGCGGTTGTTCAGGTTATTAATTTAAGCTACCTATGTAAGCGTGATGACGTCATTGATGATTTTCTTTAATGGAAAGGGGAGGTGTTGCAATGGAACTTTTGAGAGATCTTTTAATTATCTAATCAGTCGTAGCAATAGTTTTGAGTATTTGCGTTACGTATACAGGGTGATTTAAGATTATTGTTGTTCTATAAAAATGCAAACGAACTAAAAAAGACTAAAAAAAACTATTCCAAATTTGGTATGTAGACATAATAAGTCATGATCTATCTTTTAAAACTATTTTCAAAAGTGCAACGTTGCCACTTCTACCAGAAACCCAAGGCAACTTTGAAAATTCAAATTGAATACCCTGTATGTTATTGCATTTTCGGATTCTGCATAAAATTCTAAGCAACTTTTGTTAATATTTCGCTTTACCCGTCTCTAAGCGTTACATAAATGACCTCTAAAATAAAATAATAATCTGACCAACCGCACACTTAAAAATAAATATCGACTGGTTTCGGAATTTTTTTCTGATTTTATTTGGTTTGAAAGTTCTGTCATAATAATCTTTGGAAAAAAACTGATTCACTTCACATATCGAGCAGTTTAGTGTCAAGAATACAGTAAGCACATTAAAAATAATAGCGAAAAGAAATATCAATTAGGATTGTATATAGAGATAGAACCGGAACGTAACTACAAGTATGTAACTTATCTAATACAAAATATCCTAACAAACCTATCAGACAATCGACAATAAAATTGAAACAAAAATAGGGAGACTGGTTACGTTAAACACGTTGCAAACACTGGTCATTCACAAATTAACGAAAATGTAAAATTAAATTAATTCACACAAGTAAGTAAGTATCTACTATTAACACAAAACAGAGAAAAAATTGTTTAACATTGTAGAATTGTTTGTAACTCAATTTAAATGTTCAAATTGCCACCCTCCTACTCCTTGGCAGTAGTTGAACCGACGACCACAAGTTTCTTGAATATTGTGGATCATTTGTGAACTAATCTTACGCATTTCTAATCTAATTCTATTTTTCAAATCTTCCAGATTTCGTGGTTTCTCGACGTATACTTTAGATTTTAAATAACCCATAGAAAAAATCAAGAGGTGTAAGATCTGGAGATCTTGGGGGCCACTCTATAGATCCTCGTCTACCAATCCATCTACCAGAAAAATTTATGTTTAAAAAATCGCGAACAGGACGTGTATAATGAGGAGGTGCACCATCTTGCTGAAACCATACATTATCATTTGGTAAATCAGGATCATTTTCATTTGGGAAAATTACTGCAATGGCAGGTATAAGTTCATATTGTAAGAAGCCCAGATATCGTTGCCCTGGAAGAGTTTCATCGAAGAAAAAAGGACCAATGATTCTATTCTCTACTATCCCCGCCCATACATTCACTTTTTGAGGATACTGAGTGTGTAACTCATTCATCCAGTGAGGATTCTCTTTACTCCAATATCTACAGTTTCGTCGATTCACTGTACCATTTAAGGAAAATGTAGCTTCATCCGAAAAAAGAATTTGACGAAGGAATCCTGGGTTGCGGTTACATAAGTCTTTCATGACCTCACAAAACTGCATTCGGCGATACGGATCATCTTCATTGAGTTCCTGCACATTCTGGATTTTACACGGATGGTATTTCTCCTTTTTAAGTACACGTAACACCGACCTTTGTGAAATGCCTTCATCAGCTGCAATTGCTCTGGAACTACTACGAGGATTTTCTACCAAACTTAACAACACATCAAGTTTTATATTTTCGTTCATTTTTGGACGACCAGCATTTGCAACGTGTTTAACGTGACCAGTTTCCCTAAATTTTCTCTCAATTTTACTAACTGTTGATTGTCCGATAGGTGTATCAGGATATTTTGTATTAAACAAGTTACATACTTGTAATTGCGTTCTGGTTTTATCTCCACATCCAATCATAATTAATACCTCAATTCGTTGTGTTTCACTTAATGGTGCCTTTATTATTAATTAATTATCAGTTATTCACTTAGTACAAATACCTAAAATGTAATACCATTAAGTACTGAAGTAAGTAGTAAGTGTCTTAAATTTGACTCGTGCCAACTCGATATCTAAAAAATCTATTCTTTTTGCTACTTTCTTTTTGTTGTCAGTTTTAAACTGCATTATTTCTGTATTCTTGATACTAAACTGCTCGACATATGAAGTGAATCAGTTTTTTTTCCAAAGATTATTATGACAGAACTTTCAAACCAAATAAAATCAGAAAAAAATACCGAAACCAGTCGATTTTTATTTTTAAGTGTGCGGTTGGTGAGATTATTATTTTATTTTAGAGGTCATTTATGTAACGCTTAGAGACGGGTATAGCGAAATATTAACAAAAGTTGCATAGAATTTTATGCAGAATCCGAAAATGCAATAACATACAGGGTATTCAATTTGAATTTTCAAAGTTGCCTTGGGTTTCTGGTAGCAGTGGCAACGTTGCACTTTTGAAAATAGTTTTAAAAGATAGATCATGACCTATTATGTCTACATACCAAATTTGGAATAGTTTTTTTTTAGTCTTTTTTAGTTCGCTTGTATTTTTATAGAACAACAATAATCTTGAATCACCCTGTATACGTAACGCAAATACTCAAAACTATTGCTACGACTGATTATATAACGAAAAGATCTCTCAAAAGTTCCATTGCAACACCTCCCCCTTCCATTAAAGAAAATCATCAATGACGTCATCACGCTTACATAGGTAACGTCAAAAATAAATTAATAACCTGAACAACCGCGCGTCTTAAAACAAAAATCGACGGGTATCGGGATTTTTGTATGAAGTTGCCGATTTATTGAGTTTATTCCATAATTTAGTCGCTCACTATATATATATATATATATATATATATATATATATATATATATATATATATATATATATATATATATATATATTATATATATATATATATATATATATATAAATGACGTAACACACATGTATACAGGGTGACCCATGTAGAAGATAAATTTACTTTTTCATTTTTTTATGGAACCCCAAGTACATTATGACGTTTTTGAGTTCTCTGAGAAATTCTGAACATATTTCATGTAACATACTCATATCTAAATTCAACATTGTTCGAATTTATATATATATATATATATATATATATATATATATATATATATATATATATATATATATATATATATATATATATATATATATATATATATATACAGGGTGACATAGAAAAGTGCCATGCATAGTGCCACACGATAGAGGACACTAAAATAAGAAAAAAAGTTCCTATTGAAATTAGGTCCGCCTTCTTTTAAAAGATGTACGGTGTTCAAGTTTAATAATTTTTTTGTTTTTTCTTAATATCTTCTTACAATGATGTAATAAGCGGACGAAATTTTGTATACAGGGGATTTTTATCACGCAGAATTCAAATATGACCTTAGTTCCTTACCACTCAAGAAAAGTGAGCTAGCTTGCCATCAAGCATAATGTCCACTCTTGCAACAATGTCCAATGAAACATCTTCTAATAATGTGTTCAGGTTATTCCTTTTCAACGGTGCGACGAGTTCTGGAAACTCCCACTATTAACTCTTTTTTTTTAAACAGACATCTCCACCACCCATCTTCATCCAAACGCCTATGCACGTCAATAAATCTTCGAACATTTGGAATCTGTCCCAAAGGATATCATTCTCGATAGATACTTTGAGCTTTGGAGAAATTTAACAGAGCTTCTCCGTAACACATAATCATGTCCCTGTATTCTTCAAAAGTATAGTGAAACATTTTAGGAATACAAAATAATATGTACTATTGGAGTGATGAAAATAACAGGCGATGGAAATTTACGAAAAAACAAATGAAATCTATGACAATTGTCAAAATATTATTGTCTTGTTAGAGGTATTTTGAGTTCTTGATTAAGTTTTTCATCGATTCTCTTATTGATTTTTCAAAATTACTTTCAAAAATGGTTCACTGCACTTTTGAAGAATACAGGGACATAATTATGTGTTACGGCGAAACTAGATCAAATTCTTCCGAAGCTCAACGTATCTATCGAGGAAGATATTTATTAAGGCATATTCCTCATAATAGGACATTTATTGACGTGCATAGGCGTTTGGGTGAAGATGGCTGTTTTAAAAAACCAAAAGTTAATAGTGGAATTTCCAGAACTCGTCGCACTGTGCGAGAACAAGCACCAGGAAAACAAGTTCAACGGTAGGAACCGTGAATCAATTAGACAAATTTTCAATGAACAACTTCTTCGCCTGCATCATTTCCAAAAGGTTCATTCATATTAGAACATAACTATCTTCCTCGTGTACAATTTTGCGAATGGTTGCAAAATCAAACACACGATATTTTTTCTTCAATTTTGTTTACTGATGAAGCTGGTTTTAGCCGTGATGGTGTTCTGAACCTACATAATATGCACCATTGGAGTGATGAAAATCCTCATCAAACCGTTATTAGAGGTCAGCAATATGGGGTTTCTATTAATGTGTGGGCAGGTATAATTTACAATTACTTAATTGGCCCATTTCAATTGCCCAACCAATTGGCCGGTGAATTGTATCGAAATTTCTTGGAGAATGAACTAAACACGTTATTAGAGGATGTTCCATTTGCTATTATTGGTAGAATGCGTTACATGCATGAAGGCGCGCCAGCTCATGTTTCTCGATTGGCAAGGGAATTTTTGGATAGGAGATTTGAAAATACGTGGATTGGTCGAGGGGAACATGTACCCTGGCTAGCTCGTAGTCCCGACCTTAATCCCCTCGATTTTTCATTTTGGGGATTCATGAAAAATGATGTTTATTCTGTAGAAATACATAATGAAGAGCAACTATGCATAAGAATTATGGAATCCGCAGATAGATTCCGTAATAACCCAGGAATATTTCAAAGATGCCGTCAATCCTTAGGAAGAAGAATTGAAAAATGTATTCAAGTACAAGGACAACAATTTGAACATCTTCTAAAAATTTTATGTTTTTTTTTAATCACTGCCCTTTCACTGCCCTTCATTGTTGCTATTAAAATTTAATTGTTGAAGTGTTATGTCATTGTTTTTGCAAATAAGTTACTTTGGCGCTTTTGGATAATTTGCATGCATCGGATGTATTTTTCTCGTAAACCGTTGGTCCTATCGACTTCAATAAGGTATACCTTTCTGAAGCAGAAAAGACGGGAAAACAAATTTTTCCAGTCGAAAATGACATACAGTGTAAGGCAAAAAAGTTAGGACCAACTCAAGCAAGATGGAAACCTGTATGTGGCGCTCTCTATCAGCAATAAAAGAACTAAGGTCATATTTGAATTCTGCGTGATAAAAAGCCCCTGTATACAAAACTTCGCTTATTACAGCATTGTAAAAAGATATAAAAAAAAATAAAAAAATAATTAAACTTCAACACCCTATATCTTTTAAACGAAGGCGTTGCGAACCTAGGTTCATAGGACCTTTTTTTCTTATTTTGGTGTCCTCAATGGCGTGGCACTATGCATGGCACTTTTTTCTATGTCACCCTGTATTTATACCAGGTGTAAGTCAAATAAGAGCCACCCCTGTAACACCCCTGTAATCTTGGTGTGTTATATTAGAGCCAGTTTGGGTATTTTGTATAAAAAAAATAATATAGTCGACTTCCGGTCTCACTGGAAATGACGCAAAAGCTGAAAATTTAACTGGAACATCCTGTATATTTTTACACATTTGGATTCTACGGCTTCAAACATATGCAGCTCATCTGTCAAATGCCAACTCAGACGCCATTTTAATTTTATAATTTTTTAATATTTTTGAAATCTTAAATCATTATGACGTCATCAAAATTATAGATAATTGGTCTAAATTACCCCCACCATATTATTTTTCCAAATGATGAGTTTTTATAAACTTTTTGACTATTAAATTTAAAAATTACGGTTTTTTAATTCAAACTCACTTTTCCCAATAGGAACAAACATGGGTCGCCCGGTGTATTAAATAGCTCGTTCAAGTACCAGTAAGACTACATACAGAGTAAATTCCTCAGTTTCTGAACAGAGCAATAAATTTTAGTTTTCTCATTTTTATTAACACAAAATGCTCCTGAAGCCGATGGCAACGCTGTCAAATTAGTGTAAAAGATTTTTGCCTAATTACAAAAAAAATTAAACAAATATTCTAATAATTAGATGAAAGGAGTACACAAACATACAATATTTAATTTTACCTTTAATTAATGACGTGTTCAAAATGGCCACAACTCCCTTCCAAGTAGCATTACACTCTTCTAATAAAATTTTGATGCACATTTGGAACATTTCTGGTGTTATACTGTTAGATGCTTCTCTACACTATACTTTAGATAATCCATAGTTGACAAATTTAGTTGGAAAGGGAAAAAGTGTTATTTATCTATCTATCATCTCTATATCTTTCTTTTGTGATATTTAAATAAACGGCATAAATATTAAATTTGGACAAAAATCGAAGGAATCTATGATAGTGACTTAACGTCATTAGCGATCGTCATTTTTTGACAGCCAAAACTATCGTTTTGTTAGTCTAGCTATTTACAATAACTCTCAAGTGTTGGTAATTAATAATCAGCTTTATGTTCAAATTGGCAAATTTATTCCGTTCTTCTTAAAATGAGAAAGTTGACATGACATGACGATTTCCTGAGAGAAATCATTCGGACCGACGTCGTTTTTCAAAAGTTGAAGACCAACTTAGGAAAATGATCATGAAGATGTTTTTAGTGAAAATACAGAAGTAAATGTTTTGGCTTTCGTGGATTTACATTCTACGGCATCCATCATGGAAATTGCGCATAATGCAGCAATTGGTCCCAGTCCATACACAACATTTGTTGTGTAGGTATGAACTGCGTCAATACCTATACGAAGATGATCGTCCTGGAAGATTGGAATTTTACAACTGGGGTTTAAACAATTACCGGGATGATAATAAACAAATTTTATTTTCGGCTTCAGGAGTATGTTGTCTTAATAAAAATTAGAAAATTAAAAATTACTGCTTTATTTGGCGACCAATGAAATTGCTATGTATATCGTTTTACTGGTACTTGAAAGGGCTATTTAATGTACAGGTAATATTTAAAAAAATAAAATTAAAACGGCATTTGAGTTGAAATTTAACAGATGAATTGTATGTATTTTAATCCATAGAATCAAAATATACCAAATATACAGGGAGTTCCATATACATTTTCAGTTTTTACGCCATTTCCGGTGAAACGGGAAGTCGGTCATATCGTGCTTTTATGCTATAATATTCCAAACTGGCTCTAATATAACCCGCCAAAATTTGAACAAAATCTAACGACCCGTTCAAAAGTTACAGGAATGGCCCTATTTTATTCACACGGTATATATACATATATATGTATATATGATATATATATATATATGTATGTATATATATATATATATATATATATATATATATATATATACAACGTGTCCCAGATAACATTTCCAGATTCCAGATAAAAGATACAGATTTGGTTAAATTAGATGAATTACTCCTAAGGATTAGTGAAATTATAGGACACTCTCCAATTTCCAAATTTTCATGTATTTTAAGACTTATGGCAAGAAAAAGAAAAATGTCAAATTTCTTTTTCTTGTAATATCTTTTTTGTTATATTAGACATATAAATTTTATTTGCACTTTTTTAAGATATTTTTTATGCAGAATTTAAATATCAATTTGGATTTTTTTTTTGCACTTTCTATTTTTTAGTTTCAACCCCTAAACCAAATTTTTCTTATGGAACGACAAATCGGCTTTGAAATAATTGATCGTGTTTTTTATCCTCTTTACAATGATATAGCACATGTACTATCTATTTTTAAAAACAACAAAGAAAATTTAAAAAAATGTATTTTATTAAAGACTCTAACAATAAGTAGGCCGTGAAACATGAGAAAACGACAAATAATAGATAACAACAAGAGTTGAGCAGGTAATAGTATTGGAGATAATTATCCAATTATAAAAGATGTTCAAACAATTGACTATTCCATTCTAATCATAATTGTGCCCTGCGTAGTGTCGACGTAATTGCTATGAGTAGTTTTTGGCGTTTAATGCTACCAAATGCTGCAAGAACAGCTTCACGAAGATGTTCGGCATTCTCAAATGTTTGCACGTACACTCGATTTTTTACGTAGCCCCAAAGAAAAAAGTCAAAGGGCGTTAAGTCTGGAGATCTGTACATCCGTTCAGCTTCTAAACTGTTTTTATGAGACAAGATGTAACAACTCAACATATCAAACTTTTCAGTATTAGTAAATAAAGCCATGTTTGACACAAAAATATTCTGGAACGGATAATTTTTACGTGACATTAAATTCGATTGTGTTTTTATGTTTCACGGCCTGCTTATTGTTAGAGTCTTTAATAAAATACATTTTTTTTTAATTTTCTTTGTTGTTTTTAAAAATAGATAGTACATGTGCTATATCATTGTAAAGAGGATAAAAAAACACGATCAATTATTTGAAAGCCGACTTGACGTTCCATAAGAAAAATTTAATTTAGGGGTTGAAACTAAAAAATAAAAAGTGCAAAAAAAATCCAAATTGATATTTAAATTCTGCATAAAAAATATCTTAAGAAAGTGCAAATAAAATTTATATGTCTAATATAACAAAAAAGATATTACAAGAAAAAGAAATTTGACATTTTTCTTTTTCTTGCCATTAGTCTTAAAATACATGGAAATTTGGAAATTGGAGAGTGTCCTATAATTTCACTAATCCTTAGGAGTAATTCATCTAATTTAACCAAATCTGTATCTTTTATAATAAGCGAGATCCCCATGCTGGAAATGTTATCTGGGACACTGTGTGTGTGTGTGTGTGTGTGTGTGTGTGTGTGTGTTATATATATATATATATATATATATATATATATATATATATATATATATATATATATATATAATAAATGAAATAATTGGTTTACGTTCTCATAAGCCAATAGAATGCCCAAAATTAACAGCAGCGGATCGAGTTAACAGGATGAGATTTGCAGATGACCACAGAAACCGGAATGTTCCACAATGGAGGTCCGTGATGTCTTCTGACGAGTCCCGTTTTTTCCTACGATCTCCAGATGAACGCGAATGTGTATGTAGGAGACCTAGAGAACGATTTGTATTTTGGTGCATTTCACCCAGATAGGCGGTTGGTGGCGGAGGTGTTATGGTATGGTCCGGAATTCCTTTCAACGGGCGTACCGAGTTAATCTTCATCGAATATGGAACCCTAACACCAGACAGGTATATGCATCAGTGTCTGAAGGACCATGTTGTCGCCTACGACAACATGGGGGAAATTTTTTTATTTATGCAAGATAATGTCCGTCCACATACTGCACGAATTTTCAAGGATTACCTAAATATTGTCGGAACCCCTGTTATGGAATGGCCTACTTGTAGTGCTGACATGAAGCCATTAGAGCATGTATGGGATATTTTAGGACAAAAGATTAGAAAGAGGCAACCATTGCCAGAAACGATCCAAGAGCTGCGAATAGCGTTGAATGAAGAATGGGAACAGATACCGCAAGAACAGATTGAGCACGTTTCTTGAAAGCATCCATAGGCGTATTGAAACGCTTCGTTGTAGGGGTGGATATACCCGATACTAACATTGGGTTAAAACTTAAAAACAGGCAGTTGTGTGTAATTAAGTTTCGTCTTTTACTTGTTTAATTTTTCGAAAAATGTTACTTTCTTTTCCGTTACCTCCGTTACTTATTATTTTTCCTATTGTTACTATTTTATTGTTATAAATAAATGCTTTTCATTAATAATGTTTACTAGCTCCCCATTTAAACCACTTAACACCTACAAAATTAAAAAAAAAAGCTAGTATCCGGATTATATATATATATATATATATATATATATATATATATATATATATATATATATATATATATATACATATACTACGGCTAGGTATAAGGGCACTTGACCATGGAAATTCCTAGACATCAATTTTCAAGGCAACCTGCAGGGGTATCATATTACAGTTTCCTGTTTTGGGAAGAGAAACCCAGATCCTGGTGGTTAGGATAATAATATATCCGTTTTACAAAAACGGGAGTCTGTTTCCCAAGTACAGATAGCCGTTTCCCAAGAACGGGAATCCAGTTTCCGAAATACAGATAGTCGTTTACTAAGACGGTGTGTATTTCCCAAGTATAGATAGCCGATTCGCAAAACAGAAAACAGTAATATGATATCCCTGCAGATGACCTTGAAAATTGATGTCTAGGAATTTCCCACGGTCAAGTGCTGTTATACCTACTCGTATGTCCCAGTATTAATGTATAAATTCTATAATGATTAAATAGGGATATGTATCGAAAAAACGCTCGGACCCTTTAATTTTGTTTCTTTGTTTAAAATTTTGTACACAAAAGGTTTTATATTGCGCATAATTCACGAGTTCTTTTATATCGTATCAAGAAGATGCCAGTGCTATTATCAATAAGGATAGTACTCAAATTGACTAATTAAGTTGTCACGTGCGTAATTTAATTTATCGCATTTTACTCCACATTCAGTCATTCATTAAGTCATTGTAAAGCTTATACGTACACACCGTACATCCCAGTATTAATGTATACATTTAATAATAATTAAAGGGGGATATATTCGTTCGAACCCCTTAGTTTTATTTAAAATGTTTTACGCAAAGACTTTTTATATGGTGTTCCAAGAACAGTTGTGCCGGTTTCAAATTTATTCTTTAAATTATATCCCCTATCTATTATAATATTTTTGGATACTACGGATAATTCTAGACATATTGAATGTACAATCTCCTATACCTATCTTCAACCATTTTTAAATGATTTAAATTTTATACAGATTGCATTTTACTATTGTTACCTTTTTTTAGCCACTATACTTATAGTAAGGCAAAGAAAAATGTATGAATCTGTTTATAAATACAATATTAATAACACTTTAGTAGTTTCTAGGTGATCTGTAATAACACTTTAGTAGTTTCTAGGTGATCTGTTCATCAGTTAATATCAAAACTTCATCACGTTCAGCATGTTTCTCCCCATCTCTGGATATACGCCTCTCCAATATTTCTCCACTCATTTCTATTACTCGTTCCCGCCACCTTCTGAATATCATCTCTCCATCGTGTTTTGGTCTTCACGTTTTTCTCCTGGTTGTCCGTGGCCGCCACTCTGTCATCTTCTTGGTCCATCTTCGTTTCTGCTGCATAAGTAATTGTTGGTAAGACGCACTGGTTAAAGGCTTGAGTTTTGTGGTGTTTTGGAAAGTTGAACTTAAAAGTACTAATAAGTTTTCTATGTTCCGCCCATCCCAATTGTCTTTTTATTTCTATTTCCTGATTATTTTATTCAAAGGATATTTTTTGACCTAAGTAGGTATACTCGTTGACCACTGTCACTTCCCTTTCATTATTAAACATAACTGGTGTAGTATCGTTCCTGTTCGACATAATATTCGTTTTACGCGTACTGATATTTAGTCCATGACTACTTGCCACGTTGTTCAAATCTATTATCATTCTTTACAGGTCTTGCATGTTCTGCGCGAGCAGCACAATATCGTAGGCGAGACGCAGAGTATTCAAATATTCTCCATTTGCATTAACACCAATGTTTCCCCATTCTAATGTCTTAAAAATGTCTAATGCATTTGTGAGTATTCTGGGCGAGATTGTATCTCCTTTTCGGACTCCCCTTTTCATGTTGATTGGTTCTGTTCCGCCTAAAATTTGAACTGTCATTGTTGCTTCATCATATAGATTTTTAGTCAGTTGTATGTATCTGCTATCAATGGGGCATCTTTTGAGGGAGTTTGAAAAGGGCCACTTTTCTGTCGTATCAAATACCTTCTCAAAGTCGATAAAAGCCAGATACACTGGTTTGTTATACTCTTGAGAGTTTTCTATTACCTGTCTTAATGTGTGTATGAGATCTATCGTGCTATAATATTCAGAAGCCAGCCTGTTCTACAGATTGAAACTCGTCGAGTTTATTTGAAGATCTTGGTTGTTTTGTACTATTTTTACATTCTTTAAGCGTCTTTTTTGCCAGTGTCCGTCTTCTCACGTTTCTGTCTCCAATTCCGTGTACATGTTTCTATCCTAGTGTCTTCCAGTTTTTGCATTAAGGTCTCCTATGACGAGATGGTATTGTGTTTTGTTCTCTTTTAATGGTTTTCATCGTTCATCCCTTCCACTTCTTCGTCTGAGTGGTCTCTTGTTGGGGCATATGTCTGAATTATTTTCTGTTGATATTTTTTGGAAATTTGAAGGATTATATACGCTACTCTAGGTGATATTGATACTGCGGCTTTGATATTACTTGAACATTTTTTGTTGGTTTGGCATCCCACTCCTCCTGTTATATTATCTGTGTTGCTACTACATAGTATCCTGTTTGTTTTCAGTATAATTAGTTATCCTTTTCTTTTTAACTCACTGATTTCCACAATGTATGTGCGAGAACTGCTCTTCCAGATGCAGTTCTATCCTTAGTGTTCTTACGTTGTATGTTGCTCTACTTAGTATGGCGAAATAAACTGAACGCGAAAAGATATAAATATTGTGCATTGTTGGTGTTGATGATAAGCCACGCATACACACAGGAAACAGCTCGATAATGAAATGCATCCAAATTGTTCGCCAATTTCACAAACCGCAGTAAGTAGAATATAGAGAAAAATTTATAGATTAGTGTCACGTTAGGGATTTAAGTAGAACAGGACGATGAGAGAACGGAGGATGATAAATTGCACGTTTTGTTATTCATAAAAAAAAATCCCCGTGTCATATTGTCCAAGCAGCCCTCCAGTTGCAAAACATCATCTATATAAGATATGTTTTAGTACAAGAATTAATTAAAGAAAATATTGACCGATGAAATGAATTTTGCGAACAAATGCAGATTTTATGCGATATGTATCCCAATTTTATAAAAAAAGCTTATTGTTTCGGAAGAGGCAACCTTTTGTCTGAATCGAACAGCTAACTGATGGCACTGGCTTAAAAATAATGCGCATGCGCATTGGTTGGTGTAGGCGCACACACAGCATCCTCCAAAGGTTAAGCTGTGTTGTGGTATCGTTAATGAAAGAATTTGGGTGCATTCTACTTTGAAGATACATTAATTGTTGACAAGTATCTTGAGTTTCTTCGGTATGATCTTATTTCAGCCCTTATAGTTCTTTATCCACATCAAGAAGCAGATCTTCAAATGACCAATTGTGATTCTAATAGAACGGGGCACCCCTCATTATCCGGGAGATGTTGGTGCTTATCTGAATGGAATGTTTGCTAACCGTTGCATAGCATTAGGGGCAATAGAGTGGACTGCGAGATTCTCAGTTCGGATACTGCTGAACTAGCGTTTATAGGGTTGCTTAAAAAGCAAAGTTTACGTCAACAAACTCAATAATATTAAAATTTAAAGGACAAAATTCGATACGAAATCCGATCTATAATAAACGAGGTTATCGACAATGTCAATTTGAACATTTAATTTCTTTTTGTATTATTGAATTCAGTTTAATGAATTTTTATTAAAAGTAAAGGTAAGAAAATTTAAATAATTCATAAACATTGGAGGATAGGTATTGGATATTTTACATGAAATATGTCTAGAATATTCCGTAGAATCTAAAAATAGACAGACAGTGACAAAAATAATAAAAATTTAACACAAGCCAAAGAAATAACAAATCAGCTCCTGAAAGAAAATCAACAAAGTACATTGAAGCTTTTAAAAGCAAATTACTCAGAAACTGATAAAGTTAGGCGACCTGAACAAGAGTACCTTTTTTATGTAAAAACGTTATTTTAGGTTTTTTAAAACATAGCTCAGCAGATAAAAAAGTATGTGTTTTGATTCCTAAATAATATGGTAAAACTAGCGCCCTCTAAGAGCAACGTCAAAATAATTCGTAATTCTCACACCAAAAAACCCAACACTACCAATTTTCAGATTCATGGTATCCTAACTTTCTGAATTATTGAAAAATTTCAGAATAAAATTTAAACCCACAAGACCATGTATCTCTTAAACCAGCGACATTCGTATAAGGCATGATGAGCTCAAACATAATATTTTCTTGTCCAATATCTCCCGCTTAGTGTTGACACATCCTTTATGACTCACCATTTATATACAGGACGATTTATAACCTTCGGAGGAAACTGAAAGGGGCAAGTAGAAGGGATCAAAATAAACTTGTTTTTTAAAAAAAACGTAGATCAAACGCTAATAACAAGAACGTAACAACGGTTTAAAGTTCTTGTAAACAGTTGAGCTTTTTTTTTATAAAATACGGCACTACAATACGTTTTGAATTCAAATTTGGAATATTTGGAAGTTAAATAAACAAAGTTCACTTAAAATTTTAATAAAACTTTTATATAAAAAAAACTTTTTATAAGATGGAAGTTATGGCTATTTAAATGGTTTTAAAAAAAAAACTCACTTATGAGCGTTTATTTATTAAAAACCGCTGGTTTATTTAATCAAGAACGTCGAAGTTACTTAAACGTAAGAAATTAAGCACCTACTTTAATTGTTGGTTACTAACCCGTCTGAAATGGTGAATTACCGTCGATATATATGATAATGGTGTATGGAGCTACTCAAGGAAACGCTGAACGTGAAAGACATACGTATTACGAACGATTTTTATTATTCATGCATACCTACCGTAAAAATAATACTACTATGAGATTAATTTATCAGAGTATGTGAGAAGTGTTTGTGTTTCTATGTAAACGTGAGTTATAAAAAGTCAACGGCACTCAATACGCGAGCTTTAACTTATACGAACTTTAAACCGTTCTTATTATTATTTGATCTAATTTTTGTTTAAAAACAACTTTATTTTGACCTGCCCTTTCAGTTTCCGTAGGCCAGAAATCACCATGTATACATTGTATACCATACATATATAGGGTGAATCACGACCGACGCCACGGAGTTCTACGGCGAAGGCGGCATTTAATCATTCATTTCTAATACAGTGATATTATGTAAGTCAATACGAGCAACATTTTAAAAATATTTTTAAATATACAGGGTGCTTCAAAAAATATGGCATATCAATGTTATGTTTTTTTAAATGACACACCCCGTATATTAAGTGGTACTTTGATAAGGGTTCCCTAATCCTACATACATAGTGTTTCAACTGATATCAATTTTTTTGAAAATGTAGGGTTTTAGTAAAAATTAAATATCTCCTAATAAAATTACCTCCAACAAATTTACTCTTAGGTTTAAGTAGAATTATTATTAATTTTATTAAATATATAAAAAGTTTACCTCGAGTAGGATTTGAACCTACTACCTGTACTTTGCTAGAGTAATCTAGCAAAGTAGAGTAAAGTAATCTACCAAAGTACAGGTAGTAGGTTGAAACCCTACTCGAGGTAAACTTTTTATTTATATATTTAATAAAATTAATAGTAATTTTGAATTACATATTTACTTTTGAACTTAGTCTATTTCTTGACTGAATGGTACACAACTCTTTACAGGGTTTTAATTTTTTTCAGTTAAATTAGTAGAACATTCATACTGAAATATTCGACTTATTTTAAATGGAACACCCTGTATTTTATTCGCTTATCGTTTAGCTTACATAATTACTGTTCAACTTCTATAAGGGTTTCCTATAGCTAAACCTTCCAATTTTCAACTCATTTAACAATTTTTGGAATTTGTCTGATCCTGTATCATATGTGGATTAAAATATCCTCACTAAATTCCAACTCTTAATGATTTTTGGCTAATGGAACACGTTTTCAAATTCAAAAGCATAGTAAGTTTAATTTAAACGTTTATAAAGTTATTTCTACACTATGTAGATTAAACTAAAAATCGCAATAGATTTTTTATACACTACTCTCGATAACCGTAACTACAAATTATCACCTTTCAAAGCTCTGACGATGCTTGGCTCGTCCAAGCGAAACCGATCAGCTTCAATTTTAAAAAATAAAGAAAAACGGTAAAAAATCTATTGCGATTTGTAGTTTAATAGACATAATTAAACTACACTATGTTTATTAATGTTTAAAGTCTTTTAATGGTTTGGTCACTTTACTCCTGTTTAAGGTCAACTATTTTGATAGTTAAAGAATTGCTACAGAATTTGAAGAGGAATACGAATTCCGCACCCGTCAATGTAGCATGATCATAACGGACAGTAATGGAAACCGGGACCTTTAATCGATATCATAGTAATCAGAGCATTGCCAGTTACTGTGACTCGGGTTACAACGGCTAACATAATTCATGACCATAATGGTCACCTTGACCACAATAGCAACAGATGCTTTCAAATTCTAGTCACTCGTTCTTATGACTACAATGGCCACCTTAGTCACAACTCGATCTTATTACAACTTTATTACAGCAGTCATTCGGTAATACTATCATAACTGTCACTTCGATCACAACGCCCACTTGTTCATATGATCATATCTCCTACCTCAATTACAACGTTCACTCATTCCAGTGATCACAGGGGCAGCTCCCTGTTATAATCGCTCTTGGTCACAATTAACACCTTGATAATCTACTAAGCACTAGCTTAGAAATAGATGGTAAGTGATTTACTGCCTAACTGATACCGTAATTGATAACGTAATTTTTGTTACTGAAACGTTTTAAAGGTTATCTCAAATTTACTAATGCAAATATTACTATTACTTTGTAACGAGGACTGGGTATAAATGATGTAGATTCTAATCAATTGTAGGTAGCTGCGTAATGCGTGAGTTGTGATTGAGTGCGTGTGTAACAGGCTTAAGTGGTAATTTATAACGAGGGAAACAATTAGAAGTATAAAAAAAGTGTGAGGTTACCGGTGTCCATAAAGAGCAATAAGGATACCTTCAATTGATATTACCAGTTAAGACTTTCGCCTAACACAGTTTTTCTCATTTCTAGGATGTAAATAAGGCACGCATTTACGGCGACAAAGAAGAAGTGGTAGGTCGTGGTTTCAGTTCTTAAAATAATCACGTCATACACTCGATCTTAACATCAGAAATGCAAATTGTTCACTCAAAAGTAGAAAATTTTATAAACATTCATTCCCCAAAAAGTTTAGCTATAAGAACAATAAATTGATTAAACATATGTAATTAATTACAAAGATCATTAAATAAGCAAGGAAAAATTTCAAATTATTATCTAAAGAAAGAAAATTCCTTGTAATTTGTAATTATGTAATTAAATTTAAGATATGTTAATTGGTTCGTATGTTAAAAGAAAGAAATCAATGCAATTTCTTACAAGTAGCTTAAATGTACAGTACAGTGGGACGTAAGCCACTAAACCTCTTGTCTAATTCCTGAAAGAAGCGCAAGCAATTTATATATTATCCAATAGTAAGCTAGCATAACTAAACAGCTCATGTTTAATAACCAACAAGAAGACTTTTAGATGTTTATATAAATATAGCAAAATCCAAATATTTCGTAAGTTCCCGTGTGAGTGTATGTGTACGTGTCGTGTGCGTGCGGGTGCGTGAGCGTGTACGTGTGCGTGTGTGTGCGCGTGTGTGTGTGTGCGTATGCGTATGCGCATGCGTGAGCGTATGTGCACGTGAGCGTGAGCGTGAGCGTGAGCGCGTGCGTGTACGTGTGTGTGTGTGTGTGTGTGTGGGTGTGCGTGTGCGTGTGCGTATGCGCGTGCGCGTGAGTGTGCGTGTGTGTGTGCGTGTGCGTGTGCGTGTGCGTGTGCGTGTGCGTGTGCGTGTGCGTGTGCGTATGTGTGCACGTGAGCGTGAGCGTGAGCGTGAGCGCGTGCGTGTACGTTTGTGTGTGTATGGGTGTGCGTGTGCGTGTGCGCGTGCGCGTGCGCGTGCGTGTGCGTGTGCGTGTGCGTGTGCGTGTGCGTGTGCGTGTGCGTGTGCGTGTGCGTGTGCGTGTGCGTGTGCGTGTGCGAGTGCGTGTGCGTGTGCGCCTGCGCGTGCATGTGTGTGTGCACGTGCATGTGCGTGTTTGTGTGGATGTGGGTGTGCGTGTAAGTGTGGGTGCATGTGTGCGTACGCGTGTCCAAGTGCGTCGTTACCTCATACCAGCGAGGATACCCCTTATACTGGATAAATGTCCAACATCACAGATGTAAAGAAATGTTCGGCTTTCGTTTTCGACAAAAAGCGAATTTTTGAGACACAGTTTTTGTCCTGGAAGTTCATTTCAACTGCAGGTTGAAAGAACGAGAAACTTGTAATTTCAGAAATTTTTCGAGCAAATACGCGGGATTAATCAACTGTTACCAACTCACCAAGTTAAACACAGTACATCCTGTAAAAAAAAGCAGGATAGTTAGAATTTGCATTTATAATATTAGTACTGGTTTTGTAAAGTCAGTATTCTAAAACATTACAGACAGTTTTCCCACGTTTCAATTGTCATTGGGGGAATTGAATTCAGCCTTAAGACAAAAGTTTACTCCATCACTTTTACTGGATTTATTGTATATTTTCAAATATTGGTTACTTTTCTCCTTATTAAGTATTTAACTCGTATAAATTACATGTTTGCTATATACGTTTTGCACGGAATAAAGATAAACTTAGCTGAACTTTAGAGTAAATAAAAAAAATCTTTAAATACACAAAGTGATAAGGTTATTTTACCAGCTCTTAAATGTAAAAAGTTATACTTAGTTCGGCGCCTACATTTTTCGTCAATATTAATTTCAGGACAATAGTAAAGTTATACAGAGTATAAAATTTTAAAACTAGATAGTATAGAGGTGATAACCTTTATATTCACAAACGGGAAACATATTTTTGAAACCCAAGCTGCATGTAATGTTTATACAAACCCACATAAGGGTACTACGACACTCTGTATATAGTATTATATATATATATATATATATATATATATATATGGTATCGCGATGCGGTCTAGTTAAAAATGAAAACGACTCTTTATTTAATTCAAGCTTTCGAAATACTTTATTTCTTCATCAGGAATTAAATACGAGAATTATAAACTAATTAACATTATTGTACAGAAGAATTGATTACAATTTAAAATCACAACTTAAAAAGAAGACAGTTGTGATTTTAAATTGTAATCATTTCTTCTGTACAATAATGTTAGTTAATTTATAATTCTCGCATTTAATTCCTGATGAAGAAATAAAGTATTTCGAAAGCTCCTGTTTTCCTCTCACTTATGATATGAGAAAATTTAAGGTAGCTGTTCATAAGCATCTATTGGCAATTCATTATCCCTCTATCCATCCTCCTAAGTGTTCCTGAGTGCTTTAGCACGAGAGGCCAAATTTAGCCTGTTAAGGTCCACAATCATAAAAAAAAACAAAGTTGGTTCCCTTGAAACTTGGCATTTTCATCAATAGATATCGCTGATCAAGATACATGCAATTAGATTATTTATTAGAAAAAGGAAATGATACGTGTTTAAAATCTTTTTAAGGTTTATTAGAATTTTGGTAGTTATTATGAAAAATGTGAATTCTTCTTTTGATTGTTTCGATAATTAATAATTTTTGATTATCATTGTTCTGAAAAGTTTTTTTAATAATTTAAATTTGTTTTGACCTAAATATGGGATCAAAAATTTATCTATAATATTATGAACTATCAAAACAATTAACAGAGAATTCACCTTTTTTATAATAACTACTAAAATTCTAATTAACCTCCAAAAGATCTAAACGCCCATCATTTCCTTTTTCTAATAAAAAAACTACTTTTCTAAAAAATCTGAAATATAGTATTAAAAAAAAAATGCTGTGTTATTTACTGCATTACTCCCATTTACAGAATTTCTTGTAACAACTGCAATAAAATTTATATTGAAAATTCTTTACAACTTTTATAAATCTGACGCGAAATAAAAACCTAAAAGTACCACTTGGCTATACATGCAATTGAAAACAAACATTCTTTTAATTACAATAAAAAAGAAATTTTATTTATAGAGAACAGTTATGAAAAAATGTTACTTTTAGGAATGATATATACAGAGTAGACCAAAAGTCTGGAAACGACCAATTATCTCGTAAATTGTTAGTCTAAATTGTACAACATTTGGGATAACCCTATTTTGGGATACGGAGATTCCAGATTTGACATTTGCAATGTTTCCAGATTTGCCGTTTCTCTGATATTATTAGTCACTTTGGTTTTTTAAATACATCACCCTGTGTATGCATTCATTATTGAAACCTCCTCTTCAATACGGGTTCAACCATATGTAAAACATGCTTTTACGTGGTGTAGAAGGTCTAGATACATAAAACAGAAGTCTGGCAACGCCTAATTGTCTCAATAAATTTATTAATACAAACTATTTTCAACTACATTAAAACGTAACAATTGTAAGATTGCAACATTCTTAACATAATGATTACTTAATCAATTGTTGACAGTACACTAATCGATGGTAGAATGCGTCTACCACATTTCTCCATGATGTCTAGATAGAGAGAAATCGAGATTCATCGATAATTCGTTGTCTTAGCTCTGCAAAGCTTGCTGGTTTAGTTTTGTAAACTGAATTTTTCAAGTATACTCAATAAAAATAATCTTGACGATTGAAATCAGATGAACGTGGAGGCCATTCAATATTACCTCGTGTACCAATCCATCGTCCGGGAAATATCGCATCTAAATATCACCGAACATTTACACCATAATGAGCTGGAGCTCGATCTTGTTGAAACCATCTGATTAAATTTGGTTTCAAACAAGTTTCTCAGTGTAGGTACAATTTCATTTCTAAGTAGCATTTCGTACTTATCTGACGTTAAATTTCCTTCGATAAAGAACGGCCTAATTAGCTGAGTACCCACTATACCTGACGATACATTTAATCTTTGTGGTCTTCGAGTATGGTTTTCATACATCCACTGTGGATTTACGTCACTCCAGTACCTTAAATTATATCGATTTACACTCCCACACAGTGTAAAGGTTGCTTCGTCGGAAAAACATATGTTGTTAACGAAATTTCCGTCATTTTCATTTTTATCCATCATTATCTCAATAAACTCTATTCTACGGTCGAAGTTATCTTCACTTAATTCTTGCAATAAATGAATTTTGAATGGTTGAAATTTATTCTTATTTAGTACACTTAAGAGTAAAGAATGACCTATATTATGTAATTGTGCAACCCTACGTGAGGATGTATGTGGATCTTCAACGAAACTCTGCATTATACCTAAAGTTTTGACGTTATTTATAACTGTTTTTGGTCAACCTGATGGGTATCTATCTTTTACTCCTCCGAGTCTTCAAAGTGCTTTACAGTTTTTTGTACCGTTGCCTTATGGATAGGAGAACGGTTTGGGAGAGTATCGTTGAACAAGTTGGCTACTTCACTATAAGATCTTTTTGTGTTGCCGTGCCCTCTCATCGTTAGAATAGTATTTCGTTCTTTTTCATTAACAATCATTTTAGAGAAACAATTTATTTTGCAGAACTTTTCAAAACACATCAAACTACTGTCAGTTTTATTTAATCATGAAAATGGTGAACAAATGTTAAAATCGCAACATTCTATATTTATACATTTAAATTTCTTCAAATCTACATATTTTGCACTGTTTTATGTATTTAAGGCCTTCTGGGCTACATAAAATCATAAGTGTTACATGTGGTTGAACTCGTATTGAAGATAAGATTCCAATAATGACTGCATATACAGGATGATGTATTTAAAAAACCAAAGTGACTAATAATGTCAGAGAAACGGAATATTTGGCAACACTGCAAATGTCAAATCGGGAATCTCCGTATCCCAACATAGGCTTATTCCAAATTAACGTCAGACACTGGTGCACTTGACAAGCGTTAACAAAATATGTGTAAAGAATAATAAAAAAATGTTTTTAATTATTGTTTAATTTGAATTAGACCAGTAAATATTAATAATTATATATTAAATCAAGTCAAACGATTATTAAAAGTTGTATGTGTATATATACAACGTGTCCCAGATAACATTTCCAGCATGGGGATCTCGCTTATTATAAAAGATACAGATTTGGTTAAATTAGATGAATTACTCCTAAGGATTAGTGAAATTATAGGACACTCTCCAATTTCCAAATTTCCATGTATTTTAAGACTTATGGCAAGAAAAAGAAAAATGTCAAATTTCTTTTTCTTGTAATATCTTTTTTGTTATATTAGACATATAAATTTTATTTGCACTTTCTTAAGATATTTTTGATGCAGAATTTAAACATCAATTTGGATTTTTTTTTGTACTTTCTATTTTTTAGTTTCAACCCCTAAATTAAATTTTTCTTATGGAACGACAAGTCGGCTTTGAAATAATTGATCGTGTTTTTTTATCCTCTTTACAATGATATAGCATATGTACTATCTATTTTTAAAAACTACAAAGAAAATTTAAAAAAATGTATTTTATTAAAGACTCTAACAATAAGTAGGCCGTGAAACATGAGAAAACGACAAATAATCGATAACAACAAGAGTTAAGCGGGTAATAGTATTGGAGATAATTATCCAATTATAAAAGATGTTCAAACAATTGACCATTCCGTTCTAAACATAATTGTGCCCTGCGTAGTGTCGACGTAATTGCTCTGCATAGTTTTTGGCGTTTAATGCTACCAAATGCTGCAAGAACAGCTTCACGAAGATCTTCGGCATTCTCAAATGTTTGCACGTACACTCGGTTTTTTACCTAGTCTCAAAGGAAAAAGTCCAAGAGCGTTAAGTCTGGAGATCTGGGTGGTCATAAAATCAGCCCTCGATTACCAATCCATGAATTTGGAAACCGAGTGTGTCGATTGAAAAGGCCATTATTTGTAAATCTGCTTTCGTCAGACCACAAAATCGTAGCTGGAAAATTATCGTTATTCTCACATTGATTAACATACCATTGGCAAAATTGTAATCTTCTCCCCTGATCTCCATCTCTAAGTCCCTGCAGAATGGTGTACTTATACGAATGATACCTGTGACGTTTTACAATTCTTTGTGATGTAGTTTTCGAAATACCAATTTCTCTCAGATGTTGAAGGATTTTCAATAACTGATTGTAATACATTTAGTTCTTCATCTTCATTCCGTAATTTAGGATTTCTAGTAGGTTTTGAAAATGAACCGTATTCTTTTAAATTAATTACCAAATTTCTGTACGTATGAACACTGGGCTGCCCTCTTTCAGGATACAGCCTCAGGTACATCCGTTCAGCTTCTATACTGTTTTTATGAGACAAGATGTAACAACTCAACATATCAAACTTTTCAGTATTAGTAAATAAAGCCATGTTTGACACAAAAATATTCTGGAACGGATAATTTTTAAGTGACATTAAATTCGATTGTGTTTTTATGTTTCACGGCCTGCTTATTGTTAGAATGTTTAATAAAATACATTTTTTTAAATTTTCTTTGTTGTTTTTAAACATTATAAAGAGGATAAAAAAACACGATCAATTATTTCAAAGCCGACTTGTCGTTCCATAAGAAAAATTTAATTTAGTGGTTGAAACTAGAAAATAGAAAGTGCAAAAACAAATCCAAATTGATATTTAAATTCTGCATAAAAAATATCTTAAGAAAGTGCAACTAAAATTTATATGTCCAATATAACAAAAAAGAAAAAGAAATTTGACATTTTTCTTTTTCTTGCCATAAGTCTTAAAATACATGGAAATTTGGAAATTGGAGAGTGTCCTATAATTTCACTAATCCTTAGGAGTAATTCATCTAATTTAACCAAATCTGTATCTTTTATAATAAGCGAGATCCCCATGCTGGAAATGTTACCTAGGACACGTTGTATATATATATATATATATATATATATATATATATATATATATATATATATATATATATATACATATTCTCGAGAAATGGAATGGTAATATCAGATTTTGACCCTTATGGCCCATTGAAATTTCAAATATTTGGATTCAGGGGAAATTCTACCTTTATAAGGGCCCAAGACCCTTTTATAGGTGCTAAAACAGTTCTAAAAGGTTTCTGAATAGCAAAACTTCCATTTGTAGACAATACCTCGTTTTTGTCTTATTTACTATTTATTCATTTACTTATACATTTATTTAATAGGGCCATTTGTATGGCTTCATTGCTTATCTGGTCAAGATAAACGTTTAATGAGTTCTGAAAAGCCTAAGAGTACTTGATCTTCACTATTCATTAGCCTTTGTGTCTTTGAAGATTTTTAAACTTTTGTAGTAATCAAGTTTGTACTTATTATTAACATATTTGATTATATCAGAAATTCCTTTAGTTTACTCTAGTCGCCCCGTTAGTGATGATAGTTTAACTATTGAAAGGCGTTGAGCGTTTTTTACTTTCCAATCTACACATACATATTATGTAGGTATAGAAGGTTATGCAATAGACTTTTTTTTTCACTATCGCTAAATCGATTTATTAGCTCATTTTAAAACTTTTGGCCAAGTTTCGCCAAGATCGGCCATCATCTCTGGATGTCTGTGTGTGTGTGTAATTTTAGGCTAGTATCCACAATAACTCCAGAATAAAAATACATACGTACTTAAAATTTTTCTTTGGCTTAGAGCTGGTTAGATTTTGGGAGAAATCCAGTGGCGTAGAGGGGGGTTTATTAGTGGCATTTTTTTATTTTTATCAAATATTTCTAAAACAACTGCATATTTCAAAAATATAAAAATACATAGATATAAACCTTAAACATATCGATTAATTATGTTCTATGCAATTTTTTGATATGACGCGAAATTTAGTGGCAAAAGAAAGGTAGAATGTAAGTCTTAGTTCAATTTTTTTGATTAGATGAATAACGATTAATTTTATAAGAAAATGTGTAGATGCATTTTTTAAAGAAAATTTAATTTTACATAAATTTTTTTAATGTAAAGCGAAATAAATATGATTGAAAATGATGAAACTGCATTATCGGTATTTGGATAGAAGCGGGCGGCTCCGGTATTTTTTTTTACGTTAACATGTATTTCTCTATCTGACATAAAATTTTAAACGTCATTCTGAATTAGATTATTTTTTTTTTTTTACAATATTTCCTGTTTTCTTTATGAACGTATAAAAAAGTTGAATTGTTATCCTAAAGAATTGAGATTAAAATTATTTCATTTCTTTTAATTTAAGTTAGCATCTAGACCTCTATCAACCCCTGTGATGTAGTTTTAAACGTCTGTTTGACATAGATTATTGTTTTTGCGTTTACAATGTTGTCAATTTTCGTAATGAACTTCTTATAAAAGTGATTGCATAGTTATCCTTAAAAAAATTTATTAAAATTATTTCATTTCTTTTAATTTCCATTTTATAGGTTGGAAGGTGTTCCACACCAAATATTTATTTTTGTGTGGTACGTGGGTGTATTTTGTGTGCTACAGGTCCTGCCACAGATCCAGTGTTCCAAGATTTTCAAGATTCAAGCATATTAATTTTCTGCAAACTTTATATATCAAATACGGCAGTTCTCAAATTGTATATGTGTAATTCATGCAATTTATATTTTTCCTCGTTATAATGATATACATCTAAAAATGAACACTGTAATATATTATGATACCAGGTTCCTGTACACTGACTTTCTAGACATCGATTTTGCAGCTCGAGGCGTTTGCGAGAGCTATACAAAAGGTAGAGTGCCTAAAACGTGATAGCGTACAAAAGTGACACACTGCTTTTGTGTTCGTTTCAAAAATATAAATTTTCTGTATATTTTGAGATTGGTATTAACAGGTGGTTTTAACTTCTTCTACCTTTGTTTATGTACTGTGTAGTTATACACCTATCACAAGAATGTTCAAAATAAAACGATTTTGATGAAGCAAGTATGAATTATCATCTTGTTGGCTTAATTTTAGTGAAGATGCTGATATTTTAATAGACACAGTTTAAATTTATATTAAAAACAGTTCACAACTCCGTAAATCGATAATCCTTAAGATACCTACTCATATTTATCTAATCAAAACTGTAACCGGTATGTAAATATCAAATCGGCAATGTATCTGAACTATTTCTAAAAAATAGGTAGGTACCACTTAACTTTGGGATATAATTACATATTATAAAACGGATATCTCAAATTTAAACTCATTATCTACACTATGAATCACAGTGTTCTTCGCATTGGATATATTCTTAAACACGCTTTGTAGTTGTGTTTCTAACTTTATTGAAATTGAATCCCTTGCACAACCGCCTACCATGTAATTTGTGTTTCAGAATGTATTACTCTTTGCATTTTAAAGTTCTTATTATAGCATGGCAAAATGTAAACTTTTCTCTTCTGCAAGTTTAAGAGACATTACATGACAATTGTTTTAAGAATATACCATTTTGCCTCCAGTAAAATAGTATATTTGAAGCGCATGCATAAATATGATAAACATCTATCTATACGGTCGTTTGTAACATTTATATTTACACCATGGTTACAAATTTCCATCAAAACCAGTGCGTGGTACATAAAGTAACTTCGAGCAGTCTATCATTCGTAGTGTATAGTTTGTTAATCTTTTACGTACCAATCCAAGACCTACTGTCAGAATACCAACAGCATAAACTCTTATGACAACGTTGGAATTACGACTATTTTGTGGGTTAGCTATAAAGGATTTCGTTGAAGATCTCTTACAACTTTAGTAATGAAATCACGGGCTAGTTTGCTAATTAATTATTCATCATTTTTTTTATTTGCTTCTTTCTATCTTGTCAATCAAAAATTCGTGCAAATTACAATCGTAGTGCTTAATTAGCATTGTAGCGGTATTGTTTGTAATTAAAATTATTGTAACATTATTTGTAGATTTGATCGTAGATGGCTAGCTTCAGAATTAAATTGACTTCATACATTACCCTCTAGTCGGCAGCCCGCCTTTAGGCAAGCTTCATTCAAATCTCATTTAGAAGATGCCTTTGAAATCTTTTCGACGTATAGCGGCAAACGAAGTTGTCTGCCTGACGCACTTACAGCGGTTCTTGTTTCTCGCGTTTCTCGGGTCAGTCGAGTAGGTGCCACCCAAGTAAGTGTACCGAATAATTGTTACGCTACGAAGGTTATTTTCTGTGTTTTAAAATAAATAGATTTAGCGATCTGATCAAGACGAAAAATTTACAGGTGAGTTTAAGTATGTAATGTTTGTTACTGATGTGTTCGTGAAAAAGTTGAACATGTGATTTTGCTACTAATCACTGATAAACTCAACCATCCTAAAGGTGGACTGCCGGTTTGTGTGAAAATGAGTTCATTCATACAAAACATTGAATTTCTTACTAAAATAAATTTTTTTGATCAGATATGACTTCAAAGAAGAAAGGACAGCATGGATTCTTGGGACCCTAGACAAATGTACGACTTATCTCAGGTGACTTCTGATGAAATGTTTGACTGTTTGGACAACTTCGTTGTCGAACATGACACCGATATTGAAGATGGATTGGAAGGCGACTTTGACGACGATGACAGTATTGCTGACTCAGATTTTTGCCTTGAAGATGAAATAAACTTCTTCTATACCTGACCACCAAGTGTTGAATTTAGGTGTAGTAGAACCCGGTACTTCACAGCTATCGATATCAGGGGCCTCAAAATTAGATGAACAACAAGGATTACCCTTCATTGCAACAGTTCCATCTATGTCGGCTTTAGCTGAATCACTTGCTACGACAGCAAAAACAACCTCGTTCTCCTCTGCCAGAATTTGAAGAGGAGGTTGATGTTCCCGAGCCTAATGCAGGTGGGTTTACAGGAAACGCAAATGAACTTATAGCCAGTCAAGAGAATGCAAAGAAATACATTGGCGGAAGCAGCATTTGCAGCTGCATACAAATGAAGTCGTATTCCGTGAAAGAACAAAGCTCCCAAAAAGCTTTGAGGATTTGGAAACTCCATATCAATGGTTCGTCCATTTTTTCACAAAAGAGATTAGTGAAAATATTGCAGAACAGACAAATTTATACGCTCGACAGCAGGACATCGAGACGGCCTTTGTTACCAACGCTGCCGTCATTCAGAAATACATTGGCATTTTGATATTTATGTCGATATATCGTTACCCAAACGCCGTATAATACTGGGGACGTTATTCTTTTGAACCAGTTCGTACAGCAATGACATCCAAACGATTCTTTATGATTCGCAAGTATCTCCACTTCAACGACAAATCAAAAGGAAAAAGCGGGGTGAGCATGGATTTTATCTATTATGTAAAGTTCATCCCATAGTGAAACATTTAAAGGAACGATTTCAAACAGTTCCAAAATTACCTTGTTTATGCGTAGATGAACAAATGTGTTCGACCAAAATGAAACGCACTTCATTGCGACAATACATGCCGTCAAAGCCCCATAAATGGGGTTTCAAACTTTTTGTTCTCTGTGACAGCAGTGGTTACTGTTACAGCTTATAAATCTTCACTGGTGCAGGAAGCCATATAATTTTGCCCAATATGCCTCATCTGGGAGCAGCAGCTAATGTTGTCGTCCATCTATCTCAAACAATTTTTATACGATACTGCCACTACTTGTTTATCTAAGAAGCCGAGGCATTTATTCATTGGGCACAATTCGCTCTGGTTGCATTCCTAATTGTAAATTGTCTAGTGATACAGATAAACAGCTGGCTAAATCAGACGAGAGATTTTCTGTTGAGTATGTGGGAAATGCACATTTGACAACTGTGTTGTGTAAGGGCAACAAAAACGTACGCTTGTCTTCTACATACGCCGGGGTGCTACCCTTCAAAAGTGCTATCCTGGATAGGCAGCCGTCAAAGGCAACCAGATTTGATCGGTCTGCGAAAAAGTATGTGGAAATTCACCACCCCGCTGTCATACGTGAATATAATTATCACATGGGCGGAGTGTTATCTAGTGGATGATTACTTGGCAGATATCACATTCGCGTAAAGACTTCCAAATGGACATTGCGTCCATTTTACCATTTCATTGACAGGACTGTAGAAACGCTTATCTAATTCATAAAGAATCGCCTCCTTTACCAGTGTTTCGAGCACTAGTAGCTGCTCTGCTCTGCGTTAACGAGGCTGTCAAAACACGTCCTAGCAGACCTACATCTTCTTCGAAGCAGAAAGAAATGCAACCTGCAGTAAAGCCTGATACCAAGACATATATCCCCGAGCTAGATATCCGATTTGATGGTTTAAACCACATGCCAGACCTTTTGGATAGAAATGGTAAAAGGATGTGTAAGAACAAAGGGTGTAAATGTGAAACTCAATTTTTTTACACTAAATTCAATTTCCTCCACTAAGAAGTGTTTTCAACAGTTTCATACAAAATAAAACATATGTACATGACTTTTTGTGTCGATGCCTAATAAATATACCTTGAGTTTTTTAATTTCACTTTTTATACCTTGACTATTTTTCTTCCCCTCAGTTGGCAGGTCCGCCTTAAGGGGTAATTTTTTTCATCCCTGGATCCTCAAATAATAAAAAAGTTTAAAGTCTAAAATTTACTTTCTAGCTATGAATTTACTATACTTACTATGATTTCTTCAGGTGAAATAAAAATTGGCCTGTTAGAGGGCTAAATGTTTTGTAAGTAGGTTAGCTTAATAAGCACATTACAATGAAGCAAACTAGTTTTATATCTATAAATATGGGTAGAGTAGCTTTGTCAATTATTATAAGGATATCTGTTATTATAATGATCACAATGATTATTAGTATTAATGAATCGAGTACGATGTACTAAATACTAATTACAGTGTCAATATAAAATATACATTTTGGACCGACGGGGTGAAAGGTACGTCAAAATGAGTAACGTTAGGACCCTTTCAATAGCGACTCAGGAGGCATTATTTGACATTACATAGCGATCCTAGAAGGCGAATTTTGGAGAAGCAGGATTAGAATATTAAATAGGGCATAAAGGAATCAAATAAGTAGATTCAACCGGAGAAGTACTAACACAGTGGTTGTAAATGCAGTTAGTGTTGAGAATAAGAAACGGAAAAGCAAAATACGTCATGGAGTAGTTGGATACCGTATTGGTGCTTCACACGCAATACTACTGTGCATAGTGAAACAAAATACACTTCTTACGAATTGGTTTTCCGTAAACTATGTAGAATTCCAAGTAATGCAACTAATAATGTGTAACCTTTATACACTGTATCCAAGATAAGGATGGCCACTATGGGGATTTCGGAAACGGTAAAAGATAGAGTTTAGGGTAAATAGGGGAAAAGTTGGGCATTTTGAAGTTTAGTAAAATGACATTTTTAAACTGACGAAATTCCCGAACCGTTCCGAAGTTATGCAACAAAAAGCGAATTTTCACGATTTCGTTATTGACAAATTGTTACTTTGTGGTTGATGTTAAATATAAAGGAAGAGAACCCTCTACAGGTACTTTTTAACGTTCTTTAACGTGGCATGCAGCAAATTGCAATCCGCCGTTTCGTTTTCGAGTAACCATCATCAACTTTGTTTTTTTAAATACGCTCCTGTTTTTTTTATATATAATGTTAAACGAGATTTTTATTCTGCATTCAAGCATGTTTCATACTTTATGATTTAATTGCGATTTTTAAACTTATGTTACCATTATCAGAGAAAATCTGAGTATCACCCTGTATCCCTCCCAATAACATTTAAACTGAATTTTATTCGTAAATGGGCTTTTGCTAACTGTGCTTTCCTCATCAAATTAATGAAATGACACAGAATTTTTCAATTTTGAATACAAATTTTATAACCAATTAATTACAACCAATCAAACACATAAATGGACAGATAAGATTTTATGACAATAAAATATAAACGCATAACAATAATTAAACAAAAAATTATAGTAATTGCCTGAAAAACCATCCTTTGTTCTCCAAACATAAATAGCATCTTCTAACTGTAGAATCAAAAGAATCTTTAACATTGTAGGTGTAGCTGTTTTCAATGCGTTAAGTACCAACCTTGTTCCAAAGATATGTTTATAAATATAACTTTTTATGTACCCCATATCCAGAAACGGGCTGGCCAGGGTGCTTTAGAATGAGTGCTTAAAACTCTTTCAGCAAACCGATTTGAAAGGTAATCATTAACCATGCGTGAATTATGTGCAGGTGCACCATCATGTTGAAACCAACAAATGCGTACTTTGGCTAAAGGAAAATTATCAAGAGCGTCTTCCAAAGTGGTTTCCAGTAAATTTAAGTAACGTCGCAATATTAAATTTTGATTATAAAAAAAGGTCCTATTATCCTTCTTCCTAGAATCCCTACCCACATAAACGGTGTTGATGACGTGATTCTTTGCATAATTTTGAATTTTCTTGGAACCAATGATGAACGTTTTTTCTATTAAATATCCCATTATCGGAAGCCGTACTTTCATCATACCATTATATGTGGAAATGAAAATTATTGTTCTGATGGCATTTTCTTGTATACCACTCACAGAATAATCTCCGTCATTCTGCTCCACCTGATCTAAGTCCTAGGCAAATTATGTATTTGTGCGGATGATTTGATCGGTATTGTCTTCCTTAGAATAAAGCGTGCTGCTGATTTGGATATGCCCACATTATTCTGAATTTACCGAGTTGTATTTCGGGATTTTCAGTAACGGATAAGGATACATTGTTTCCAGATTTCTCATTACTCGTTTTTTTTTCGCGGTAGCATGGGTTTTTTAAAAGTACCGTATTCTTAAAGTTAGCTATTAACTTAATGAATGTCCTTTTATTTGGCTGCTTCCTTTCAGGATCTTGTTCAAATACATGAGCTCCGCTGAAATGTAATTTTTATTGCTTAAGATGTAACACGATATACTGTCAACCTTTTCTCCATTTGAAAATCATGCTTCCATACTTTGTTAATAAATTACTACTAACGAGAACTAGTACGGAAAAGTAATAAATAAAGTAACTGTCAAGCGGAGACAAAAATTTAGTTCAATTCAACAAATCATAGTATTTGTTTTCCCACACCTACTTTTCTAATGTCAGACAGAAGTTAATAGCCATCTAGATGCTAACTTAAAAAATTAAAAGAGATGAAATAATTTTAATCATATTTTTTTAGGTTAACTATGCAACTTCTATCATACGTTCATAACGAAAACAGGCAACACTGTAAAAAGAAAAACAATAATCTATGTCAGAACAACGTTTAAAACTTCATGTTAGATACAGATTAATAGTAATAAATACATGTTAATATGTTAAAGAATTCCAAAGCCGCCCGCTTCTATCAGATATCAATAATGCAGTTTAACCATTTTCATTCACATTTAATTAATTTTTAGACTTACCTTGCGTTATATTAAGAAACTTTATAAAGGGAAGTTATGTCAAATTAAATTTTATTTAAAACATATGTCTGCACTTTTCTTATAAAACTAATCATTATAGAATTCACTTAAATCTTAAATCTTTTTTGCCGCTAAATTATGTGTCATATGAAAAATTGCATAGAACATAATTAATCGATATATTTAAGGTCTATATCTAGGTATTTTTATATCTTTGAAATATGCCACTGTTTAGCGATAATGAAAAAAATTCGATTGCGTAACCTACCTACATATGTTTGTCTAGGTTGGAAGGCAAAAATCGCAATTAAACCATAAAGTACTTGAATACAGAATAAAAAGCTCTTCTAATTATGTATAACAAATCAGGGCAATTTTTAAAAAACAAAGTTGATGATGGTTACTCGAAAACGAAACGTCGGATTCCAATTTGCTGCATTCCATGTTAAAGAACGTTAAAAGTAACAATTTGCCAAAAACGAAGTCGTGAAAATTCGCTTTTTGTCGCATAACTTCGGAACAGTTGGAAGTTTTGTCAGTTTAAAAATGTCATTTTACTAAACTCTAAAATGTCCAACTTTTCTCACATTCAACAGACACTCTATATCTTACCGTCTCCGAAATCCCCATAGTGGCCCTCCTTATCTTGGACACGGTGTATAGTTTTGATAATTTTCCTTTAGAACTTAAGTATAGGTTACAAAAAGCACATAGTGGTGCAAGAAAAAGTTCAGTTAGTGCGAAATCGAAAAGAAGACAAAAATATGATATTAATGTAAATAAAGTGGATTATAAAACATATGACTTAATATTAATCAAAAATGAAGGCAGAATAAAATTAAGTGCTACTGATAGTGGACCTTTTCGAGATTTATCCCCGAATATTTTAATCAACAAAGATGGAAAATAATTGTTAGTTTATCAAAATAGAACTAAACCTTATTATAAGTGATAAAAAGCATTTAACAAATAGGGGGGAGGTGTAGTGCCTAATTAACATTGTAGTGGAATTGTTTGTAATTAATAGTATTGCAACATTATTTATAGATTTGATCGTGGATAGTAGCTTTAGAATTAAATTAATTGCGTATATTAAATGTGTTGTAAGTTGGTTAGTTTAATAAGCACATTGCAAACGATGCAATGAAGAAAACTAGTTATATCTATAAATATGGGTAGAGTAGCTTTGTCAATTATTATAAAGATATTAGTAATATTATAATGATCACAATGATTATTAGTATTACATTATTAGCAAGAGAGTATTGTTAGACTAGACTACACTAAATGAACCGAACGTATTAATAAATTAATAGTAAGTACGATCTACTAAATACCAATTACAGTGACAATATGAAACTTACCTGTTGTGCCGACGGGGTGAAAGATGCCTCATAATGAATAATGTAAAGCCGTTCGTTAAAAACCGATAGTATGTGAGCGCGTTCGGTCCAGTTATTTTCTTTCGTTCCAGATCTACCGCTGACAGATATTTTACCAGTACAGTTCGCCCCGTTCGTTCAAGGAACGTAGTGAGTGGGCAAAGCACTCAGAATTTGTAAACGAGCGGCGCTGTGATTAGGTAAATGAATAATAAATAATGTTATTTATTAGAAAATATTGATTGAAACATCCGTAGTGGTTGCCGTCGTTAATTATTCTTTTCAAAATGGCTTCTAATATTTGGAATAAACAGTTTATTCGCAATTTTACCGAGTTATACAAAAATGTTCCTAGTTTGATGAAAATTAAACCACCTGAGTACCAGGATAAAGTAAAGAAGAATAGAGCGTACAAAGAACTTATTGAAAAACTTAAAGAAATTGATGAAAATGCAAATAAAGACAGTGTGGTTAAAAAAATTAATTCTAGCAGGGGAAGTTGCAGAAAACAAATGAAAAAAATAAAAGCCTCGGAAAAATCAGGGCAAGGAACAGAACAGCTTTACAAACCGAAGGTATTTTGAGCTGCTGTATTTCTTATTGAACCAAGAAATGCCTAGAGAGAATGTATCAAATATAGAACCATGAGATCTGGTAAGTTAAATCAATTGGGTATTTGAGATTTTTAGCCCATTGTCTTCTGTTAGTTTTTTTTTTCTTTTTTTTTAATACCGCAACTACCGCCGTCACTGCCAAAATTGTATCTCTGGAATCCATGTCCAGTTCGGTTTGCTACTCAAGAAAAACTGACAGAAAAACACGTAGTGTAAGGAAATTTGCCGTACTCGTTCAAAACCGTACCGTTTTAACTGTTCGTTCAAAACCGTGTAAAATAAACCGAAGTCTGTGGGGCCCTTAAGACCCTTTCAATGGCGGTTCAGGAGGACTTGTTTGGCATTACTATAATAATTAACGATTACTCATGCGTGCAATTAAAAAAGTTAGCGTTCAATAGCCTAAGCCATGTAATACGGTTTCAGTGTGGAAATGCAAATTAAATCGCCATACTTTGTAATTCTTACTTTAAACATAAATAGGTCCTCACAGAGGTACCAATGTGCAGGTTTCATTTTGCTAATCAAGCTAGCAAATTTTCATACCGTCATTCGGGTGTATTTAACGACAAGTGTTATATAGAATATCCTGTATGATGGATTTTGTCGCCAATAGTCGGAGGTGTTGTTTTAACGTTTTCTGCATTACGGAGTTTGTCCCTCAACTTTAACATTGCCTAAGAGGATGTGGATATATCTATATATTGAGCAACGTAAATACAATGTCTCGAATTCCCAAACGGTCGTTTGAACGGTCTATCGGCGCAATTATGCGCCAGATAATATGAAGTTCGCCGTAACAGCAATAGTGGGACTCCAAATGTTATGTAGCTACGAGATTTGGTGTTCCAAATGTAACACTTTGCAATCAGTACAGAAAAAAATACTCAGACCGGCTAAGAAAACCTATTTTGAATGAAATTAAAAAACAACTATTAGCTCAAACAATTATGGTAGTAGCAGTTGTGAGTTTCCGCTTACAAAAATGAATACTTAAGAATTTGTCGAACTTCATTTCAATAGGAAAGGTGTTGAAGTAATATGCTTCTCAAATAACAAACCTGGTGATGATTGGATAGAGAATTTTTTATGAAGGCACCCTCAAAGACAATAACCAGAGGTAAATTCTGATAATCTCTAAAGCCAAAAGGTTTATGTGAGAAGGGACGTGCACTTTGAGTTATGGGTGCTTCCAATAGTTCCAGATTTGTGGCTTTATTTTAAATGGACACCCTGTATATAATTACTTTTGTGGATAGCTTAATGAATAAGCTTTTCAACGATGTATGCATTTGTACATATAAAATGCAACGTTGCCAAGTTATTTAACAAAAATGTAGTTTTTTCCTGAATTCTTGGTTTATTATCTAAGTTGAGACAAATTAGTTCCGAGATTTAATTAAGCTAGGTATAGGATTTGAAAAGATGTAAATGTTTTATTGATATATTAAATATGGGAGAGAAGGCTCCGTGTGAAAGTTTAGCATGTTCAACGTACATCAATTCTCTTATTTCAAATGGAACACCCTGTATATTTTGATATGGGCGAATAGTATTCTTAACGACCTAACTTTTATCTAAATATATTGATACCACTAAAATTTATAGTTTTTAAAATATGTCCATTTTTTTAATTTTTCTATAATTATTTTATAACGTAACGATTTAATAGAGTGCCATAATTTAAAAACAATAAAACAAAATTTTAATATGCCAATTAGATGTATTTTAATTTGATTTCTTTCAAAACTACTATTTCACTACATTTGTATTTAAAATAAAACTTGAATTAAGAAAAGTTAACTCTAAATTTTAAAATGAAATATACGAAAAACGAATTAATTCAAATGATTTACATAATAGGAGAATCCCAATGTAATTTTGAAAATAGATTAAATTACTGTCGTTGGGGATTGCAACAACCACATAATTTTTTTAATACAGTTATGATGACAGACGAATCTACTTTTCATCACAATTATTTTGTAAATAGACATAATTGTCATTATTACGCCATGGAAAATCCACATATAATTAAATACAGAAACAATCAGCATCGATGGAGTCTCAGTGTTTGGGGTGGTATTATTGGCAACAGATTATTAGGACCTTATTTTTTGGAGAACAATTTAAATGCAGTAAATTATTTAAATTGCGAACCAACGTGCTACCATGGATTGAAGAGAACATCCCATTCGCTAATGAGGAAATATGGTTCCAACAAGATGGCGCTCCTGCACATTCGGCTCGTGATATGACGGAGTTTTTAAATCAGCAATTTCCGGATCGTTGGATAGGTCGTTATGTGCCTATCAGGTGGCTAGCTAGATCACCCGATCTGTCTTTCATGGACTATTTTTCATGGGGCTACATTAAAAATGAGCATATGTTTGACTTACCTACTTCTTGTTCTTGTTAATTGTTTGTTTATTATTTCAATATTACATTATTTAGTTTATTGTTAAAAATATTTAATAAGATTAATTATTACTATTACTAATCTGGTATTGTGACTGGAAATCGTGGCACTCTATTAAATCGTTACGTTGTAAAATAATTATAGAGAAATTAAAAGAATGGAAATATTTTAAAAACTATAAATTTTAGCGGTATCAATGCATTTAGATAAAAGTTAGGTCTTTAAGAGTACTATTCCCCCATATCAAAATATACAGGGTGTTCCATTTGAAATAAGAGTATTGATGTACGTTAAACATTCTAAAGTTTCACCCGCAGCCTTCTCTCCCGTGTTCAATATATCAATAAAATGTTTACATCTTTTCAAAGCCTATACCTATCTTAATTATATCCCTGAACTAATTTGTCTCAACTTAGACAATAAACCAAGAATTAATTTTTATTGCTAACCTTACATTCAGGAAAAAATACACTTTTGTTAAATAACTCTGCAACGTTGCATTTTATATGTAGCAAATGTATACATGGTTGAAAAGCTTATTCATTAGGCTATCCAAAAATATAATGATATACAGGGTGTTCCATTAAAATAAAAAAGTTGATACCCCCTACTTTCACGAATCACCCTGTATGCGCTCAGATATTTTTAAGTTGTGCACGTATTGGAACCATATAACTTTTGAATAAATGATTTTAACAAAAAATCAACAGCGAAGCCACAATCTGTCGTCACGTGACGCTTTGGACACCCGGTATACTGCTCGATTTCTTTTCATGTTCTGCACTCCCTCTTTCACTTTTTTTACTTAGTTAGTTAGGCTGTATTACGTCTTCGCACTTGACCACGTTGATCTACTGTGCATTGCCCGATGTTTTATTCCGAGAGAGGCAGTTTATTGAAAAATCTGAGAAACCTCTCCGGCTGTACCTCCTTGGTCTGCGGAGGTGCTAGTACAGCCTCACCAGCATCTTGGTGTCTTTGTTAGCCAGCAGAGGATGTGTTCTGCTATCTCCTCCTCCTCAAGGCAGAGGCGGCATGTGTTATCACTAGCTCCCCCGATTTTATTGAGATGATATCTCATGGGGCAATGTCCACTAAAATGGCCTTAGCTCACTTCTACTGGCTGATAACAACGAGCTATTCTTGCTCTCCTGGATTATCTCAGTCCAAGGACTGGCTATTCCAACCGTTCTTTAGCTTGCTTTTTATCAGTCCTCCAGCAAGAACTGTTGCTATTCCACAGTGAGGTTCCGGTCCAATCTGAGGACGTTTAGAGCCAGACTTAGCGAGGCGATCGGTTTACTCGTTTCCGACTATCGCCTCATGACTTGGGACCCACACTAACGTAACACGGTTACGCCTGGATATTTTTTTCAGTACTGTGTGGCACTGCATGAGCAGGTTGGAGCTCAGAGTGTACGCTACTAGATCCTTCCGTATCGCCTGATTGTCCGAGCAGATGTATACCCACGCTCCCACTGACCATTTTGCCGAAATGGTCTCGGCGCATTTGATTATGGCAATAGCCTCAGCTTGAAAGATGTATGGAGTTTTTCCCAAGGCCATTTAGAGGGAATAGTTTGGCCCTCGTATGCCTATTCCCACCTCCTCATCTGACTTCGAGCAATCTGTGAATCAGGATAAGGCCCCTTCCTCGAATTCTGGGCTGTTTTTCCTGATTTTCCTGCCTCGGATCATCACTTATAGGGCTTATCGTGACGGTATTCGGAAATCATGTAATCTGAGATGGTGTATACCTACTCAGGAATGTTTAGTTGTTGTACCATCGCTAAGTGTCTGGAGCTTGTATGCGTTCCTTCCACCTCACTACGGAACAATCTAATTTCTCCAATATCTGTTTCCTTTTACCATTGAGTAAAGAGGAGGGAGGCCGTGTGTGGATAATAGGCCGTGATATATATACAGGCAGGGATTTAGTCCCCATTTTATTCCTATTAGGCCTCGGCAGCTCATTAAGGCTGTAGTAGTCTTGTTAACCGCCCTTGCGATGGAGGCTGTCAAGTTAGCCTCTTGTCCAGTGTAACTCCTAGGGATTTGCTTTCTGAAGTGTGCTCCAGCTCCTGCATCCCCAATTGAAGCAGTCTAAGCATAAGTCTTGTTCTCTTCGTAAGGGCATTATTTAGATCTTGCCCGGTCGCATCTGTAGCCCGTGATCGAGGCACAATTTTTGTACTGAGAGGAGGGCATATTGCATGTGAAGGGGATGTTTCTTAAGGAACTCTTCCCTCGTGTGTTGTCCACTACTCTCTCCATCGTTGTAAGGATGAAGTACGATAAGCTGATATGACGGTAGCTCTTGGGAGTATCCATAGGCCTATTATTTGGCTTAGGAATAAAGAACATTTCTACCTTCCTCCAGTCGTTGGGGACATAACGTAGAGGGTAACTCCATCTATAAAGTTCTACGTGTGTGGGCTTTATAGCTTCGACTCCCTTGATGAAGAGAACGGAGAGAATTCCGTCTCTCCCTGTCGATTTGTAAGGCTTATGACAACCTATCGCGCAACGGACCGTACTGGGTGTGATTATGCGGCCACTGAGACCGTAATCAAATTTGTTGACAGGATGGGAAGATGGGGGCCTTCTGTTGTCCTCTATCTCCTCAATGGAACCCAGGAATAGAGCTGCAAGGTCTCTCTAGTTGAGCTGGTGTATTCTCCGTCTGGTCCTACCATCATTCCAAGTGGATTATTCTTCCCTTCAGAGACAATCTTCTGTAAGGGAGAAGCTGTGGAAGCTCCTCAATCCCCTCACAGAAGATTTTCCAGTAAGCCCTCTTAGCCTTCCGTATCACCTTGCTGTACCCAGTAAGGGACGCTCTATGTTCATCCCAACACCTAGTGCGCTGGGCTTTGTTGAAAGCTCTTATGCCAGCTTTACTGAGCCTTAATAACCCGTTATTCCATCAAGGAGAGTCTCTGATTGTGCAGCACTGGTCTTGTCGACCACGTGACGATGTATTCCTTTCCAGGCCTTCGCATTTATGCTTGCGTTCTGGTTCCGTTTCAGGATGTGTCTGTAGACTCATCCGCCTCACCATGGAAGTGAATCTTTGGAAAATCCTTTTCCTTGCGCAGCTTGTGCTGGATTTCCAGCCATGATTTGATGGATGAGACGTGGCTCTTCAATCACTAGACCGTCTCCATGTCCATACAGGAGAGCACTAGCCAGCCTTGCCTGGTAACCGAATCATAGAAACAGGACTTGGTCTCTCCTTTACAGTTAAATAATACCTCAATGGTGTTGGATTTAATTAGCTTAAGCATATCACTGGGGATGGTTTCCAAGTGAGGGTCCATAGAGAAGATCTCCACTTTGATACCTTGCAAGGCACCCCAGAAGATCATTTTTGGAGGCGTTGAGACACTTCCACCATCTACGTTTACGTGAGAATTTGAGGCTATTGGACGGCCTTTTTGAGGACATTGCCTGTGCTCCCATCAAAGGACAGATTTTCTCTGCTCCGCTTCTTGATATTCTCTTCTTGTTCGTGATGGGTAGCCTGAGGATTCGTTTGGACCTTATTTGACTTAACAGCCATAACCCTAGCCTCGTTTGAGTTGTCTACAACGCTAGTAGTTTGTGGAACCGCTTGAGAGCGGCTCAACAAATCTTTAGTTGTGAAATGGGCTTTAGTTTCATGCCCACCACAGCTTTGTTTAATTCCTTTGTGGCTTTCTTGTTCTCCTCTGAGGCTTCAGAGACTTCTTTAGTAACCTCTGAGGTTTCTGGGTCCTCGAGTATGTCTTCAGAGGGAGGATGGATAATACTGTCTAGGCTACTTACTGAGTTCAGCAGTGGCTAATAAACTCCTCTCGATGTCGGACAGACATTGAACAGGGGTTGGCGGTAGCTATTCCTTCGTTACAGCTTCTAGGTTTGTTAAATCTTTGTTGGGCCTAAAAAATCCCAGGAGCGGCTGGGCTATTAAAAGGTCGCTAGTAGCTTTCCCGTACCACCAAAAGGCTATTTGAAACTGGATGGCAACCAAGCTTTCTCTTGGCCTCGGCGTCAGCTGACCCAGGTTGACTTGGAGTTGGTTCGCCTTACTGTCTTTCGCCAACCCCGAAGTTCTCGTGGGAAGAGATGAGATTGTTACCAGGGAGCACACTAGGAGGCTCACAGTCGGCTAGCCAGGGAGCACTAGGCGATCTAGCGAACTTTGATCTCGGCGCGTGGTGGACAGGGCCCATACCACTGAGCTTATTTCTCTAGGCCACTGGGAGCACCATGTCTGGTTGATTCATGATGGTTTTATTTTGTTTGTGTTCCAATACCATATACCATTGTGTTAGTAGTCTCATGATGTCATCCCTTTCGTTCATACTGTTTAGATTCTTTTCAATTTCTATAACCTCTCTGATTACTCTGGTTGTCACATGTTTGATACTAGTCAAAGATTTTGTGTTTCAAAGTTGATTTTTTGTTCAGTATTTCTTACATGCTATGCCAGCGACGATGTAGGTTGCTTTTTCTTTACTGCATTTATATGCTCTTCCTTTCTTGCATTTATTTTCCTGTTTGTTTGTCCAATGTAGGTCGTATCACAATCAATACATGGTATCTCGTATACTTCGTAATTTTCTAACTTGATGAGGTCTTTTGGGTTTCATAATACGTTGGTTACCCTCTGATGTGTGGAAAATATCGTCTTTTTTGTGTTTTTGGAGTATTCTGCTTATCCTGTCTGTCGTCCCTTCATCCCATTATCTTTTTCTTTAGTAACATGTCCAAGAATAGAGTTGACCGTTTCTTTCTGTCTCCATGGCAAATTTATTTTGGCATGTAGTGGATTGAGATGTGCTAGGAAGTTCTTTAATTTCTCCATTCCATAATTCCATATAACAAAGGTGTCGTCTACATATCGAAGCCATAGTGTAGCTTTATCCTTTGCTGACCGTAAAACTTTCTCTTCAAACTCTTGCATAAATAAGCTTGCAGTTACTGGGGCTAGTGCTGATCCTAAGGGCGCGCATTATTTTTGTTTGTATCGTTGCCCATTGTATATAAAGAATGTATTATTCATGCAATGTTTAGCCAATTAAATTATATATGATAATGGCCGATAGCCGATATCTTTTTTCTATGATGTTCAGACTTTCCTTTACTGGTACGTTGGTAAATAGAGGCTTGTAACATTCTTTCCTTAGTTTTCCATTGTCCACGATTGGTTAGTTTTCGCTCGATATTCTTCCAGCTAGTCGATGATGGTCAGTAGCATTGGATGTACGATATTACTTAATTCCAGGTGAAGATGGTAACTGTTGCTATCCAGTATTTGTGTAGAATTGTGTATAGATTCTCGTAATAGTGCCTAATTGGCTCTTCATAAAATCGTTTTGGTTCGATGTTTTTGTTGTAAAACGACAATCAATTACCGAAACGTCTTCACCCTGCCCTTTGTGATCTGCACGTTATTGTGTTTCATTATGGTTTTTCATAGTGTGTTGATATTTACATTTTAACATGTGTCGAATATATGTTTTCTACGTGTTCAATATGAAGGTAACTGGGATAATGAAAATTAAGGTTTGAGATTATTTGATGTTGGGAACTTCGAACTTGCAAGATTGAACCCATTAATTACATTTATTATTGAAATTAAGTAAGATAAATTGCGAATTACTTCCCTGCGGAAGTCAATTTATTTTTATTATAATATACAGGGTGTCTATGTGAGGCCGTTCATTAGAAATTTATGAGGTTGTGGCCAGAATAAGAACTTGAAAATTTTGAATCAGGTATAATCGATTGCGTTCTCTTCAACTAAAATATTTTTATACTTTAGAGCTTCCGGTTATACCGGAAGTCGCCATCTCCTTTGTGATTTTCAATGGAACACTACATATTTTTGCATTTTTGGATGGGAACCATAATTTTGAATCTTTTATTTATTATGGTTTTTGAGATTATTTTCCGAAATAAAATCATCATGCAGTGACGACGATTTCTTATTATTTGTTTTTGATTTTGATGAAATCTTTCAACTTTGATCAAACAATTACACATTTCTCTGTTTATTTATTTTCGCTATTTTTTGTTACTCTTATGTATGTATGAAAATAGAATTTCATTGATAAAGTTAGTGTAAGGAAAATTTGAATAAATATTTTTTGGTGACTTTTGCAGTTGGTCTTGCAGCGCGCTATTTAATTTTGATTGCGTGCAAATATTTTGAAAGCACAGATTCAGTAGTTTTTACTGATTTACCTGGACGACGCTACGAAAGGTAAGCAAATTTTTGTTTGTTTTGAACAATTGCTGTGGAGTACTAGCGTTTATTTGTGTGCTAATTAATACCCTATTTTTTGATTTTAAACAAATAAGCGATCGTTGATGTATAACTTTTCCGATTTTTAGTTATTCCAGTCACACTACACGTAAAGCAACACCACACCCACCCCAATGACTGATCTAGCGGCAATCGCCCTGTAGGTAGCGGACCGCGGAAAAATTTTATTCTTGCAACAAACATTTTTTAAATCGCAATTGTTTCCGCGATAGAAAAGTTAATTAATGGGGTTTAACATATTTTATTAAACATTAAGTCGTTATTTGAGCATGATTTTCGGGATATTTTATTTTTGTAACTAATATTTGGCTAAGCGGTGAAAAAAAATGTGTTTGAGGTCTAACTAGCAGGTGTACGCTTAAACTGCTTTTCTGAAGGGGCGTAACGAATCATTGAAAATTCTTAGATGCACATCCTTGATGTAAAAATGTCACTGGCTTAGTAAGTAATTACATCGGTACACACTGTAATCAAAGACGTCTTTGTTTGGTACGTTGAAACTCGAGACCTAAATGTAGGGTCTGTTACGGACGAATGCATACTTTTAAAATAAAGATGTCGTTTAATAATTAATATGAAACTGTTCCAACATAATTATTTTTTTATTTTTTTATTATTTTTGAAGAATGGGGCTTAATTGCGGGAGTAAATATAGTTAGTTTGAAATTGGGGGAAAAGGGCGTTATAGTGACAGTGTCGGTCGAGCCAGATCAATAGGGTTAATTAAATACCTTCATTGTAAACAGTTTGTCTTTAATATAATTCTTGCGTGTGGAAGTCACCCTTTTGAAGTAAAACCGCGTAGGTTAACGCTTTGTGTCTGTAATCAATTGTACAAATGAAGGCTGGCAGCAAATAATTCTACAAGCCTATATAAAGTATTAAAAATCAGACATTGCCTTGCAAAGGTATCTTATTCGCACGCGAGCTCATTGTTGTTTTTTATTTATGTTTATATTTGTGTAGAGGTGGTCGTGGGCGAACGGGTACAGAATACAGCTTGGTTATTAATTGTAAAAGGTAATTGCCAAGTGGACATACTCCTGGGTCCAAATGACCATAAAACACTTCGAATTTTATTTTATTGCTGTATAGATGAATATGTAACCTGAGAAGGGGGCGCTGTAGTTTTCTAACGCACTCAAACTTATATATCGGTCACGATGTTATGATCTATTTATAACTTACCCTTGTAAGACTTTGTTTAACGAGTTTTTTTTTGTCAGGTTATTAAGTAGAATTGTTTTCCTACGAACTAATTTATTTTTATCTGTAATTTATTGTTATTTTTTGATTTAGTAGTCACTAAACAATTGTGTACGCGTAAATTCCTTGGCTATTTCCTTTTATCCTTGTCTTTACCTTATTATCACCTGTGCAGTTTTACTGCTGTTGTATTTTATGTGTACCGTAATTTGCCTTATTGTTTTATGTGCTTGTTTACTTAAAGACCGGCATGATTGGTTTTAAAGGACCACATGTTTGTTATTACAATTTTTATTCTGATAATTTATGACACAATTGTGTGTGTGACTACATGGTTTTTTTTTTATTACGTAAACTGCTCTTTATTTATTTTTCTCTTAATGTTATAATTTTGTACGCACTTTAACCTGATTTAATGGTGTTTAGTTATATACTTTTACATTGTTTTTTGTTTGTGTTATTTGATTTATTAATGTACTTGTGCAATTACTTATTTATGAATAAACTGGGTTTTATTGGTGGTTCTTTCCCACAATAGTACATTGACGGGTTGAACCACCATTGCGCAAAGCTCGTTAATTTTAATTTGAGTAGTGTCATTTTTTTACCTGCCCCACATGATGCAACATTTACCTGATCTAGCCTATCTCAGTCCAAAAGCACAACTTACCTAACACTAGACGGACAATTCGTTTGATCAGATTTGGGGTTTGCGAGTAATTAAATATCAGACTTGTAAATAAATTCTAATGTTTTAATTATTGCCAGGAAAGTCAAAGTAGGGCAAGCAATTAATTTGAGTAATAGTAACATTATTGTCAGTAAAGTCAAGATAAATCACTTAGCGATGGTTTTGTTCTTGAATTTACAGTATTTAAAATAAGTTCAAATTACACTTTTCAAGATAGGGTACCTGGGGGATGCTACAGCCCTTTATACGTTACACCAAATTCTACAGCCGTTTTCACCCGTAACAATTGTTTTAAACAAATTATTTAAATAATTAAGAAAATACTACTATTGTATTTGAGCGTTGGTAGTGTAGATGTATGGATTGTTTCCGAACGTTTACTTAGATCACGTAGATCGAGATGTGCAACAAATAGACGATTAAAAGCGTTTCAGATTGCTTACATTTATATCTTTGTAAACATGTAATTTTTTGTAAACATTTGTGGATATACTGAAGTTAATCTTAAATTTAAATAAAACAAAGTAACAAATAACGACCGCTGTTGTAGAAAACACAAACACATGAGCAGTGTAAACAAAGTTTGTGCATTATTTATGAAACCATGAAACTTTACCGATGAAAAATATAGGGCCAATATGTTACAACTGCTGGAAAATCTGTAGAAGTATAAAGAAAAGACGGTGATTGAAAATGTATGATTGTTTACTAGCACTTTTATTGCTACAATATCAGCAACATTCTCAGATTCCTCTAATATCATTTATTACATCTTAATTAATTGGTAAAGTTTTTCAAGAATCATTATTACTTCGGTTGTTATATTATCAGTTACTAATGGAGAACGAGAAACTTTATTATCTATATTATTTCCTAAAAACTTATATCAACTTTTTTGAACTCTTGTTTCTATAACACAAATAAATCAGTCCAAAGTGATGAATAGCAGAAAAATAGTACAAATGCATTCTAACAATATCGCAGAATGGTTTTCGCTTGTGAAAATGATGTCACTAGAATTAACGAGTTCATAAAATTAACATCCGTTATGATTAATGTTTCAACTTTCAACCGAATGTTTTAACTAAGTTAAAGTACTCGTACATGAAATTGGAGTTTCTGCATTAATTTTATACTACTTCATCGAATGCTAATAACCACTGTAATAAATAATCCTATATCGTTTGATACAAATAAGGTTCGGTATGACTCATTCTTAAAATTACACGAACTAAGATTTAGGCGACGTAAGTCTTCATTAAATCAGCTTAGTAACTTTTAGTTAATACTTTTATCGCCAGATGTCTCCACATAAATTTCCATAAAACGTCAAAGAAAATTGAAAATCATTGAATGTTTTTTATATTTTAAACTAGAAAAATTATCCATTATATCCACTTATTTTGTTGATAGAGTCAAAAATATTTTGCTGCCACAGTGAATTGTTGTAATTTAGGACATGATTTGATTATAATTACATACCATCATAATACATAACCTATATATTTGTAAGTAACAAATACTTTTTTTGTTTATTATAAATTAAATCATTTCAGGTGGAAAAATTGATAAAAGTTGCAATTTAAATTGTTATTCTCAAGATTTATAACAACCCTTCTAGAAGCATAATTATTGCGTTGTAATCGACATCATTCTTGTACAGAGTGATCAATCTCAAGTGTATACCACATGATCAAAATATTTAAGTTGGTACCACTGATAGGTTGGTAAGAAGCTGTATTGCTCTAGCTACTCTAGAGCATGGTTCGAGTAAAAACTACGATCAGTTTCAAATCTGTATGATGGTCATTAACTTATACATATTATAAAATATGATCTTAATTTAAATAATGACTATTTTGTATTTGATTAGACTGCATCCCTATAAAATACAACAAAATAAATAAAATATTATTTAATGATTGGATTAAATCATTACAAAATAATGAATCTTAAGTATTTAAATGTTGTAATTTCATTATAATTAAATAAAATTTACAGTACATGTTTATGGAATGACAATGTCTTTTACAAATGTTTTTTAACTCCTTAGGTACTCATTAGTTATCACACTTTGCTTTACAGCGTATGTTCAAAATGACCGCCATTAAATTGTAAACATAAGTTCACCCTACGTTGCATATTCGCAAATACATTTTGTAACATTTCGGCACCAATATTATGAATTTCATGAGTTGTAGCATCTCGCAATTCTTGAAGAGTATGCAATCTTCTGCTGAACACTTTGTTTTTTAAATAACCAAAAAGAAAAAAGTCTAACTGTGTCAAGTCTGGTGAATTCGGTGGCCAACGATTTACACTAATGATTCTATCTTCAAAGAAGTCTCGTAAATAATTAATTGTAGCCTGCGCAGTATGTGGGGTAGCGTAGTCACGCTGGAAATACCCGTTTCGTAATTCACGATCATCCAAATTATTAATAAATGGTTCTAAAAGTATTTCCCTGTATCTTGCCGCAGTAATTGTGCCATCGAAAAATACTGGTCTAAATATTCGTTGTCGCGACATTGCTATCCAGACACCGACCTTGATAGGGTGTAAGGTAGTTTCTCAAAATACATGTGGATTTTCTGCAGACCACGTACGATAATTTTGGCTATTTATGTAACCGGACAGATGAAACCAAGCTTCATCAGAAAAAAAAAGATACATCCAGTAAATCATTGTTCATCGTATTGTTGAACCATTGACAGTAGTTTACTCTAAGCTGAAAATCTCTATCTCGCAACTGTTGTAATACCGACACCTTGTACGGGTACAAATGTAAATTCTTCTTTACTGCAGTGTGGACATTTCCATAGGATACATCTAAAAATTATTTATGTAAAATTATGTTTGTATGGTAAAATTTTTCATACGTGTTTGTGCGTATAGTTTTCGCAAAGATTTATTGGGGCTTGGATATCTGCTAAGGTGTCCTCTGTTAAGACAGTAGCCGAAGCTTCACGTTTGCGTTTTAAAACACTACCAGTTTCCATGAATCGAGCTATCAATCGATTACGATGTTGACTAAATGTTTCGTAACTAATATTTTCATTTGGGTACTCAACAGTAAATTGATCGATGCATGATTGCAATGAATAATGCCATTGCCCATTACCATCTTGGAAGCCGCTACGAAAATAAGCCACAACAATGAATGTGTCGTGGTCGATTGAAAACGGCATGACGATTAAATTCGATATCACAATTTGAAATTCAGAATATATAATTTGTCTTGATATAGACAGTTTGTAAATAACTCAAGAAAATACAAAAGTGAAAAACGAAGGTATAATATGACATAAACTGACATAAACTAAAACGACTAAAACCACACTAAAAATCCAAAGCAGCCAACTGCAAAACACAACAATATTAACAACCAGGAATTTTTGTCATTCCACTACAGTACACTTGTAATTGATCACGTTGGAGATACTTTACGATAACATAAATATCGATACATTTGTGATTATTTCATTCTTGTAGAAGAAAGTATGTACAGTGAAATGTAGCTCGAAGTTCAACGAAATTATACATGTTTAATATTTTAATTAAGCACATAGTTTAAATAGATTTCATATTGCTCCAAGTTAAATGAAAAACAATTAACATAAGTCAGTACACGTATTCAGTCCACCTGTTGTAGAGTTATCAATACGTTATGTAAATATTAGAATATTTATATTGCAGTGGAATTAAAACATTTATATTACACAAAATTTTTGACTATCAGTGTCACTCAGAATTGGAATCGTTAACAGGTATAATTAATGGTTGCACGACCTCAAAATGTTTTTCAATTTCCCACCACTGTAACATGGACACTTTGGTATGTTTAATGCATTTCTGCCAATATGTACCATCAATTCGTTGCGAGGATTCCATCCATATTTCTTTCACATGGTCATCGTTAAATTTGGAATTTATGTCTTCCTATATTTTTTTGTAGTGTTCTTTGTAGTTTGCCCACACCAGTTCAATTGGATTAAATTGACAGTGATATGGTGGTAACCGTAATACTGTGTGTCCACACTTGTGCGACATTTCAACTATTTTGTACACTTTTGGTATCACATTATCTGCAACTAATTGCAGTTATTATTTTTTAAACATAAGCTTTAATAGAGAATTACGTATTTCTTCCTTCTTAGATGAATTATTTGGATTTTTTTCTAAAAGTTTGGAATAACTAGTATTGTCCATTACAATTAAAGATGGTTCTTTTAAGTTTGCAATTAAATTATTTTCAAATCATTTTGTAAACAACCCGCACACATATCTCCATGACAGTCTGCACATTGTGATTTTGTAGAAAACCAAAGTGAAGCATCGGAAATAAATCCATCTTCATTACCTGCATGATCAACTATACATCTAAAAAATACTGTTATTTTATTAGGAATTGTAATGTAACAACTAGATTACAACAAACCTTTTTCCTTCACCCATTGGCTTCTGCTTCACGCTTTCCTTAGATTTATCATGCCAGCTTCTTTTGTGCGATCCTCAACTGAAAATCCAAGTTTCATCTAAGAATACAGGATTGTATACTTTTTCTTCTTAATTGTAGTATTCGCTTAAGAATCGTACACGATTAGCAGCAATATGTGATTTTTCCGGTTAACCTCTCCTATCATCATCTACTTTAGATGAAAAGTCAATAGAATATAAGAAACGTCTTAAACTTAATCTGCTGAAATCGAAAACTTGACTATTGCTTAATTCTTTTGTAATGACTGTGAAGGTTTATCTATTTATGGAAATTCTTCTCTAATACTCTAAAAATGAAAGAGAGAGATAAAAATAAGTAATTTTATTATAGTTTTACATCGATGAGTGATACCCAACTTTATTTTTCCTCCTGATGGAATGTTTTCAAACTTCAATAATCGTAAAGCTTAATTTAAAAAGAATCATATTTAAGATGATAACATAAGCAAACAAAAACTGTTAATTAAATTTTTGATGAATACATTAGGCAAATAATTCTACTTAACCAACTGACAAAGAACTCATTAAACCAAAACCTTACAAAGGTAAGTTATAAATAGATCGTAACGTCCTGGCCGATATATAAGTTTGGGTGCGTTAGAAAAAATACAGCGCCCCTTTCTCAAGCTACACGTTCATCTCTGCAACAATAAAATTGAAATTCGAGGTGTTTAATGGTTATCTGAACCCTGAAGTGTGTACTCACTTGGCAATTGCACATTACAGTTAATAACCAGAGCGGTATCATGTACCCGTTCGTCAGCTCACCTCTACACAAATATAAATATAAACAACAAACAACAATACTAATTCATACAAATACAAGAGTGAGGGAACCCTGTACTGTTTTTTATTCCAGCAGATTTCAGCTTAATGATCCCGCGTGCGAATAGGGTACCTCTGCAAGGCAATGCTCTATTTTTAATAGGTTATATACGCTTGTCGAATTAGCTGCCAGCATTAATTTATATAAAAACGCTGTAAATTGTATCAATACTTCCACATCCAAAATTTAAGTTATGCTGTCAAAATGACATTTACACTATTTGTTGTACAGAAAAATTATAGAGACAAAAATGCTCACAATTAGATCAATGTCATTTAATTTATACCAACTTAAATGCCATAAATATCGAATGGAAAAATTTAATACAACAGTATTGCCAAAACTTGGTTGCGTCTGTGCCTAGACCATTAACATTCCTCATAGAGAAGAATGGAGCTATGATTAAGTGAAGTTGTTAAATGTGTTACTAAATTCTAAAATATAATTTGTTCAAATTTATTTTTAAACTGACATACCGTCAAAATATTTTAACCTCTTTTTGATAAATCGTGTTCACTTTAAGTTCGAGATAGCAAAAAAATCATACATTTTAAAAATCGTTTTTTTTGTAAATAACTCGAAAACTATTAACTTAAAAAAAAATTACAAGAATTCTTTTCGATCAGAAATTTGATTTTCAATATAATGCTAAAATTAAACAAAATTGCGTGGTCAGGTACCAAAATCTATTTTTTTGTAAATATTTCGAAAATGACAAAATTTTCGAAAAAATTGTAAGAACATTTTTTATGAAAAATTTTATTTCCTGTCTAATGGTCTTTTCACTTTTTGAATGTATCAAGTAATTCCGGATATATTTCGGAAAACCTGTTTTTTATTTGACGGTTTTTTGCTAATATATTGTAAACAGTTTGTTATACAAAAAAATTATAGAGATAAAAATACTCACAATTATATTACTAATTACGTATTAAAAGTAAAAAAATAAAAATTTGTAAAAGAGGTACTTATACCCCAATTTTACCCCTTTTCTCATAACCCATTGGCCCCAATAACAATCAGTCTGTTTGTGTAGCTGACGTGTATATGTGTGCCAAATTTGAAGTTGATGTGTTAAGTCCTTCGAAAGTTACGGAGTACACACACACGCACGCACGCGCGCACGCACGCACCCACCCACACAAAAACACACACAAACACACACACCCACACACACACACCACACACACCCACACACACACACACACACACCACACACACCCACACACACACACACACACACACACACACACACACACGCACGCACGCACGTACGTACGCACGCACACACACACACAGACAAGATTTTATTTTGCTCAAATTTTGTTTTTAGACGTTTTCGGACATTTTAAAGCGATTAAGCAAATGAAAATTTTTGAAAATTCTTTAGCGATACAGTACTTCCCATCCGTTGGATGTGGAGGTAAAATACCTACTTACACTTGAATGTATATATATATATATATATATATATATATATATATATATATATATATATCCTTTAGTTGATCACAGACACAAATCATTAACATGCGGTTTAACTTCAAAAGGGCAACTGTTATTTATAGATTAACATTTGAAGAACACATTACAACTAACACCCGAAAGAAAAGACAAATTGATGTTGGCTAATTCACAAGAGAATGTGCACGCATGAAATATTTTAAAGACAAACTGTTACAGTGGGAGTTTCTAATTAACACACATCAAAGCGTCCGGCTCAATCATAATTTTAACCGCAACTGCCTTCCCCTGGTTTCCACTCACCATGTCTATCCCGAAAATCAACCCCCGTCTTTGAAAAGTGATAAAAAAACAAGAAACATTAATATATGTTCGAACAGTTTCATAATAATTATTACACGAGATCTTAATTTTAAAAATATGCATTCGTCCGTAACAAACCCTACATTTAGATCTCGAATTTCCAAATACCAAACAAAGACGTCTTTGATTGCAGTGTGTGCCGTTAATTAATTACAGACTAGTGACATTTTTACATCACGATCGCGCGTATAAAAATTTTCAACAATTCGTCACGCCAGTTTCGGCGGAACACCTGTTTCGCTACCCTAGTATATATTTCTTTTTTTTTGTCTGTTCAACCTTTATTCAAATATCAATTACATACATTCTTACATTTCTTACATAAAAATACATTAAATAAAACATTAGCAAATTACGACGTATTATCACGATATTAAAAATCCACTAATTATCTTTTCTATCGCGGTAACAATAGCGATTTGACAAACATTTATTACAATAATAAAATTTTCGCGGTCAGCTAATCTCTGTTAAATGTTGTACATTTAATAGAGATTTCGAAAGTAAACATACTTTTATTAAAAAAACAACCTCACATTGTGATGGAAAATGCTTAAAATGCACCATGTCTATCCCGAAAATCAACCCCCGTCTTTGAAAAGTGATAAAAAAACAAGAAACATTAATATATGTTCGAACAGTTTCATAATAATTATTGCACGAGATCTTAATCTTAAAAATATGCATTCGTCCGTAACAAACCCTACATTTAGATCTCGAATTTCCAAATACCAAACAAAGACGTCTTTGATTGCAGTGTGTGCCGTTAGTAATTAATTACAGACTAGTGACATTTTTACATCACGAGCGCGCGTATAAAAATTTTCAACAATTCGTCACGCCAGTTTCGGCGGAACACCTGTTTCTCTACCCTAGTATATATTTCTTTTTTTTTCTATTCAACCTTTACTCAAATATCAATTACATACGTTCTTACATTTCTTACATAAAAATACATTAAATAAAACATTAGCAAATTACGACGTATCATCACGATATTAAAAATCCACTAATTATCTTTTCTATCGCGGTAACAATAGCGATTTGACAAACATTTATTACAATAATAAAATTTTCGCGGTCAGCTAATCTCTGTTAAATGTTGTACATTTAATAGAGATTTCGAAAGTAAATATACTTTTATTAAAGACAACCTCACATTGTGATGGAAAATGCTTAAAATGCTGCTCACAGTTTTCACTTAGAGGAAAGGCGGATATTGTTCAACACATATCGACACTTAAGCATAAAAAATCACATACTGCTGCTTCTAGTAGTAGCAAAGGTTATCTTTTTCTCTTAAGGATACACTTGGGAATGAAGAACAAAAGCTAGCTGCGTTTGAATGTACCTGGTCATACTATAACGTGATCCACAATCAACCCTTTCGTTCTTCTAACATGTATCATGTGCTATAACCAAGTCGGAAAGTATTGTGTGTAACAGTTTACAAAAAGAATCATTAAGCACTATACAAAATTATCTAGGAACGGTTAATTTTGTAACAACCTATACCGATTATTCAAATCACTGGACCGTAAACATGTGTTCTATAACCCCGAAGATATTTTATGAAAGACAAGGGCATTCAAGTAGAACTCTTGGAATTTCAAGACCTTCCAGGTGAAACTTCAGACATTATATCCAAATATTGGATATAATGCAGTAATGGCATGTGCGCAAATTGCAGTTTGGATGGAGTGGCCAAAATAACGTCTTTCATAAAGTTCAGTAGTTACTTAAATTGTAAAAATCTATACATTTATACTGTTCAAGTTAAACAATTAAAAGAATTTTGTGAGTTTATTAATGTTGAATACCAAAAGTTGTTGGGGTACATTGAAGCCAGATGGTTAGCGTTGTTACCTTCGATAGAAAAAAATATTATAAATGTTGGAACCGTTACAGAGTTACTTTCTCTCTTACACTGATTCTAACTACTTTAAAAAACAATTTTCTTGAAGTTTGGTTTATTTAGTCACAAGGTTCAACATTTCATAAATGTGTGCTGCAAAAGGCATCTGAATAATCTTCAATGGTACAAGTATACATGGTTCTATTGAATTTAAAGCAACAATTATTAGAACGGAAAAATGAAGTCTTTTTGCTAAATCAAGTTACCACTGTACTAGTAGCTTTGATAAATGAAATAGAAGACTACCCATAACTCAATTGAAAACGTCAGTGACTATGGTTTAGACTACTTGTATAGCCTATTTGGATAAATGGACGCAACACTTTGAAGATTCGAAAGCGTCTCGTTGGGAATTGCTAAAAAAAAGGAACCTCTGTTGGAAACTCATTAACTGTATTTCAAGGAAAAAAGAGGAAAAGGCCACGTATTTCATTCCCTCCCCAAAGGGGAGGGCGGGCTGCTCGAGCTTTCCTAGCTGCTTCAGCCACAATCACGGATTCCCAGCATACATACATACATTACGTATATATGAATGTTGGGAATAAGGATGGGTGTGGTCAGGATAGGGTTGGAAGGAACGGAGTTAGGGTTCTGAGGGGAAAATGCTATCCCAGCATTAGCCTAAGTAGTGGCACATGGTGTGCATATACGCAGTGACCATGCCGCTACATGTGTATGAGGAAAACCCCCTGAGAAAACCTCATACAGGGTAGACGGTAACGGGAATCGAACCCATTACCTCCCGAATGCTAAGCAGGTTGTGTCACCACGACGCTACCAGCTTGGTGTTGTTTTTCAAAAACAACACCCTGATATTCATATAGATGATTCGAAACTTCTTAATAAAACTGTGAACTTTTTAACCACTTCAAGATTGAAGATATACCACCCAACAACATATTAAAAAATGTTGAAGTGTTCTAAGGTATTCTTCTAAACTTGGGTCACATATGAGAGAAGATTACTTGTTGAACGACTCTGTCTAAAATCGTCCAAGTTCCAAACAAACAAAAAAACGCTTACCTTTTGTCGCAAACCAGTTGAATCAGTGAATTAACAGCCTCGGTCTAATGTGTCTTACAAAACTTCAAAATATCTGTACGTAATCGCAATAAAATAACGTGCTAATAGACCAGCTGATCGGTCAACGATTTTGTTTTCTCTATTTTTATGTACGTCAAATCTTAAAGATATTAGAAAAACAAAAAAAAATAGCAAATTATCAGATACATAAAACTCTCCCAAATTGTTACGTTACAGCTTTCACCAAAATAATAACAAAATAATAGAACGTTGTCGCTGTATAGTGGCGTAATACAAAATTCCCGTAAAATAAATAAACCGCTCGGTTACTTGAACGTAATCAAAATATCTTGTCCTTCAGATTTGGTACTACGTAAATGAGAATACGTGATGACAAATGAATGAGATCACATACTCCTCCCATACATTTTATTAAGATCACCAGCAAAACAAGCTAGCGTATGAAGGTAATTATCTTAAGTTTACACCAACTGATCACTCTGAGTTCTCCGCTTTCCTTTGTACAGCGGTTATTTCTTGTACAATTGACATCTTTGGTGATTGATCGGTGGGTACTAGTCCTCTGGAATCTCCCTGGTACTGCTCCCGGTACAGTATCTTCACAGTGGTCAACTTTCAACTTATAGTTGCACGAATTGATTAGTGAAAGTTATTTAAGCCAACACCACACGAATAATAACTATATCATCTGGTTTATTATATCTATACATTAATTTATTTATAACACGGTTTTTTTGGCCTTTATATACACAAAATTTATTAAAGCGGAATTATATTTACAGCAATTTTTCTATTTGTTTCAATGGCTGTGAACGCGGATAACTTCGTGATACACAAAGGATTATATTGAACTAGCAATGTAAGAATCCGCAAAAAGCGCGATTATATTCCAACAACGACAAAATATCACTAACATTAAACAGTAATCCATTTCGATGGGCTCGTATAAATGTCACTACTGACTATCGATACACAACATAACAAGGTCTCCGGCGTGGCTAAATATTCGTTAAAATATACAAAAGCTGAACTGGAAAACTATTCCTACGGTAATTTCAAATAACCCCGGCAAAAGATAGGCAAATTCAGTACGTCCCAAGATCACATCACGCGTTCATCGTACAACTTTTCTCGTCTACAGCTCGACAAATTCCCTTAGGAATTTAACAGATTTGGTCATACTACATTTCACGCCAAATCACCAATCATAATAAAGCAAATCCTTCAAATCGTAAGTGCAGTGAAAACCAGAACCGAGTCGAGAATATTTCACCGTTAAGGTACTTCGAAAAAAATAATGGAACATGATCTGTTTTCGTCGCCTATAAAGTTTGGAAAATCGACTCTAAACGTATTATAAAAACCACAATCTTTGTCTACTTAACTAGTTTATGAGAAATGGCTTCCTGTCATACAGTTGCGAACGTTATAAATCTGCAGAGCTACGTTTTCCTGATGTAATTTTAAGTACAAAGAAGCAATTTACAGTGACATAATCTCAACTTAAGCTAAATTGTAAATTAACGATTACTTAAAAATAACATTATCGACTATTTACAAAAAAAAATGTTAAACTCCTATGTAATATTCATTTTTCCATTTTACCTTCGTCAACGCGTGGGTACTAATCGTAATTTAGAAACTTCAATGTATTTGCAAACAAACCGAAAAATATATATGCCATTCCCATGAACTGAGCGATACACCCTACTCCAATTTGCCATAAATCCACATATCGCCAAATAAAGTAATATTTGTAACTAAATTAGTGCTTCAAAACTTTATACTCGAATGTATCTAAATTTCCATAATTTAATATGACAAAACAAAGAATTTCCTCCGGCAATTTCTACATTTAACATTTTAAATATCCTAATATTCGAATAAAGGAATCGGTGGCAGATTTCAACCACACGTGACAAGTAGCAAATCTAAGCGTTAATAAAATAAAGTAAGGTTATTCAAAATCGCGGAAAAGTACGAGAAAGTAATAATGAACGCATAATTTAATATTCTATTTTGTTTTGTCTTAAAAGTGAAAGAGGTCGATGTAAAATATAATATGAAAATTCAAATTTTAATTTAAAACGGGAAGATTTAAAGTTTAAAACGATCCTGAGAAAAATAAGTTTGTTACATGTAAACGAGTTTAAGATAGAAAACCAGGAAAACTAGGAGTAATTTTAAATCAAGGGGGTGCGAATGAAGTTTTCGTTTAACACATCTAAACTTTTACCGGATGATGAGCATTAATCCTAGAAAAACACAAACTTGTTATCTCTGACGCTTCTACTTTTCCATTACTTTTAAAAGTTTTCTTCGATTTTCTCTTAAGTATTTCGACTAAAATGAATTATTGTCAAGTATAATAAATATTGTGGATAGAAAATATTGTTAAACGTTGAGACTGTACGTCTGTTACAATTTTGAAAAGTTTTACAAACACATATATGACGCCATATGCATTTAATTTTTATTAAAAAACTTTTCGTCTCTCCATAACATAATAACAAAGTTATACAATTTTAATTTTCAATCTCGACCATACAAGGGACGTTGATTGGTCCTGCTTTTACACAAAAAAGGTTGGTATGTACACTTCATATCATTTTCAAAGATACGTGCATAGTACCTTGTTTAATAATTTATAAAAAAAAAGAGCTAACCCTTTCAATTTTTGTGGTAATGTTACCCATTCAATGTATTTAGAGAGTACTTATCAAAGTTTCTCTTTCGTTTAATGTTTAATACTTTCACTATTTTCCATTAGGCAGAAACATACACCTTAATTAGTACTTATAAATTTATAGACCGAACTTTTAGCAAATGGAGATATTCTCTCCATTCAAATTGATCTGGCACAAAAAAAAAACGAATTACTTGTTTTTATGCAATTTTAGATACTTAAAATAGATAATTTACTTTAGTAGTCAGTAAATAAACAAAAAGTCTGACCGATTGACTACGGCACAACACTTTCTCGTATAAGGAAACTGTTGCCCGCACGAATTCCTAACTCCGTATAACTTGCAAAATAATAAGATATACTTACCTACAAAATTATTTTTGTCTGTGTTTTGCAAATCACTGTATATTTTTACATATTTGGATAGCATGAGAAATTAACTTTAAAATAATTTAGAATTTTTTTTTAAACTTTGATGTAAAATATTCAAAAAATTAAAATAATATTTTTTTTGTTATTTTCAGCAAAACCGGAAGCGCTAAAAATATTTCAATATAGCAGTTTAGCAGCTATATATGTCTACTATATAATTCCTTAATTCCAAGATTTCAATTTTCAAATTTAAAAATTTCTAACTCCGGTCCTGGATAAGTTAGAGAAATCTCATAAAGCTCATTACATTTTCGTTATACGTGACTATAAAATTTGTAAATTTAAAAAAAAACTACTAGAACCGTTTTTGAGAAAATCAATTTTGAAAAAAGGGGCAACTTTAACCCCGTAATTAAGGGCAACATTTTATTTTTTACAAAAATATTTACAAACTGTTCGAAAGTATGTACTTTTATTTACAAGTTGAGATTTTCAACAAATTGTAAGTATAGTTTCTTAGTGACAGCGCAAGCACCGAAGTGTACTAGAATCGCCCCCATTAATTGATTTAATACGAAAAGCCAGTGTTATACATAATTTTCAGATATAGGGACCCATTTCAAATCTCATTAAAATCGATAAAATAGTCTCGGAGTCACATAAAGACAGACATACACGAAAATTTTTTTTCGAGAAATCGGTGTTTTTCGACTCAGGTAACACGAAAACGTTGAAATCCGAGAGAAAAAAATTTTTTTTTTCGATTGCAATACCGTTTTTTTATACATAGTATACGAGAAAGTAAAACGAATTTAAATCAGCAACATTTCTTGATTGCTAATGTTAAAGGGAAAAGTGCGTTTGCACGGAAAAAATGATCTACTGCAGCGATAAGTGTCTGAGAATTGGACTTCAGTCTAAATACTCTGTATTCGTTCCTAAATATTTTTTGCAATGTCTAACTGATTATACAGGGTTATTACAAACGATGTTCATGATTTCAAGTGTACAAAAATCTGGTTTTATTTATCGCACAAAAATAAAATGGTTACGTTTCAAGATAAACTCAAAAAGTTTCATCCCAGGTGTCAAGAATTATAAAGGTTCGATATGGGAACCCCTTGTCATACGACAGATGTCAAGCCTGTAACCAAGATCGTGCCATACTTTGTTAAGAGTGTCTTGGTCGATTATTTGGATGGCTCTGGTAATCCGTTGTTGGATCTCAGGTATGCTTTGTGGTAATGGTGGTGTATACGCTTTATCTTTGATGTATCCCCACAAGAAAAAATCACAGGGGGTGATATCCGGAGATCGCGGAGGTCAGTTCAAGGGTGCACCATCATTTGGACCAGTACGACCGATCCATCTGTCAGGCAATCGATTTCGAAGTTCAGCCCTAACACCCAAGTGGTAATGTGAAGGTGTGTCGTCTAATTGCAGAATAAAATTTGGGGATACTTGTTCTAATTGCGGTAGAAGCCATTCCGTCATCATGTCGAAGAAAATTATTGCATTTATTGATGATACAATTACAGCTGCCAGGACGTTAAAGAAAGTTGCTAGCAGAACCGTAAGTGTCGATAATACCAAAAGAAAAATAGGAGTGGGTACTCATTTACCCATACAAGTAACTTACAGACAGTATGCTAAATGCAGTACTAGGAAGAACCCAGTGCGTTCTAAAATTTTGTGTGGTCAGTGGAATGTAGCATTATGTTTAAAATGTTCTGTACTTTTCCACAATAATTAAAAAAAATTAATTAAAAGTTCTTTATTATATCGTTCACGAGTAGAACACGGGCACCGTTCGCCGCCATCTTGGTTATTTTTAAAAACCCACCATTTTTTTATATGCCCACGTGAGGATCGTATTTTTTCACCCTTACGGTTTCTTTTCGAAGGTCTTTTTCAAACCCTTGGTGGAATTTTCACTCTCAGTAGGACTCTTTTGGCTGTATTAAGAAATTTTTTAAAGTTTAGCACCTGGAAGGTAGGTAAATGCGTGTGCATGCAGTGTTCTGAGTGAAAATAGATTTAATCTGTTATTAATTAAAGTTGTTTTTATCAAAGGAGATTGCATAATTATTATTACATTTCTTTTAATCCCATCTACAGATTATGACCTAATTTATTTATGCATTGGGGTTTGTATTCTAATAAGGCGTCCTAGTCTTGCAAGACGGAAATCTGTTCGTGGGCTTCTTAATCTGTATTTATTATGATTAAACAGTTATACAACTTCATTTTATGTGAATTGGAGAGTATCAATCAGCCGTCGACATCGTGTTAATTAATGTATTTACAAACATTTTAAAATTTTGCTATCTTGGATTTTTGTGCCCTGGGACACCTTGACAGCCATTTTTTTTATATGTCCACGTGGGGATCGTATTTTGGTCTATTTTGTAAAGCTAATAAACAATTGGATTATTTTTGATATTAAAGAATCTAATGAAGATAAAGATAACATATACAATTGATTTTAAATACGCTGTTAAATTCTATATAATGATAAGAAACTGTTAATGGGTATTGCGTAATCAGTTAATTAACTTGTTGTTATACAAAGTGAATGTACGATTTCGCAATTGGAAGCAGGCTGGATTAGTTAGAGAGATGCAATGCAATTGCGAAGCTGTTATAATTAAATTCCATTACAAACTATCAAACCCTTCGTGTAAACCGTCAACAGCCAAAACTAAATATATATTTGCGCAAACAGGTTATTTAATGTCGAGATGTATGCAGTGAATTTCCTGTGTCTTCTTCTTTAAGCTAGATTTTGCCTCTATATTATTTTACATACATAAAAGTTCTGTCTCATCAGAAATACATCTGTCAAAAAAAACGGCTTTAGATTTTATAATCTGTTATAATCAGGCTAAGTATGCATGGTAACCGCTTATTAGAGTTCTATTTTTAAATTTTCGGGTTTTACAGATAATGGGGTTGTCATACCATCACTTAAGCCTATTTTACATACAAGTACTGCCTTAGCAGAAATACCCTTGTCAAAAAGAACTTAGATTTAAAAAACAGGCCCCTACGCAAGATATTAGAGTGCGGTTACAGAAACAAGTTGCGTACACTATACATATACCTGTAGTGAGAAATTTACTCGAAATAGGTACATTGTGGGTAACATTTTCTTGCGTTATGACAGACGGGGGTCTTTGCGATATGAGAAATCTAAGTAAATATAATGACGGGTATAATTATATACGGACGGTTGTCGATGTATTTAGCAAGATGGCGTGAACACGAGCTCTGAAGCTAAAAAACTACATGTTCTATAATCGACGTATTTTCGGTTATTTTTCAAAGATGCGAAAATATACCTCAAAGTATACAGACTGATTAAGGCAAGGACTTTATTGCGAAAAGTGTCCAGCAATTCTTTAAGAAACATCAAATCTAATCATATAGGCAAAATTTAGCGATGCGATGCTTTCATACAGGCAAGAATCGCACTAACGGGGTTATAGTTAATGCGAAAGTCAATATCCTTTACACATTATCTCTCTAAAGGCTTTACTTGCGGTAAAACCTACGATGCATCGTTTAGGTAACTGGCCCAGGAAGACATTATCCAATGATTTTCGCTGTATACCCACAGGTATAGTTAGCACTTTTACTTCGGTCCTTGTAACAGAGTATTTTGCTGCAGTTGTTTCTAAGGCTTTAGCGCGCGCAATTAGAATGGTGGGATTGATTCGCATACGTCTCACCAGTAGACCAACGTCCATAAATCGCGTCTTGCAATTTGAACCGTGCGCCGCCATTAGACTAAAGGTAACTTTTTCTGATTGAACAAATCCTAGTGCACGTGACCAATCATCTCAATCTGTTTGCTGGTCGTTGCAAGTGCTTGAGTTTCGAGAAACCGTTATTTGTATGTCTCATGTAGGTAAAATTTCGTGACGCGAGGCTTTCGCCAAAGACTATTTATCGGTAAAACCCGAAAATTTAAAAATAGTACTCTATTGAACGGTCAGCATGCATGCTTAACCTGATTATAAAATCTATAGCCGTTTTATTTGACAGAGGTATTTCTGGCGAGACAGGACTTTTATGTATGTAAAATAATATAGAGGCGAAATCTAGCTTAAAGAAGAAGACACAGGCAATTCGCTGCACACATCACAATATTAAATAACCTGTTTGCGAAAATATATATTTGGTTTTTGCTGTTGACGGTTTACACAAAGAGTTTGAAGGACATTTTATTCTAAGCTAATTAGTAATTTAATTTAATTATAACAGCTTCGCAATTGCATTGCATCTCTGACTAATCTGGCCCCCATATATACATGTACGTAAATATGTACGGTGTTTACTATTATTGTTTACGTACAATTGTGAAATCGTACATTCACTTTTGCATAACAAACTAATTAACTGATTACGCAAAACCCATTAACTGTTTTTTATCATTATATAGAATTTAACAGCGTATTTAAAATCAATTGTATATGTTATCTTTATATTGATTAGATTCTTTAATATCAGAAATAATCCAATTGTTTATTAGCTTTACAAAATAGGCCAAAATACGATCCCCACGTGGGCATATAAAAAAATGGCTGCCAAGGTGTCCCAGGGCCACAAATATCAAAGATAGCAAAATTTTAAAACGTTTGTAAACATATTAATTAACACGATGTCGACGGCTGATTGTTACTTTCCAATTCATATAAAATGAAGTTGTATAACTGTTTAATAATAATAAACACAGATTAAGAAGCCCGCGAACAGATACCCGTCTTATTAGACTAGGACCTCTTATTAGAACACAACCCCCATAACATAAATAAATTAGGGCATAATCTGTAGATAGGATTAAAAGAAATGTAATAATAATTATTCAATCTTCTTTGATAAAAACAACCCTAAATAATGACAGATTAAATCTTTTTTCACTCAGTACACTGCATGCGCACGCCTTTAACTACCCTCCAGTGGCTGAACTTAAAAAAATTCTTAATACAGTCAAAAGGGTCCTAATTAGGGTGAAAATTTCATCAAGGGGTTGAAAAAGGCCTCCGAAAAGAAACCATAGGGGTGTAAAAATACGATCCCCACGTGGGCATATAAAAAAAATGGTGGGTTTTCCCCAAAAATCCATGATGGCGGCGCAAGGTGCCCGTGTTCTACTTTCATGTACTTTATAAGCATTAATGTATGTTCCTGTAATGTAAGTACGGAATGGGACAACTCGCCGTCGCTGATTGGCCTTCGCCGATTGACCGTCGCCAATTTGCCGGCGGCCGATTCGTCGCCGAGACGAATTGCCGGTGAGACGATTCGCCGGCGACCGATTCGCCGTCGGGAAATAGACGTCGAAGTAAATAAAACATTAAGATCAATTTATGTTTTTATTCAAAACCATGTATTGGTTCAGTAGAAGTAATACATTTTAAAATACTTTATAATTATCATCTGAGGACAAATGGAATGTTCTGCTAATTTCTGTAACTTAAAAATAAGGGAAGCGTTGATACTAATTAGTTATAACGATAATTTATTATAGATTAAAGAGTAAAATTAATATTTATGTTTACATCAGATAATTATGAGCTAAACCCCTAATATATTCGAACGTTTCAATGTCGTTAAATCGCCTAACTAACGACAATATGCGCTCCTCGGCATCCCTATATTTTCTTAACTTTACAGGAGGGGGATTACCAGCCACAAGTTGCTCGTAGTATGTATCTCTCCCCTTTTGCACTTTACGTATCCCGTTTATAAATTTTCAAATTGTTGGATGCTGCATACCCAGTTCAAGCTGGAGTCTTCTGTGTGCCGCCTCCGCATGATTATTCGTCCGATCGTCCACATTCAAAGTCCTATCGTAAAGATTCCACATTTCATGGGGGAAAAGGTGTGGATGTCTACCATTTCCTCGTCTATAATAGATCATTATATTACCCAATATCAAAAATTACGAATTATCTATACATACCTATTTCTTCGGCTTACATAATTATCTCCAAACTAATCGAAAAGCGGTTGCTGCTCTTCTGGCAAGTCGTCCGATAATAAATTAATAGCTTTGTCAAAATTTGGAATGGAAACAAACGCTTAAAGCAAACTGCGGATGGTTGTAATTTCGAAGAAGGCCCGTTTCACCTAAATGCTTTTTCATATTTTGAGTTAAATGGAAAAAAACCGTATATGTTTATACCCCTGGAAGCAGTTTTTCATAGCGTTAAGGGCTGCCTGTTCAAAGTCACAGTGAATTGCTTCGGGCTGTAAATTTTGAACCAACCCCTTTAATAATTGGAACATTTCGTTGTACGTGGCCCGTTGTTTATTTGGTAAAAGCGCATACAGTATTGGGTGTACGCCATTATTTTTAGCAACCATTAAAATGTAAACTCGGGTAAATAATGGAGCTGCTATAGAAAATGTTCCATCAGTGTACCATACACTTGAGGTGTCCAAATGTCGAAACCAACTTTGTCTTCCAAAAACCATAATTCTATTGGGTCCTTCGCTATCTGCCAGTAGAAAATTTTCTTGAACGCCGGGTTCCACCTCGTAAATTTTATAACACTCTGGTAATACTAGGTGATCAAGATCTATAGGATTTGAGGGTGCAGCGTCAATGGAATTGCGTTTACGCCTAACTACTTTTTTTAAGGCGTAATTATTTGGAAGCCTAGCTTGCGATGCTTGTGATACATTTCTAATACATTCGTTTATCACCTATAACATAGAATATAAATATAGAAATATTGAGATAACAATATTAAATTAATTAATAATAATAAATAATTACCTGCGCCGTGCCTTCTATAGCTTCCTCGGCACGTTTTTTCACATTCGTCACTACCCGTTCAACTTCCACATCAACCGCTGAGGAGTCATAATAGTTCCTGTTGATTTCTTTAATAATTTCCCCGTTTCTAATGTGGACTCTAACTCTAGCTTTGCATAATTTTCTTTTCTCGCATCTCCAAAACTTAACACTATCATCACTTTTACTACACGAATCGAATATATAAATAGAACCATTCAAAGTGAGTTTTTCCTTTCCTCTTTCAGACATAATAGTTCCGGCCATTATCAAATATTTATTGCCACAAAATCAGCAGATACTGATGCTTTACGTTCAAGTTCAAGTTCAACAAAGTTTATTAACATTTTTAGAGATTAACAATTCATTTTATAATACATATCATACTTAAAACTAAATATAGTAATAAATGTGTATTGTGTTGTATTGGTAGCACGCTGCTCAGGAATCTTCTTCCTCTTCAGCGCGTGGATTGCGAAGTTGTTGGGTTGTGGGTCGTGTGGATTGCCTGTTGACAGTGTTGTGCTTTGCATTGTTGGTCGTTCGTAAAAAAAAAGATGAGTTCTGGAGATGTGGTGATGTTGGAGTATGTTGTGTGGACTGTCCTGTTGTCGCTCGGTTGTGGCTGGCTGCTGATGCCCTGCGTATCTGAAATAAATAGAAGCATGTGTTAGTTGTGTGAAACATTGTTGGTTTTAACAGAACCGAATAAATTAAATTGTCGATACTGTATACTTATCTGGGACACCAGACTTCGCTCCGAACCTTTGTATGATTACCCGAAAAGGGCAACCACCTCTGAACCGTGAGAGAGGATCACTCCCCACAGGTCCATCGCAGTTTGCGCCTGAACGAGCGCCGCTGCCACCTTACGGATGACAGGTAGGGCCTTCTCCATATCGAGACCTCCGAGGAGGCCCAATATGGCGTCTAACCCTAAGGCGGGTTGGGCAGGCGGGGTAACGACAGTGGCGGGAGCCGTTCTCGGTACATCCGCCTTCTCAACCTTGCCTGCTGTCGCTCAGGCGTAACTGACGTTGGTCTGGGTTGAAGAAAGCGCCGCAATCGGCGGTGTCCTCTTCGGTCTCTGATGTACTTCCGTCTTCTATCATTGCAGAGGTCGAGGGAACTTCGGGCATCCCCTGTAGCTGGCGGGGTGGTCCCCACCGCAGTTAGCACACTTTGGCCGGTCTGTACGGGGTGTTGTGCATTCACTGCTGTAGTGATCGCCGGCGCACTTGACACAGCATGCTGCCGCCCTGCAGCAACGCTGTGCGTGACGGAAACATTGACACCGGTGACACTGCCTGATGCCGGATTTCTGCCGCAAATCCTCGACGGTGACTCGGAGGCGGGCGACATGCTGCACCTCCCGGATCTTCTTCCTGTCGTCCTCGGACGGCAACTCCACCATCACGAGGGGGATCGGGCGTCCTCGCTGCTTCATCCTAAAAACAAAGAGAGCATTAACACCTTGCGTTCTTGAGCTAACGTCGACCTCGGATAGCTCTACCGGCACGCCGCGTATCACCACCTTAGCAAATCGCTCGCTCTTTGCCTGGTAGGTGTGATGCGGAGTACCATACCTAATCAGCCTGTCTCGGTCCTGGAGTGAGATCGGCTGAATCCGGATTTCCTCACTGAATGCCTTGGCCCTCGTGAAAGCGATCCGCTGTCGGTCCATTTCTCGGGGGAACGCGATCCAGTTCTCCTTATGACGAAGGATTACCGGAGGCACCTTCTCCTTGGCGTCTTCTCTTGCTGCCTGCTCCATCGCTGCAGGGCTGTCCGTGTAGGGCTCGAGAGCCTCGAACCCGTTGTCGGTAGGCGGCGGCGTAGGCTACCGAACCTTCGGCGTCTTCTTCAGTGTCCTGAAGTCATCGTCGGTGGATCCCTGGCTGTGGGCTTCTTCTCGGATCGGTGCGGGTTGTGCGGCGACGGACGTCGTCGGAGACGTTAATGGGGCCACCAGTAACGGAGCGACGTCTGTCGGCGGCGTCTTCTTTCTCTTCTCCTCTTCTGTTGCTGTGGAGATGGTAGGCGGCTAGGCATGGCGGATCCATACCAAATCGGCGCGTCGGTGCTCGGTGTCCCTCCGAAGTCGATCCAGATCCCGTCGTCGCCGTCGTCTTCACAAAATCTGTGCGGCATCATGATAACGACGCGGGCAGATTGTTATCTTTTTGAGAAAATTAATTTAGCGTAAGCTAAATTATCGATGTGCTCGGAGAGCTAGGTAGAGGCTTACGTTTGAATGCTCAAACAGCTCTGGATACTTTACGAAAAGGAAAAGGAAAAGGCCACGTATTTCATTCCCTCCCCAAGGGGGAGGGCGGGCTGTTCGAGCTTTCCACGCTCCTTCAGCCACAATCATGGATTCCCAGCATACATACATATATTACGTATATATGTATGATGGGATTAAAGATGGGTGTGGTCAGGATAGGATCAGAAGGAACGGAGTTAGGATTCTGAGGGGGAAAATACTACCCCAGCATTCGCCTAAGTAGCCGCACATAGTGTGCATATACGCAGTGACCATGCCGCTACATGTGAATTAGGAAAACCCCCTGAAAAAACTCATACAAGGCAGACGGTAACGGGAATCGAACCCATTACCTCCTGAATGCTAAGCAGGTTGTGTCACCCGATACTTTACGCAAAAATTATTATATTTATAATATCCACAAAGGGAGTGGAGTTGAGCCTATGCTTATCCTCTCAACGATTTCTATACTTTCAAGTTACAGAAATTAGCAAAAAATATCAACTTAATGTGACGTGATTAAAATTCCATTTGTCCTTAGATATATGGTCTTGACTAAAACCATAAATTTATTTTAATGTTTTATTTACTTCGAAGTTTATTTCCCTATGGCGAATTGGCCGCCGGCGAATCGTGTCGCCGGCGAATCGGCGACGGCCAATCGGCGATGGCGAGTCGTCCTACACCCATATAATTACGTATTTTTGAATGTAATAAATGTAGTTTTGCGTTTTTTATTGGCTGTTCTATACTTGCTTATTTTATCGTATGAAGTCATGTACTTTTGTATGCAATCATATATATTTGTGTAGCAGGGTAAACAATAGTGCATTTCCTTTAAGTGATTATCTATGAAACCTCCACCCATCACATACCTAAAGGGAGTGGCTTAATTGGAAACCACCATCTAGAGCCCTAATGTGAAGTTTGATTAAAGAAATTTATTCATAAAAGTTGTTTTGGATACACTAAATATGAACTTCCAATTAAAATAAATGTTATTTTATAAAAAAAAACCTGCGTGTTAAAGGGATAAGAACGAGCACGTACTGTCGTACACCACGCACACACACACACACACAAATAATAATAGTTCGACGTTCGTCCAATATAAAATACTTTTTGAATGCACAAATGTTGTTTTGAATTACGTTTTGAGTTCAAATACCTTCTTTTACACAAAGCAAACAATTTTGAATTTAAATTAACCATTTGTAAATAAAAAAACTCATTATATACAAAAATAGCAAAGTAAACTAACTGAATAAAATTTAATTATTTTCACACACACTTTGGTGAAAGGTATATACAGTGTAGCTATTTTCTTTAAAATAAACATATAATTATGCAATTCAGGTCAAACAAATGTAGTACCTATTGTTTGCTACCTTATATTTACCAAAGTTTATAAAATATTTCTTAATTTATCTTATTAAGCGAGTAACTGCGCACTAAAACGCTATTTAAACATAGGTACTGTTTAAACGAGAAAATCTTTAGTTTTTATAGTTTTATTTCCATCATTTGTCAACGTTATTAAAAATACTAATTAAATTCCAAACGTACGGTTGTTATGTAGTTTGCTGTATTTGCATTTATGAATACTTTTGCTTCCATTACCATCGCGTCGTAAATTTAAAAACCAAATTCAGCTCAACATTTCACTTTTCAAATTAACGGTAATTATAGAAGGGTTCGCAAATTTTACCTTTTATCTTTTATTTGTACATTGTATTCTTATTGGTCTTTTTTTGCGGATTGCAGCTGCCGATAATTTTTTGTTCAACTAAAACATCAATTACATTGAACAATCCAATCACAATAAAATAAATTATTGTAAAATAATAGACTGATGCTGGCTATAGAAGTTTTAACTGTAAGATAAGTTTCCTGCTTTTTACGAACGGAAGGTCTACTGTTGTGTATTTAAGATTTAATAACAAACATATGGTCTTCGTCCTTTGATTACTATCATTACCAACAAAATAGCACAAAACATTTTTTCGAGTAAATACAGAAAACGGTATTCGTTCTCTTTTCTCTTTTGTGGCACGTATTACAAACAGAGGGGTTAACTTTAGTAAAAGTTTTTTTATTTTTATTTTATTTTAAATGCAAATAATGTACACGTAATGAATAAAATAAAATTTGAAACGTAATTAGAGCATCTCGAAGTGAGCAAAATAAAAATTCGAGCTAATCTATTTTTTATGTGAAATTCCCCAGTCGACTGTACATTCTGTGCTGAATGATAGCGTACTTTTATATTCGTTAGATGGAAAAGTCTTGGTCATTAAGACTAGGCAAACTGTGAAGTAAAATGAAGATATATACGAGTTTGAGCCTTAACTTCTCTTGTGCATCCTAAAACAAAGAAAGTTTTTATTACGCTGTCGCGAGCTTGATACTTCTCTATTTATTTACTAAGAGGGTTCTTTTTGGTTGGCATTTGTTGTTATTATATTTATAATAGCCAATTATAAGGGTGGAATGACTTGAAAATTGGACTAAATTATGTCCTTAATAGTTATAAAATAAAAAAATATTTGCGTGTTTTGCCTTAATAAAGTAACGCGCAAAGAAATACCCTTACTTATAAGAGTTTGTGTAATTTCATATTTTGTTCGAAGATTTCCATCAATCAGGAATTATGCGTCGTTTAGCTTTGGGATGGAGACGGAAAAGTGTAATATTATTACAGGAAATGTCGAAAATGTGATACTGTATTAACATTTCTACCGTTAGACGTGAAAAGTAAAATAATCTTTTTAGTCGATCCATTTAGTGAATTCAAGACAGTTATTCATTTTGAAAGTAGTTAAGATACTTCTATGTTGTAAAACAGCTTTAATTTAAATTACAATTTTATTTATGCATTAAACATCGTCAGTGTTTTTCGTGTATTTATTTATGAGCAAATTAGATACCTGACATGGGACATAACATATAAAGTTGCCATATCAATGCACAAATAAAAACAAACAAGTGTATAGCTTGAGGGAATTCTTGAAAGTGCTCTAAATTTAAATTATAACAAATTAGAATTGCTTCTCATGTTTGTTTCAACTTGCTTTATTTTTTTATTTAATCTGATACGGTTTTATATTTGTTATTACAATATTTTTATTTTAAACCGAATGCTGCTATTATTGTACTGTTACACGATCAATCCGCATTTACACCACACCTTACACTTACCATAAAACACCAACTAACAACATTCAATCCGCGAAAGACGTGACTAGGCGCCACCACAATCTGAAATTTCTTTAAAATAAACATACACGCTATCGCAAACTTATTGATCGCACCCTGTATATTCATAAAATCAGAGTATAAGACGTTTTCATAACACTTTCTAGTTTACCCACGTATACGCATATACCGGGTGTAAATCAACTTTTAAACGGGTCGTTAGATTTTGTCGAAGTTTTGATGTTTTATATTAAAGCCAGTTTGGGACTTTTACATAAAAAACACAATATGACCGACTTCCAATTTCACCGGAAATTACACAAAAGCTGAAAATTTAAATGGAACAACCTGTATATTTTTACATGTTTTGATTCTACGGGTTGAAATACAAACAGTTCATCTGACAAATACCAACTCAAACGCCATTTTACTCTGACAGAGTCGGCTTCAGGAGCGTGATGTGTTAACAAAAATTAGAAAATTAAAAGTTACTGCTTTATTTAGGAACTAAGGAAATTACTATGCATATCGTTTTACTAGTACTTGAAAGAGCTATTTCATATACGGAGTGGCCCATGTATGTTTCTATTGGGAACAGTGAGTTTTAGTTAAAAAACTGTAATTTTTAAATTTGATCGTTAACAAACTTCACAAAAATTAATTATTAGGAAAAATAATATTGTGGGGGTAATTGTAGGCAATTATCTGTAATTTATATGATGTCATAATGATCTAAAGTTAAAAAAATATTTAAAAAGAATAAAATTTAGATAGCGCCTAAGTTGACATTTGACAGATAAACTGTATGTATGTGAAGCCCTAGAATCCAAATATGTAAGATTATACAGGGTGTTCTATTTAAATTTTCAGCTTTTGTGTCATTTCCGGTGAAACCGGAAGTCAGGCATATTGTTTGTTGTATGTAAAAAAATCCCAAACTGGCACTAATATAACGCACCAAAATTTGAACAAAATCTAACGACCCGTTCAAAAGTTACAGGTGATTTACATCCGGTATTACTACCACTACTAATGTTTACACCTGTGATAACAATTCTGAAATAAATCACCAATTAATAATCGGCCATCAATTCACATTAGAACATAGCCATTCCACTTCGGAGTATAAAGATCCGCTTCCTGAGGTAGATCAGTACGGGACCGTTAATGCCAGGAGCGCTCCCTACTTAAAAACGTCTTAGACGAACACAACATACACATTCTTTCCATCACGGGAACGAAACTTACAAACAGATGCACACTTAACTTTAACATATATGATACCTGCCTAAATAACAACCACCACGGAACCGCCATCGTAATGAATAATTGCTTCCCATCCACTCCCTTTCAACTTCCTGCGCACCTATAGCATATCGAATGCGTTGCTGTGTCGGTGTATTTCCCACCCCGATCGTCTTATTTTCACATTAGAACCCGCCAGACCACAACACCCTATCCGATGACCCTTTAATTTACACCTGCAGCCTCCTTAATGCAGTCACCGTAGGTGATTTCAATGCCCGCCACACCCATTTCGATGACACCAGAAGTAATGACAAAGGTATCAGGCTATCATCAGCTTTGTTACAATTGTTTCAGAACCCATTGCACACTATTTCTTTCTGTCCCGCTCTCTCAGCACCTCCTCAATACACAGTCATTAAAGATTTTTCGAAAGCAGACTGGAATGTGTTCTCCGAACACATCTCCAACAACCTTCCACCACCTAATCTTCTAACGACCCAAGATCTCGAGAGAGCCATTAGAGACCTAACCTCCGTAATTACGGAGGTTAGGTTACGTCCTACGCACAGAACGAGACTGCATATACCCAGTGCTTCAAAATAATCTCACAGTGTTGCCTCCGTATCATATAGCGATAAATCTCAGGCTTGGCTTCTATGCGCCATTTATTTTTCCTTTTCGTTTAGAAAAATTTAAAATTGAGCATCATCAAGAGATCGACGTCGTTTTGACGTAGACTACAATGGTAGAGTACGAACTGAAAAGGCACTGATGCCTATTAATTACTTTAATTTGTTATTACAAATTGGATTCAACTTTAAGTTACTCTATCCTAGCTCAAATGTTGGAGACTGGGTGGATCGAAGGTTATTCTGGGTTATATCTTAAGATTCACTAATTAAGATTGGTATATAAATTTGCTACCTATCTTCCACCGTTTGATAAACGAAGTCAAAAGGGTTTTAAAATCTTCTGATTTCCTATTTATATACAGTGCTAAGTGATTCATTATTTTAACTTACAAACTAAATCCGCGCTGACATAGGTTGTGAATCACAAACGTGCGCCACTCTTTCGTAAGGTACTCTCCGTGTCAACTATTAGATTTGTGAAATAGGAAGCGTAAACTCTTTTCATATATATATTTCATATTTTATATATATATATATATATATATATATATATATATATATATATAAATCGATAAAACTTAATATGCATGTTGTTTACAAAGCCTTCTATTATTTCCACAGTTTTGTTATTTTTTAAACTGGCAAGGTCGGGAGCTGCACAACCAACTTGATTTGTTTTAAATAGGAGGGGGTCAAATCGTATACCGTTTGAAACGTATAAAGTAGAATTCAGCGACTTGCCGCTTGCCATAGTTATCTCTAAAAATAATTATATAATAATGGCGCTATTGTAAATTAAGGAGTGGGAGTAGGTTTTAACTGGATAACGGAAGATTTAGTGAGCGCTTATTTGAACAAAGTTTTTCTAGAAAGGTGGATTGGACGCCTAGGACGAATTGAACGGCTGCCGCGTTCACTGGGCTTAACCCCACTAGATTATTTATTGAGGGGTCACCTGAAGAGTCGTATTTATCTCAATAAATCAAATAACTTGAATGAATTAGTGCAACGAATTTGAGAAGAAACAGTAAATATTCCTCGCGAGTTCATTCTGAATTCGATTGAAGGATTTTCTAATCGAATTTATTACTGCCAAGAGGTGAATGGGAAACAGTTTGAGCATCACTTATAAATGATTCTACTGGATGAACTTCATAAACTTAAAACACGGTTTCAACAATCTGATGTTATATTAAACACCATAAAACAATTCATAGGTCCCCATGCTAACTGGATCTTCAGTTATCCAGTTAATATCAACTCCCATTCTTTAATTTAGAATAGCAAAGTTATCTTTAGAGATAACTATGGCAAGCGGCATGTCGCTTAATTCTACTTGAAAATACCTCTCAAACGATATGCGATTTGGCCCCCCGTCCTATTTAAAAAAAATCAAGTTGGCTGTATAGATTCCAACCTTGTCAGTTAAAAAATAACAAAGGATGAGTCATAGTTCACAGATAGTTTCCTTGGGTTAAAATAAACCCATTTAGGCCAACTTACCTTAATCCAATTCTGCTTCCTTAAAGAGTTATGACCTTTCAAAGACGTATTTTTTATTTCACTTTTTTTCGATAGCTGTCGCATTTTTCAAGATATCTTATTTGAACTTGGTATAGGGGAGTTTTTCGAGTAAACAAACATGAATATCTATTTATTTTCAACGTAAAAGATAGAGAGCGCCGCCAACACCTTACTGATGTTTCTGGTTTCCGCTGCATTTATTTTTGTGGATAAATATTTTGAAAAAATACAGCGGAAACCAGAAACATGAGCAAGGTGTTGGTGGCGCCCTCTATCTTTTACGTTGATAGTAAATAGATATTAATGCTTGTCTACCCAAAAAAACTCCCCTGTACCAAGTTTAGACAAGATATCTCGAAAACATGAGACAGCTATCGAAAAAAAGTAAAACAAAGAATGCATCTTGGAAAGGTGGTAAGTTTTTAAGGAAGCAGAATTGGACTAAGGAAGGTAAGTTGGCCTAAATGGGGTTATTTTAAGCCAAAGAAACTACCTCTAAACTATGGCCCTCATATATATATATATATATATATATATATATATATATATATATATATATATATATATATATATATATGCAGGGTGACCCCAGCTCGATGGTCAAAACGAAACCAGAGGAATCGCCTCTAACCAAATGCAACAAAAAATTGTTAATAAATGTAGGGTCTATTGTTACCGGTTTTCAAGATACAGACTGTTTCTTAATTATTTCGATTTCACAGAGTTACCATAAGAATGACCTTTTATGTTCCAAATAGTATTAAAGTTGATTTATGACAATCCTTGTATTATAAACAATTCGTTGCTGTGGATTTAAACAAAACAATTCATGTACAGGAAGGTACAACGTTCTTTAGGTAGCCGAGTGATTAGGCAGTTGTTGGCAGTTGTTATTCATTTGAAGTTGTGGGTTCCAATCCCGCCAGCGTAAAGTATTTTTTTTCCGAAAAATGGCTAAACTGTGGCGAAGAAACAAACAGGTGATGTCAAATATTAGATCCATTTCCTTCATATCAATAATCTGAACATTTCTTGTGGATTTGATTATCATACCTTAATTAACTCTCAGTGTCATAATTCGAAAACTGGTGTGTTAACCTCCGACTTCAAGAAGCACTGTATACAGAAGTTTTTCCTTCGTTAGCCGTACATCAAGTGGGTCCCCATAAAAGACTATTGCTCCTGGAAATTCGTCATGAAATTTTAAAAAATCTTATTTTGAAATTAATTGAGGTCTTAAAAACGGTGAATAATAAATTTGTTTCGAATCGATTCAAGATTCGGGAAGGAAATTTTGCGCTCTTCAATTTTTTTTTTTGGGCATATTTCTGTAACTGCTCGAGTTTGGAACATACAGGGTCATTTTTATGGTAACAAAATCGAAAAAATTAAAAAACACGGTATCTTGAAAACCGCTAATGATACACCCTACATTTATTAGCAATTTTTTGTTTCATATGGTCAGGGTAATCGACATACGAATTGGGTTAAATCGGGGCAATGTTGCAAAATCTAACACTGAATCAAATGGGTCTTCAAAAATTTAAGTATACATATGTCAGAAATATTCGGGAAAAAACGAAAATTTCAACTTTTAATTTTTTTACACTTTACACATTATTAAAGTACTTTTTAATGCTCCAGAATACCGGATTTAATTCCGACGTTTTTTGTTAGATAACGTCATAACTTCATTTTTTGAAATGCGGACCTGGATTTGTTTATTTCGTTTTTTTGATCATCAGGATGAATTGTAATACCTATAAACAACATAAACTTTTATTAATGTTCCTGCTATAATTGGAAATTGTGTATTTCATTTTTTATTAAACGGTCCGATACGACTCCGAATACTAATATTAATGAGTTTTAAATTACATAATAATAATAGTAAATAAATGAGTAGAAGGTATGCGTGCTATTTAATTTTTTTTAATGTAGTGTTAAATTAAAAATGATGAACACTTATTATTAAAAGCGTTACTATTAATAATGAAGCTTCTGTTTATTGACGAATATTCGTTGGCTTTTCGAGAATGCAAAAAATATACAATAAATTATTTTAGTTTACGGTTTACAAACAATTATAAATGATGATGATTCAATTGTACGTATTAATCTGTGATGTAATTTTGATGTGCATTATGCAATTTAGTAAAATTATTCGAATTCGCATAAGCGAATGCTTATAAGTACCTATGTAAATAAACAAAAGCTTCATAATAAATTATAAAGCATTAAAGGATAATGGTCTATTCATAATAACGAAAAAAATAATAAACAAATGATAGTCATTAAACTTAATCTTACGATGGTTTAATAGTTATGTGTTTTTTTTTTAGAATTCCGAATCAGAATAGACAATAATAGATGTGAGAGTTAATGTTCGAACACTTCTTCGTCGTCAATAGATGTTGACAAAAGTAACAAATATTTTATTTCCAAGTTCAGAAACAAAAACCAAAACCGTTGCGAACCCTTACATCAACTTAAAATATTTTATAATATGAAAAGGAAGGCAAACAGAAATTAAAAATTATCTATTTTCTGTAAAGTACAATGAAACAAAATCAATGTAAAGAGATTAGGTGTTTTTAAGTATTTCATTTATATTTAAACAAGTTGCTTACCATTTCTTTTAAATATGTTTCAGCTTATTTGTAAGAAAGGTAAAAAGATCACTACCGTAACAGTAATAATTACCAGGGCCGTACCAAACTTTTTGATTAAAAAAACAATAAATACGAAATCACCTATTTTTGCATTAAAATTAAGTTCATGATGATTATGGGAATTATGGCTTCCGATGGTCAAAAAATGAAATAAAAAATCCAGGTCCGTATTTAAAAAAATTAAGTTTATGACGTTACCTTGAAAACGAAACGTCGCGAATAAAAGCATAAAAAATTCTAAACCAAAAATTGAATTTTTCAAATTAACTGTTAAAGTAGATACAATAAAAGATTAACTCTTGTAAAGTCGAGGTCGTGGGTTCAAGTCCCACTCGAGTTAATCTTTTACTATATGTACTTTAAAAGTTAATTTTAAATAAAATACAATTTATATATATATATATATATATATATATATATACAGGGTCCGCCAATAGTGCGTGGACGAAGCTTTATGAGTGTATACAATATCGTTTTCAAAATTATTTATTGCAGGATTGTGTGGGATCTTTCGGGTTACAATTAGAAAATATTTTCGCAAAAATTACTACTCGTATACAGGGTATTACAACACAAAGTTATATTTTTTTAATTGGAACATACCGTATATTATTATAAATTTGGATTCCCTGGTTAATTTTAAGGGCACTTTATTCACTATATGAGGTATCTTAAACGCGCAATTTAGGCGCTGCATTCCATTTTTTGAAAATTTAGAGGTTGAAAAGAAAAATTGTAACAACCGTATGGAGAAATGTGTAACACAAAAATTTTAATGGTTGATTAGTCATAGACTGTGCTACATAAAATCGTAAAAATCGTACTATTATCTTATTTAATTTTCGAGATATCGTAATGCAAATAAGATTTTCAATCATAGATAACTTGATTTTTTTAAATGGAAAGGTATACATTGTTTTACATTGTTAGATAGGACATTTAATTACATTTTTTTATGATATAGCATTGTTGGTATTTATGTTTTGCCGTTTTTTGATAATCCAGCTTTTCTACTGAATTTGCGAAGTTTAAGATTTTTAATCATCGATAACTTGATTTATTTAAATGGAAAGGTATACATTGTGTTACATTGATAGATAGGAAATTTAATTACAATTTTTTTTATATAACATTGTTGGTATTTATTTTTTGCCGTTTTTTGATAATCCAGCTTTTTTACTGAATTTATCGATTTTGGAAGAAAATAATATTAAATTAAATGTTCAAATTGTCGACCACGCTGATTTAGACAATACTGAATTCTTTTAATAAAAGAAGCTTCAACCCGATCTAACATATTAGGAGTAATTGTAGCAAAAACATTTCTAATTCGCAATTTCATATTCTCAGCAGTTGTTGGTTCTTCCTCATATACTTTATTCTTCACAAAGCCCTAAAGAAAAAATCCAATGGAGTTATATCGGGAGATCTAGCTGCCCAAGGTATCGGTCCATGTCTTCCTATCCAATTTTCGTGAAACGTCGAATTTAACCACTGGGTTACAATTCTGGCATGATGAGGAGGTGTCCCGTCTTGTTGGAAAAACATACCTCTTCTTTGAGCCAAAGGTACATTCTCCAATAAATGATATAATTCGTTTTCTAGAAAATTATGATATTCTACCCCAGTGAGTGTGCCATTGAAAAAAAAAAGGACCAACAATAGTTTCGCCGAATATATCTGCCCAAACATTCACTGACCATTTATTTTGAGAGACTAACCGAAATTGGTGTGGATTTTCATTTGAATAAAATGAAAATTATGTCTGTTCACAAATCCATTTCGATGAAATGTACATTCGTCGGTAAATAATATCCCCGATATAAAATTTTCGTTCGCATTTAACTGTTGTTGAACCCACTGGCAAAAATTAATTCGATTTTGAAAATCTTGTTCTTTCAGCTCTTGATGTAATTGTACATGATAGGGGTGAAATGTATTTTTCTTTAACATTTGTCTCACGGAAGTTTGACTGATTTCTAAATTGTCACTTAATTTCGGAATACTAACGTGGGGCTTTTCAATTGTAGCTACAAGTACACGAAATTCATTTTCTTCATTTGTAACAACTTTAGCTCTTTCGTTTTTAGGATATCCAACACTTCCAGCACTTTCAAATCTTTCTAAAAGATTGCGAAACGATTCTTCTCTTGGTTGTCTTCGATCAGGATAACGCTGCCCGTAGATTCGACGGGCCAATAAACAATTTTTGTTTGATTTTAAAAAATATAACTTTGTGTTGTAATACCCTGTATACGAGTAGTAATTTTTGCGAAAATATTTTCTAATTGTAACCCGAAAGATCCCACACCATCCTGCAATAAATAATTTTGAAAACGATATTGTATAAACTCATAAAGCTTCGTCCACGCACTATCTATAGTAATCTATTAACATTGCCTATAGCACATAAAAATTAAGTCAGTCACGTATTGCGGGTACTGATCCACGTTGGTATTGATGATGTTGTAGTAATCTCAACAAAACTGTTAGCTCGACGTTTCGCCAAGATCCCACTTGCCATCTTCAAAATACTTTTAATTTTCGGCTAGTGCTTCACCTTACTCATGTAGAACTGATTTGTTCTGGTAGAGGTTCCATTTTATATCGCTGGTTATGTGCTTTACTTCCTGTGATTATTCCTTTTGTTGCACTTTTACTTTCTCCACATTCCTTTTTATTGTTTTCTTTCTTTTTTGCTTTGTATCTTATCGTATTTGGCTGTGTTATTATTATCTTTTTATTGATTAGAGCTGGTTTGCACATTCCGCGTATCAATGTGTTTTTCTATTTCAATTTCATCTCTAATGATCCGAGATTTGTAGTGTTCGATATTGGCTAGCATTGTAGTATTTTCAAAATCAATTTTGTGGCCTGATTTTATTTTCATGTTGCCATATGAAACAAGTTAAAAAGCTCCTTTCAGACCTTTGCACCTGTAATTTTTCTCTTATTACGTTAAGTATCTCTGATAACTTAGGGTTTAGCATAGGGTTCAACGCATGTTTTTGACTAAAAATTTTGCTCCTTTTCCCAATTTCAAAAAACATATAGGGTGTTCCATTTCAGATAAGAAAGTTAGTTGCTGTCCAGGAGATATAGAATACCCTTTACATTCACCTATATTTTTAAAAATCACCAAAAAAGGATATCAACGGGTCCCAGATAGTTCAAAGAATGGCAATGCATAGAATGTTTATTCATAGAATGACAAACCCGTAGAAAATGCAAAGCATATAATATTTATTTCATAGAAAGTATAATTCATAGAATATGTAATACACATAAAAGACGATTCAAAGAATGCCTAAATTATACAACACTAAATTCATAGGTTGTTATTAATTTGGCATATGAATAGGAATATGAATTTGAGATTTTATTTTTTATAAAATACATACACACATCGTGATAATTATAATTTTTCTGCATCAGTATCTATTATAATTAGCGCACCTTGCTCTAGCGATGCCAATTTTTGAAGGCTTACAATTGCTGCGTCACTAGCCCCTGCAAAACACTCGTTAATAATGGTCCGAGGGGCATTTCTATTTCGCAAGTCTGCAGCAGCCTCTTGGATTTTGCTTCGTATTTGCTTTGCCTGAACTGTTACGGCAGAAGGCGCGTGCCCATGATGACATTTTGTAACGGTGACTGCGTTGTTTCCATCGGTAATGGCACGTCCAACACATTTTACTGTTGTATAATAACTTTCACAAATCCAGTAACGACGTCCTTTGCCTGGATCTTTGTTTAAATTGTAAATGAATCCTTCGTAAACCTTTTTCTGTTCTTGTCGCTCGCTTGTAAAAAAATGTAGCCATCGTGGACGTAGTTTATTGCTCAACAAATACGATAGAACTGTAATTTCCGAACAAAAGCGGCTTTATATAGAGGGTTATCATTGTACTTTCACCATATCTTTGTAATCATTTTTGCAAACTGTAAGTTAAACCAATTTGGTAGTTTTGAATTATGGGTTGGTTTTTGCAAGCTGTAAGTTAAATCAATTTGGTATGAAATGTATTATGAAAATTGTAAATCAAAATCTACTTGTCTGTCTGTGTTTTATGCAATTTCAAGGTCAGATTGTCTTTCACTTAATTAGGTAATTACCGTGTTTTTCCGAAAATCCCCTAGAAGTATTTGAATAGTGAAAAGTTTATTGTGGTTACATAACCGGGAAATCCACAAAGTCATTACTTTATAGTAATGGAAACCGTTAAGTACTTTATATTGTTCATTTACAAGCAAACGCAGAATGTGAATGTGCCATGACTGTAAGCAACAAAAACCCAGGTATTTACCTTGTCAAGACGTTTCAATACGATTATCAACAACAACCCTGGTAAGTGATCGTTTATTATTGCAACTCTTACCCCTTATTTTATTTAGTTTATTTAATTACTTGTACAAATTTTTAATGTTATGATTCATACCACAGCCAACACGTCTCGGTCCAAAACCAGTTGTAAACCTTCACGAGATCAACACGCCCCTGTTATATCTTAATCCTTATGTAATTATTATTATGGTTGTGTAGTGATAATGATGAACCTTGCGTAAAATAAAACACTGGGACTTTATAGTTAGTTGCCTTACGAAATAAACTCGATGTTAGTTTCAAATTACATGTGTGTTATCAGAATTGGAAATGAAAGTCTGCTTGTTTATCTGTCTCCAGGCATTTCCCTTTTTCAATAACGACTTAGTTTGTTTAACCTTGTTTATAAATCTAGGGCCCTTTTTGACAGAGGTATTTCCGATAAGACAGTCCGTGTATGTAAAATAATGAGGCCTGATTTTAAGTTTCATTATATTTGATATTGTGTAGGTATTTTTACTAATTTAACCGTAAAACGTATTTTTGTTAGTATATGCAAAACTTGACAATAGTGTTTCACGATAATTTGAGTGCTATTATTATTATTATTATTATTATTATTATTGTCTAATGATAATTATGACGGTTGGGTAAAATGAAACAGTCATGTAGTTGCCTTACCAGATGAAATCGGTGTTAGTTTCAAATCACATGTGCATCATTAAAATTGGAAATGAAATTCAGCTTGTTTATCTACAAAGTAAGCGGTCGCTATTAGGAGCTAGATATATACAGTGAGAGAATCGTTACCTGAAGGTTATGAAGAATTGTTAGCTCATCTTCTGGTTTGATTTGATTGAGATTGATTTGACTGACTTGGTTTATTGCTTTGATTGATTGAGGTTGATATGATTGTTTGATTTGATCGAGGGTGATTTGTTTGAGATTGATTTGGTTTGATATGCTTCAGCTGATTTGATTTGTTGATTGATCGCTGTCGGACGAGAACTACTTCCGGCGTCCTAGACCGGTCTTATGAGATAGTATGAGGGCTCTTTATTAGAATACAGTTTCAAATTTCCCGCCAAGGGAGCGAAGGCCTGAAAAAGGGCGAAGACCCTAGAACAAGTTACGGAGCCCTACACCTGTGTTATGAATTAGTATGAGGGCCCCTTGACTAGAATAAAATTTCAAATTTTCCGCCAAAAACAAAAATGCCCTCCAAGAAGCCTATACTGGTTTTATGAGATTGCAGGAGGTCCCCTTATTAGAATACTGTAATAACTAAATCTTCTTTTATTTTGTGATACCAAGTTTTGTTATTATTGTTTTGAATTAACTTAATTAAATTAACCATTATTGGAATTCTATTTCAAATTCACTTCTATAGTAAACAAGGGGGCAACAGCTAAACCGCGAGAGCAAGTTCTGGAGACCTGTCTTACGACCCCGTTATTAGAATTCAATTTCGAATTTCCCGCTATAGCAAACAAGAGGACCCGAGAGAAGCTCCGAGAGCACCTGCCGGAGCCGTATACCTGTGAGATAGAATCAGGCCGAAATTATTATGATACTATTTTCAAATTTCCCGTTACATTTCCTAAAAATATAAACTAGATAACGACTCAATTACAGAAATTAGTTTTAAAAATACACCGCTAGATACTGTCATTGTTTATCGTACAATGACCGACATCTCCGCACGAAGTCCTACGAAGACACAAAATTTGTCTCCGAAAATAACCGACACCCGTGGACGAAGTTCCGACGCCGGCGCCCAATGTCCTACGAAGATACAAAAATGGCCTTCAAAAACGGCCGACACACTCACACGAAGTTCAGACGTCGACACCCAATGTCCTATGATGAGACAAGAATGGTCGCCGAAAATGACCGACACCCTCGCACGAAGTTCAGGCGCAGCCGACAGGTGTCGCGACAGCTGGCGTCGTTGTCCCTCAACTCTACCCTTTCTACAAATGATAGACATTCGCATGTAGAATTACAACAAAGTAAAATACATAGGGGTTCTATTTAAAATAAATAAGATATTCATGTTTGAAAATTGACATTTTTGGCATATTATCCACAACACCCTGTAGATTATTATGTAATAAATTTACTAAAAGGTATTAATTAGTACAACTATCGGTTGATTGATATATAAAATTATTTCACATTCAATTCAGCTTCCACAATGTAAATTAGTTTTTTTGTAAATTCTGCATTTTCACAAAAAAAAAGTGTTAACAATAAATACTCAAAAACTATAACGAATTTTGATATGCAGATATTAATCAAAAATATACCAAATTTAGTACAGAAATACCCTGTATAAACAAAAATTACAAAAACAAAAAATTCTTTACTCCCCATTTAACTTTTTTCTGTAACTGTCACTGGTTTCGAGATAAGGTACTGGGTCATCTTGGGTGGACCACTCTGTACATAAATTGAATGAAAACCCCTGTTATGTTTTACTAAACCATAAATTATAATTTAATTCACAGGTAAATATTTCAATTATTACTACCGGTCTTACATTATGCGACTATTGCCCCAGTACTATCATAAAGGGAATCAACAAATCTTAAGTAAGCCATTTACCAAAATTTTACATACAGGATGTTATTACAGTTAGTTTCGCATTTCCGTAAACGTTTTGCAACTTTTTTCGGTTTTTAACTAATTTTCACCTGTTTTATTATCTAAGGTGGGAAAGTTCTTCGAGTCGGATGACTCACTACTATAGTAACTTTTTTTATACACGCATATATCATTGTAAGACTGAAATTGCAAGGTAAAAATTTGTATTCAAAGAATGTGAAACATTGATAATCTTTGACATGCCACTTTTTTACTAAATTTCTATTAAAATCTTTTCATCCGTACATTGTTAGAATTTTTATTAAAATCAATGCTTCAATTAAAAAAGCGCATGTATCATATAAGTCAGCCTACCTCATGTTAAAATTTGAATTCCTCTTATTTAGGAGCTTTGCAGGTATAGTTGTATGGTTTCATGGAGTTTTCAACACTAATATCTTGGATAAGAATGCTTGAAAACGAATTTTAACCACATTCCTGTAGTTAAAGCGTGTCCGTGCGTAGGTTAAAATTTATTTTCTCACATCGTCAATCAATCCTTAATAAATATCGAAACACCTTATATATCTCAGTTTTGCAGTGATTTAAATCGCTTTCATTTTTCCTCATCTGACTGTTAAATAAAAGTTTGACATACTTTAAATTTTGGTCATCCAAATCAAACTCACTGTATTTGTTATTCATTCTATTCTAAAAAGGAAACTTTAAACTTGGTCATCCAGTGAAAGTTCTTTTTTTTTGTTTTTAAGAAGGAAACTTTAGTGGAGAAGCCCCGTGTTAACATAAAAAACAAAGAGATAAAGGTTGTGTTGGAAACATCTGTAAAAATGACGACCTTCTTTGTTGCTGTAACCTGTCTATAATCGATTTTTACTCACAAGTTACGTTAACGATCAGCGTAATTTACGCATAATTAATAATTTTTGCTCCAGCAGGAAAAAAATAAGCAAAACCGGCTTGTTAATCCGAACAACGAACACATCTGGACTAGTTATGGTTATAACCTGCTACTGAACTCGATCATCATCCTTTTCGAGGTTAGCGTAAAGCGTTAGTTTGATCGGAACTTTGAAACGTATAAGACAACGTTAACGCGTTTCCATCCGTTATCGTGTATATAATTAATTTTAGTGTCGTTTAAAAAAATGGTGTTAATTATAAGATTAATTTTGTGATTTGTGTTAATTACTTTAATTAGTGAGCACTTAGGATACTTAAGGATAGCAATCCCTTAAAAAAAGGTTTGTTAAATATTGTTCAGTTTTAGAAAATATGAATGATTGATCCAAGCAGAGTTTCGAATTGCACATTTTTATGAAGTTTATGTGATCGTACGTTATGTTTATAATTTTTTGACGTAAATATGAGCAAAAGTGGCTTTAAAAGCAATTGAACAAAACGTGCTTCGTTTCTCCACTACTTAATTTTGAAAGTCAATAATTCAGTCGAGGCGGGAAAAAATACGCTTTCTGCGTATACGTTTAATAATAGACAAACCTTATATTGCAATGTCCCCTATTGAATTTTTTTTAAGATTAAGCAAGATATTTTGAGGGTAAAGTAGGAGGTCAAAGTAGACCAACGGATTGACTTGCTAATTTTTTAATGCTTTCGTAAAGTGTGAGAAGTTCAAACTTTTTATTAGCTATTATTAAGATTATTTATTTCTCGAAAAGCCCCCTAATTTTTATATTAGATTCGCAGCTTTAATTCTTTTTGGGTCGCCTGTCACTTAAAAGGTTAACTTTTCGAGGTTGATAATCCTACAATTTATCTAAAAATCTCATTTGATTAGAATTAAAATAGAGTGTGCTGCATTAAATTTGCAAATTTTCGCACGCCATCACTATTAATATTTATAAAGCAATCAATTTTGTCGTATGTTAATACAGCATTTTTAAGGATTTATTGTTATTAAATTTATCAATAATTTTTTTTTTTTTGATAATGGGATTAGCTTAAATAACAACGTTAGCACAAGTGGGCGAGAGCGCGGGGATTATTATTATCATTTACAATGAGAGTACTAATTCCTTAATTAAACTAACATTTAATGCAACATTACCGTTTTAAATAAAACTACAGATTTATTCACTTTAATTATAGTGTTGATCATGTTTTCTATGGTCAACGTTTTATACTATTAATTAATCTTTGTTCGAACAAAAATGCAAAGCTTTTTATTTATAACGTTTTCCATATTTTTATTGTTAATGATTTATTTTAACCCTTTAACGTGCGGTACTCTGTGGTTTTTTTAAATTTTTTTTTTATATATTTTCCAAAGTAGGAACGCATGTATAAGTAAAAAATACCCTTCGTGAGTCAGTGGGTTGCGTAGTTTTTTTTAATAAAAAAATACAGAGCGTTCGTAAAGCAGCGGATAAATTCAATTAAAATTCGAATGAGAGTTTAAGAAAAAAACGCTCGGACCCGTGGATTGTTATTTTCTATTTAGATGTTTTTTACGTTAAAATGAAATATACAGGGTGTGTCAAGAAAAAAGTATTACGTCGGCGACATTTTTTTAATTGTCAACGGTCATTTTTTATTGCAGAATTAGAAAACACACATATTTTTGCGTACGACAAGGTACATATGGATGATATTAATACAGGGTGTCACAAACTTGCGTCCCCGGGTGATACCTCCCTTATTTGATGTAATAGGGGAGCAAAATTTTGAAGAGTAGTAGAAAGGACTGAGTCACATATTTTAAAATTATTTTAAGTTATACAGGGTGTTTCATTTATAGTGTGGTGACCCAAACATTTTTTTTTAAATGGGATACCCTGCATGTTATTTCAAATTTGGATTCAATTCACTTCGCCGATTCTGTCAATATAAGGTTTGATTATGTTATACAGGATAGTTTAGAAGATGTGGTCATTTTGAAGAAATATTCAAATGATCATTTTAATGAAATATTTTTTGAAACACAGACAATTTTTTGGGGTTAGGCCTAATTAAATGTTCGAGCTGAGCACCATTAACAATCTCAAAATAGCCAAGGCGATTAACAAATGATTTTTGAACGTTGTCGATGACATCTGCGGTAACGTTTCTAATTTCTTGGCGAATTCGTGCTTTTAAATCTTCTAAATTGTCTGGTCGCGTCGCGTATACTTTACTTCTTAGTATCCCCACAACAAGTAATCTAGCGAATTTAAATCTGGAGATCTGGCTGGCCACTCAATTTTCCCTGTTTTACGTATCCAACGATTTGGAAAAACTTCATCGCTAACAGGTAAAGCGTAGTGTGGCGGGGCTCCATCTTGTTGAAAAAAGAGGTCACGGTGGTACATATCGGGAACTTCTAAATCCGGATTCAACGTTATTAGAACGGGGATGAGGTCGTTTTGAGTCTAAATATCTCGCACCAAGTAGAGTATCCTCGAAGAAGTACGGACCTATAACTCTCCCGTCAACTATGCCGCACCAAACGTTCAAGTATTGAGGGTTTTGGGTGTGATATTCCGTGAACCAATGAGGATTTTTGCTTGCCCAATAACGACAATTTTGTCTGTTCACATTGTCGTTTTAAGCAAATTTTGCTTCGTCGGAAAAATATTCTTTCTACAACATTGCGTTACCATAGCATAATTGTTGCATTTGTTCACAAAATTCAATTCGGTGATCAAAACCATCTTCCTACAGCTCTTTAAGTAAGCATGTCTTGTAGGGATGGAACGTCTCTCCTTTCAACACTTTATGTATATTAGATCGCGCCATGTTAATATTATTAGCCGTGTCCGTAATGACGGTATTAGAATCTTGCACTGCTAACACAATGTTCAACAGATCTTCTTCACTTATCGACTTTCGACCTGACTTTCTCATATCCCGAACATGTCAAAATTCTCGACATTTCGCCTCAACTCTGCTTACCATGTTTCCGCTAATGGACGGTCGAACAGGGTGAGCTGCATTAACAACGCAACCACTTCTGATTGAGTGGCGAGCTATCTCCGAAACCAATCATGTACAGGATTTCAATTCTTTCACGTTCGCTTAATTTCACATTTCAAAACATAACGGTTAAGTAGTTACTAGATAAACTTACGATAACAATGTTGTCGTCAGTAAACTAAACACAAGTTGCTAACGTGCAAAATAATTAAAATAATTTTAACAAAATGTACAATTTAACTGTTTCTTACATTGATAATGACACCAACCAATCTCCTGTCAGATGATGCATGTGTTATTTATCGTCATGGTTACTGTAGATAAATTCATGCTGTCGGCTGTCAAACAACTAAACACAAGTTGCTTACGTGCAAGTAATTAAAATAATTTTAACATAATGTGCAGGGTGAGTCACCATATTTTGACCCTCCCCCCCTCCAACTCATTTTCCATCAGGTTTACAAAAAAAAGTTTAATACAAAAGATGTTTGGTCTAAACAACAAGTATTATTATTATTATTCATACAGGGTGTCCCAGAAGCGGTCCACTGCTCATGACTTGAGAATTTTAAATGGAACACCCTGCATTTTATTAGATTTTTAGATTCTACGTTCAATTCTAAGACAAATCTGTATAAGATACATCTACCCTGTATTTTACCGTTTTAGAGATAAAGGCTGTCGAATTGGGTTAGTCATTATATATTGACCTTCTGTTAACTTTTTTATTTACAGAACTATAATAAAAATACACTGTATATTTTTATAAATTTAAATAGAACGTTTTCTACAGGGCATATACATATTGAATTTATGGGTTTATTTGTTAGAATAAGCGAGTTATCTTAAGAAAATAAACGAAGGTTACACTTTTTTAGGCATTTCTGTGTTTTTTTCAATTACATATGGATTTACAGATTTTAGTTGTAATATATTTTTCAAAATGCATAGAGGTATTTTGAATAAAGCACACTAATTAGACCATGCGAGAAAAGAAGCTGAAACATTAGAAATATAGGAATGAAAATAAAGTAGGGAGATGAACAACATAAATTTATAATTTTTAAATAAAACTACAGTTTTGCAGCTAACACACAATATTTATGACCTCCATTATTTAAAATACAAAGCTTCTTCTTAAATTATTTAAACAATTCAAAACTCCGTTATTATCATCCTCATGTAACTCATTAATAGTTTCTCTAATTTTATTTTGAATCATTTGGACGGTATTATTAGAGTTATCATTAACTTTGTGTTTCAAAAATGACTACACGAATGTATCTAAGAGTGTTAAACCGGGGCTGTTAGGCGGCCATGGAATGGGTCCATCGTTACCGATCGCAATGTCAAATTGGCCATTTAAATGCTTCCGTACTTCCAATACATTGTGCTAGACATAAAGCAGGCCTTTGACAGAGTCTGGCATGTGGGTCTAGTTCACAAAATCCGAGAATTAGGTATTACGAGTCCGAGTGGGTTCATCCCTATTAGAAAGTTTCACCCCTCAAGCAGGCGTACCCCAGGGTTTTGCCTTGGTACCTATCCTATACCTCATTTTCGCCAATGATATCCCCAACGTAACCACACCCGGAGTATCCTTGGCGCAGTTCGCCCACGACACTGCCTTCTGAGCAGCCAATCGGTTAACGAAAAACGCATCCAACAGTTTGTCCCTCGGTTTGTCCAGAACCTTACAGAACTTCACCAATTGGGCCAACCAATGGAGAGTCTCCATAAACCCTACCAAAACCCAAGCCATTCTATTCCGGCACCCGCATTATACCCGAAACAAATTACTCTCCAAGGACGAGGTAACCATTTCTCTGCAAGGGGAACGATTGCCCCTTCGCGAGGAAGTAACATACCTAGGAATCACATTCACCAAAAACCTTAGCTGGAACGCTGATCTGAAAAAAAACCCTAAACAAAATGCGAAACCGATCCAACCTCCTGGGCGCTCTTAGGGAACGCATGGGGGGATGTCAACCCGAAACCCTTCAACACACCTATAAGACCTTTATACGGCCCGTAATAGATTACCGTGCTCCATTGTACGCTACCCTAAAACCCAAAGACCTAAAATCCATAGCCTCATGTGAACGCCGAGTCCTACGGAGAATACACCGGTTATATTATAGATCTCCCAATGAAATCACCATTCAACACGATAACATCACACCTATCACCCAACGGATCCAAAAACTTCAATCAAACTACACCCACCGTAGGATATTCGGCGCCACAGAAGCTACCAAAAACGTCCTCCAGATTCCATATACGCCCCTAACCCTCATCCAATACCTAAGAACCCACAGGAGAAAACCTAAAAATAAATTCAAGCACCCTCCAGCTATCCTGGCCCAGAATCTCGAAAACCTCTCCGAGGAATTCGAAAACCTCCTAGATGATATCCCTTACGCCCTTAGATAAAATCGAAGACGACCACTGCAACGACCAAGGAATCGATAATACACACCACACACCTCACACAAATGCATTGTGTGGGGGCTCATTATCCTATTGCCAAATTATTTCTTCTGGCTGCTCAGCATAAAATTGTTATATAAGTAGTGCTACCTCCGGAAGAATGTATGTTTCTCCTGTCAAGTTGTAGCCCAAAAATATGGGCACTACAATTTTATTTTGTAAAATCCCACACCAAACTTTTACTGGATTCCTGCCGGATTTCTTAATTTGGACAACTTTTCATTGTCGTTCATTTTTGTTCTCCCACCAACGTTTATTTTTCCTATTGAAAACTCTTGCTGTCGAAAATAATAATAATATAGAAATTGAAAAATCTTGTTTAGACCAAACAACGTTTGTATTAATCTTTTTTTGTAAACCTGATAGAAAATGAGTTATAGGAGGGGGTCAAAATATGGTGACTTACCCTGTACAATTTAATGTTTTCTTACATTGACAATGGAATTTTCTTATTTTTAATGTTTACGATAATTTTTGTAACCATCGTTCATGTTTACCTTGTCTGACGTAAAAATATGGGGGTTGATATTTAAAACAAATGTCGAGGACATAGCCTGTATATTTCAGTTTTACGTTAAAAAAAAATTCTAAATTATAATTAAAAATCGACGGGTCCAAGCGTTTTCTTCCTAAACTCCCATTCGAATTTTAATTTAAATTATCCGCTACTATACAAACGCACTGCATGTACCATTATGGCTAACGAAAACAATTTTGTATTTGGTGTCACATTTGTGTGCCACATTGGGACATAACTCTAATTAGGTAAGCTTTTATTAAAAGTCAAGTTTCCCATAAATTTCGTTACGTATCTGTATGGATTTATAATTGTATCTTGTTTTGAGTTATTTTTTAGTCGCTTAGCAATGATTTTAATGTAAAAATTAATAATACAAGTCATTCATTTTTTGTGTCCATTTTGTATGAATAATAATTTTTGACAAGTAATTGCTGTATTCATAATAAACTTTGAATAAAGTCAATAACAATCAGCAGAATATGGATTGCAAAGTATTCTCTGATCATTTTATTAAGATGAAGTGTGTTCAACATATGTAAATCAATCACTTCATTTTTTTGGTTCTTCGAGCTGGATTTGTTTATTTTCGAATAATTTTTATTTTCTGGTCATTAAAATGGACATTGGGAAGCACACAAGAATTCAACAATGCACTAGTTATACAATCGAGCAAATGGAAGAGGCAATCTTTCCCTACAAGTCATTTGGATGGAAATCTTATTGATGCATACAATGGTACCCTTACAAGTAAGCTAGATAGTTCTAACGGGTTTTGCCTTTTACATTGCACTTTTGAGGTACGTTATGACATTTTATATTACATGTAATTGAATTTGAGTTGAAAATATCTAAAGCTACTTTTTGTTTAATTTTAAATACGCTTGCCTGTATTTAACGACGTTCGTTTGAGGATTCCTTGTGTAAATTTTGTTCTTCATTTAAGAGAGTTATCGAGTTTCTCACAAAATACTCTTTTAAATCATTATTTTATAGTTTTATTTATATTTAAAACAATTCACAATGGCTCCAAATAAATCAAAAGTTTTCAAGTAATTGGCGTTTAGAGCTCGTAATATTTTAGAACAAGTTAATAATTTTAACGAATTTGTTAATTCATTCGACGATGAAATATTACTAATTGAGTTACACCAATTAAAACTTGAATTCAAATTATTCAAGCCAACCTTAAATAAATACAGAGCAGATATGCATTTTTTGGAGATGAGGCGCATAATTTTCCGTTATCGCAATTTTACAAGGATTTCGTGTCTATTTCAGTGACAGTTCAGTCTTTACTTGACAAATACCATCAAAAAATTAAATCATTTTTAAAGGAAAATTTAAATAGCACTCGTTCTACTGAAAATAAATCTAAGGAAAATGTTAAGCTTCCTACCATGAACCTTCCTATTTTCTCTGGAGAGTCTCAGCATTTTAGAGCATTTTTTGAATCTTTTCAGGCATTTGTTGACTCTAATGAAAACTTATCCCAAACTGGAAAATTTTTATATTTAAAAAACTGAAAGGTCCTGCTTTGCATACGTTAAGCGAAATTAAACCTTCTGAAACAAAGTATTCTATCACTATCGATGGTTAAAAGAAAGATACGATAATCAAAAGTTGTTTATCTTCAGCAATTTCGATTCTTTATTTGAAACTCCAAGAATTGTTAAAGATACGCAATTGCGGGAATGTTACAATAAGTTCATCAAACATTTTCGCAGTATAGACAATGATGGTATGTCACCGCAAGAGATGTTAAAAATAAAATAGATTCTACTACTGCTAAAGGTTTTGCCAAACAATTTCCAAGGAAAATTTCTAATGTTGAACAGACATCTAAATTCTTGTCTAACAAATGTGATATTATAAATGACACTTCCAATATCACAAAGACTTCTACTTCCAATTTATTGAAAAAATCCAATCAAAAGGGTTCTAAACACTGTAGTCGAAACTATGCACCCCTGTGCCTTGTGTAAGAAACAGCATTTCTTAAATCATTGCCCATCTTTCTTGGTCTTATCTATCAAGAATCGTTTCCACAAAACAAAAACTTTGCGGCTTTTTCTTGTATGTCTTCGTCATGACATTAAGTCCAAAAGTACTTGTATTGCGAATTGTAAAAATTGTAATCAACGACACAATAGTTTACTTTCCTTCAAGTTTGCTAATTCAAATAATTTAAAGCACGAAACTACTTGGCCTGGTTCACTTTGTCAGAATGAGTTTAGTAGTTTTTCTGCTTCTACTTCTGTTGTTTCTCCTGCTCTCTCCTGCTCAGTCAGGTACTCCAGTTGTTGAGTCCTCTGAGATTCCCATCATTTCTTCTGTATGTGGTTTTTCAAGATTCTCTGAGGTTTCATTGTCTACTGTTCAAGTTAACGTCGTCAGTGACAACAAGTCTTTACTGTTACGGGTCTCCTCGATTCTGGGTCCCAAAACAATCTTATATCTAAAAATCTACACAAAAGGTTGAATTCTTCTTATAAATCAATCAACCTTACCCTCAAGGGCATTAGAGAGTCGGTATCAACCTGCTCAAAGTACACTTCTGTGGAATTACATTCCACAACAGGACGTTTCAGGTCTGATATCAACTGTTTAATTACTGATCCGCTTCCTCGAGTTATGTTCAGTAAGGACCTTTTGGATATCCCCCCTAATTTACGCCTCGCTGATCCATTTTACCACCAGCCAGGCGACATTGATATTTTGATTGGTATGTATCATAAACTAACTTTGCCTCGAAAAATTTGTTTAGGACCCTCGATGCCTACTTTACAAAATACTCTTCTTGATTGTGTCGCTGCAAGTGATTTACCTAATGATTTTCTTACGCCTTCCAATTCTTTATGTTGTGGAATTTTTGACCAAGTTATGGGACTTGGATAAACCCAAACCTATTTCGAAGTTGTCTTTACTTTCACCTCAGGAGAGATTTTCTGAGAAACACTTTCTCAATACTATTCGCTCGGACGAAACCGGTCGTCTTACCGTTTCGATACCTTTTAATTCAAAATTACAACTTAGGTGACTCTAAACACATCGCCGAATCACGGGTTCTCCATTTAGAGAAAATTCTACGCAGATATCTCGATCTTCTAAGACAATACTCACAATTCATGTTAGAATACGAATCTCTGGGACACATGACCAAGATATCAGATGCGGAGAGACATTCTCCTTCCGACGCTTATTTCATAGAAACGATTGATGGTCCTATAAATATCTCAGAGATACCTCCGCAGTTTTTTCTCATCACGCTGCTGTTAAGTAGCCTTCCTTGGCTACCAAGTTGTGCGTAGTTTTCGATGTTAGCGCAAACACTTCTACTAATATTTCAGTTAACGACGTTCAGATCGTCGGTTCTCAAGTACAGGACAATATGTTTGATGTGTTATTGTGTTTACTTGCTTACGAGGTCGTCCTCTGTGGTGACGTCGCCAAGATGTATCGTATGATCAAAGTCGATTCTGCATCGTGTATGTTTCAACATGTACCCTGGCGAGACAATCCCGAGAGACCCCTCGATATTTATCGTTTAAATACAGTCACTTACGGGATTGTTTCTGCTAGTGACCTAGTCACTCGTTGTTTGTCCTATATTGCAGACTCACACAAGGATTCTTTTCGTGAAGCTTCTGAAGTTATTTAAAAAAACTTCTATATGGACGATCTTTTATTTTCAACTGGCTGTATTCAAAACGCCATTCGAATAAAATAAATGTCCTCTACCTTGTCTACTGCTGGCCTTCCTATCCGCAAGTTTTTATCTAATCAACAGGAAGTTTTATCTTCGCTTGTCTCCGATGGCGTCGAATTTTCCACTCCTCCGATTGGCGAACGTTCTGATTCTAAAACTCTAGGTATCCATTGGGATTGTGAGAATGATGTTTTGTTTTGTAACGTTGACAATACCTAATGACGATTCCCTTCCTACTAAAAGGAAAACTTTATCATTTCAAAAATTTTCGATCCATTGAGTTTTTACTCCCCTCTTATCATTAGCGGGAAACTTTGATCCAGAAGCTTTGGCAATCTGAGTTTTGATAAATTTTCCTCTTACGGTAAACTACAACGAATTATAGCTTACGTTTTACGATTCAATCATAATTTCCGAAACTAGAAAAGGCAAACCGGCAATTTAAAGGTCACCGAGCTAGAGAGTTCCTTGACAGCTGTTACCAAGCTTTGTCAAGCTAATTCCTTCGTTAGTGAGATTAAGTCTCTCAAGAATAACAAAGTCATTAAGAATTCAAGCCCTGAATCCCTTCTTGGATGATACGGGTTGTCTACGCGTTGGCAGTAGACTAACTAATTCAGAATTTTCCTTTGACAAGAAACGTCCTTTAATTCTCCCAAAGGATCACAAGTTCACTGTACTGGTTATTTTAAATGGTCATAAAAATTATTGCACGTGGCGCACAACTTCTTCTCGCTCATATCCGAGCACGTTTTTGATCCATTGGAGGACTTTCTTACATTAAGAAACTTCTGCGAAAGTGTGTACCCTGTTTTAAGGTCAATCCTGTTGTCAAACATCTGTTCATGGGTAATTTGCCTGAAGCTCGTTTAAAACAAGTATATCCATTTTACAATGTTGGGTTGACTATGCTGGACCTATTAGTATAAAAGATAGATGCACTCGTGGTGCTCGATTATTAAAAGCATATATATATATATATATATATATATATATATATATATATATATATATATATACATGCGTGTTCGTTTGTATGGTTACTCGTGCTATACATTTGGAATTGGTCACTTCCTTAACTACTGACGCCTTCCTGATTTGTTAGAAACGACTTGTAACGCGTATAGGTATCCTAGTTGCATATTTAGTGATAACGCCACTAACTTTCGTGGAGCTAAAACGAAGTTAAACCCTTTATACTCTTACACGAGAAATAGTCTAATGAACGAATATTTAAGGTTTTGGCTTCGAAGTCAATTGAGTGGCAATTTATCAATCTTACTCTCCACGTGAAGGTGGTATTTAGGAGAGTGTAGTTAAATCGGTAAAAAAACGTTTAAAATGTATTCTCGGCAACGCAAACCTTACATTTGAACATCTGTATGCAACATTAACTATGATTGAGTCGATATCAAATTCAAGACCATTGTCAATCCTGTCGTCTGACCCTGACGGCAGCGTTCCTCTCTCTCCCGGACACGTTTTGGTGGGTCGACTATTAGTAGCGGTTCCCACCACAATTATACGTGTGTGCGAGCAAACAGACTTTCTATATTTTAACGATCACAACTGTTATCTCAACATTTTTGGAAGCACTGGAAAAAAGAAGTTGTTCTTGAACTTCAAAAACGCCAAAAATGGAGCAGGAATCTTCCTGATCTCCTTCACTCCATTGTACTCCTACAGCACGACGATCTTTCTCCCCTTCAGTGGCGGCTCTGTTTAATAACTAACATACATCGCGGTGCAGACAGTGTGATTCGTGCTACTTCAGTAATACTACCCGGTGGTTCAGTAGTGCGCCGCTCTGTGTCATTCATTTGTTGTGTATATTTTTTATGAATAATCATTTTTGACAAATTATTGCTGCATTCATAATAACCTTTGAATAACGTCCATTAAAATCAGCAGAATATGGATTGCGAAGTGTTCTCTGCTCATTTTATTAAGATGAAGTGTGTTTAACACATGTAAAGCAATCACTTCAGTATCCAACTTAAAAAGAAAGCGATATCCTATGCTATTTACAATAGCAAAAAAAAAACTAGGCGTATACCACTGCAAACAACACCAGAACATTCTAAGATCTTTTGTGAAATGGCGCAAAACATTTGAGATACAAGGTCACGTCGCATTCTTGGCAAAATACGTTAGATCTTTTCTGGTCTGTTCAGTGACAACACTGTCACCTTTTTTCCTTTAATGCGAAAGTGTTTTCCAACATTAGGAAGTCTTGAAACATTAGCCATTGTCTTCCTTTTGAATTATTTTTTTTCTGCCATGACGAAATTAAGATGGTGGACCAGACATTGTTCTACCGCAATAGTCTATTAGTTCCGATGCTAACAATGTTATGAATTTAAGATGAGACATTGGCTTTGCTTTGACTGTAGATCGCTACATTGTTGTTTTGAACAACATGTAGTCATTTATACAGCAAGGGTTGAGGCAATAATAAAAGATGCTCATCCACTAACGTTTACTTTTGCATGATATGGTGTACGCAGGCAGATATTGATCAAAGCGATCTACACCGCGCATATACCTATTGTATTCCAAGACACCAATTTTCTGGTACTATTCTTTTGTGTCCGTAATGCTTTAGTATTAGCTGAAGGATTGCGCATTGTAACTACTACACACGCAGACTGTTTGCCTCTATCCTTCCATGTGGATACCGAAATATCTCCTTCGCTCATTACAATCCTAAAGTTTTCATTACTTTTTAGAAATTATTTTGGGAAGAATCTTCTTGTTTGGCGTTTGGTGAAACAGGAAAAGAGTGTCTTTTGCGAAAGTTTTTTAGGCGAGGATATAAATGAGAAAATCATCGAGGAAAAGGCAAAAGCCCAAATTTTCGAAAGTATACAATTTACCGCCCTTTCCAGACCTTCGTATATGAACATTCCTGCAAAGTATCATGTTGTAACACATGCTATCATCCACACCTTCAAACCACGTTTTATAGGTTTCATGGGCATGTACTGCTTCAGAACTGCGTCTTTTATATCGAATCGTAGACTCATCAATTGAAATATATTTTGAGGGGTGAAACAGCAGTTTGAATTGCTTTGTTATATAATCGACAAAAGAGCGTATCTTATATGACTTGTTATAGTCATGTTCGATACTTTTCGGCATGCATGTATTGCCGTTTAGATGTAATTGTCTTCCAAATACCTCAAAGGTACACGCGAAGCTGTGAAATTATGATCAGAACTTCAACACAGTCTAACACTCGGTAAGGAATGGAAACCCATTATAATCGAAATGCCAATATACGCTTTTAATTCGTCCATTTTTAGGTAAATCACGTGATTGTTTTGAATAACGTGCTGGTTGGATTGGTCCATTATATATTGTAAAAATGAACTGCTGACAAGATTTAAAAAAATTGTGATGGAGCTTCTCCATTGGGCATACTTTGATATTCCAAACGGTTGTTGGAAATTAATCTAGCATACTATTGGGGAGCTTTTGGCACCTACCCATTTTTTTTTGTTAGTCCTTCTCCTCTTCAGCCCTGGTCATTCCCTAGTTGGTATTGCGCTGTTTTGTGTTATTGTATTGTTTACAATCATGAGGTGTGGTAATTTTTGGTAATAAAAAAAAAAGAAAAACAAAAGTGTTTAAATTTATTGAATTTGAATTTTGAATAGTGTGTGGTTGGTTTTAAGTGTGCGTGTGTGTTAGTGTGGTTTGGTGTGCAGTGTGATTAATTAGATCGTTGGCCGGTGTCATGCTGGGTCGTCATCGAATAGACGGGGGATGCGGAGGGCATATGGGGTATTATCGAGGGATTCTTCTACCTCCTCGGGAGGTCAGTCTATCAAACTGTTGCCAGAAGCGTTTACCATTTCTATAATCAAGCTGGGAGGTGGCTTTGGTCCAGGAGTATTCAGAGTGTTTATTGGCTTCTCGCCTGATTAAGGCGTTGAGGCGGTTGTATTCGGTCTTGAGAGCCGGGCCCCTGGATCGCAAGAATTGACGATAGATTCGTCTTTTCTCTTGGATCCAGTTCACAATGTGCCGTGGGAGCGGTTTTCGAGAAATGTCGATGTTTTTTTATGGGACAGAGTTATCGACCGCTTCCGTAATAACTGAAGTTAGGTCTCTAATGGCTCTCTCGAGATCTTGGGTCGTTTGAAGATTAGGTGTGGGAAGGTTTTTGGAGATGTGTTCGGAGAACACATTCCAGTCTGCTTTTGAAAAATCTTTAATGACTGTGTATTGAGGGGGTGAAGGGGGACTGGACAAAATGAAGTTTTGACCAGTAGGGGAATGTGATCTGATGTGATCGTGGTGCCTAAGAAGCACTCACGATCGAAATAGTGAGCTATGGGTTCGGAGACTATGATGTAGTCTATTATTGAGACACCTAGGTGCTCGAAGTAGGTTGCCTGTGTGTTGGCGATTTGCAGGAGCGGAAACTGCAACAGAGCAGATGATAGTCTGTTACCGTTGCCATTCGTTGCGGTTTCAACAAATTGGGTGTGGCGAGCATTGAAATCACCTAGGATTACTGCGTTGGGGAGGGTAGAGGCATAGATTAGAAGAGCATCGGATAGGGAATTGTGTCCTGGCGGGTTATAATGACATAAATATTATAGGAGTGGGAAAGTGCACCGTCACAGCAACGTATTCGAGATGCTGTAGGTGCACAGGAAGTTGAAAAGGAGGCACTTACTCCCAGGGATGTGCATCACCAAGTGAGTCGTCGTCACTAGAAGATTAACTCAAAATTTCATGTAGAGGGTTTCCGATTTTTGGTAAGGAGGCATCATCAAAGTTTTTTTACAGATGATGGTGTTTGTGAATGGAAATTATTGTCTGCATCTGGATCTCTATCTGCTTCTAAATTCAGTACCATATCATCTGCAATAGTTCCTAGCAAATATGCGACGTGATTTCGATCATCCTAGTTATAAATTTCCTTATGGGACATCTGAAATAAAATTCCGTTACGAGTCACCGCCGTTTGAAAAAATATAGAATATAAGTTACTACTTATATGTACCACTTTGCATATTACCAAAGAAATTCTTAGCCAATTAAAATTCAGTAAATGCTAAATTCTTCTAATATCATGTACTGTTTAAAGGTTTTGAGTGTATTGTAACATAGAATTCATATTAAATGACTAACGTTATGCGGTACCTACCCCGTATCATCGGGTGATCAACTTGGCAACCCAAAATTACAAAGAAAAACACAGTACTGTAGACAACTCTACACACAAACGTTCAGTGGTACGTATTTGTACCACATTTCAATCAAGTCTCATATAGATGTGCATAGCATCGAATGCTTGTAAATATGGTACACATATGTACCACAGGCATCATATGAGACCTATGTTCGTGATAACGTCCACTTTCAGGTCTATTATAACGGCGGATTGACCATAAGCACTAGTGGTATGGTCATGAACCACCAAACGTTAAAGAGTTCGTGACTCAAGAAAGGATTTTTTAGAACCTTGGTATTCCGCCGAATTCCCAAAACGCCGATTTTATGTTTTAATTATCCAAAAATCCAAATGTGACCCAAACATCGACTACGCCCATTCTACCGAATTTTTGGATTGGGCCATTACTCCGACGAAGACCAAAAAGCCGAACCAGATTTAGGACATTTCGCCGAATGCCCAAACGCCGACATTATATCCATCTCGTCGACTGCTCCCACTCCGCCAAATTTCAAGCTTGAACTATTCCGCGGAATGTGCCAATTATACCGAATTTTGATATTGCACAATTACGTCGACAATCACCAAAACGCCGAATGCCCTGAACGCCAATAGTTAATAATATAGGGCTAGACGTCCTCACCAGCCTTTCATAGTAACTTATATATGGTAATGAAGTTAAAAATCAGTCTACTGAAATGAAAAGTTTAGAATTGTGCTTTAGGAAAGTGTATTTCATTAACTTATGTACATATAATTTGGTTTAATATATTTTACGTTATCTGAATAATGGTGTTAATGATATACGAGTACGAATGGAGAAAGTATTAACAAACGACAGATAATATTAAACATCATCTGTAACCTTACCGCCTGCAGGAAAACCCGTTGGTGAAAAAAATTTAAAATTGACTACAACAGTGATTACTGGTAATTATCTAAAAGTAGCATATGAGGGTGCGGGTTACGCAATTTATTTTTCTTGATTCACAATTATTCAAAAACTGGAATTTATTCAAAGATTACTGGAATTAATTAAACAGTGATAGTAATACTTTAGATTGGTGCGACACATTTGATTAAGATAAGTTAATTACGTATTACATATGCATACATTACCCTACCGAGTTGAATTCCGTGTGCCGATGGAATGTGTCCTACAATCTAATTGAACGTTTAATTGCCATTAGTTTTTGAAGGAGCCGTAATTTTTTCACGCTTACGCGTATAAATTTCACTGTTCAGTTTTCAGTACATACCAATTAGGCCACAACGTACATATAACTTTATGCCGTATGTTCCCTTTTTAGTTTTGATGTAATGACTCATCTGAAAGACAAATGCTTACTTGGGTAATACTTTCCTGAAATACCTTCAACAACTTTTCCAAGTCTATCTCCAGAGTCTAGATTGACCGTACAGTTAAAACAGTGATGTGATATTTCATGTCGTCTATTAGACATGTATGTGGTACACTAACTGATGATAGAGCTCAATGCTGGAACTGGTGTCTGGGCTCCCATAAGAGAGAAAACATCTAATTGACTTTTATGAAAATCTACATGTCTACTGAAGATTCACCCAAGTGGAAATTGTTATCATCAGTATCATCTAAAATAGCACCTTCTATAATTAGTGCTTATTGTTCGGTTCATGAGAAGATAGAGGGTCATTAGATCTGGAACTATAGTTATTATCTCCATCGTCACCAATAGGGGTCACTATCAGGGCAAGAGAGTTCATATTGGCTAGAATTAACAGCCATAAAGATGTAAAAAGCGTTTCTGTTGTTCAAAATCCATTCATAACTTAATAAATAACATTCCTTTTCGTGTATTTTTTTCGAACAGACTTAATTAAATTATTGTAAATAACTATTAAATAACTACACAATACCTTGTAATTTAATTTGACGTTATAGTACACAAAGGAAAGAAAAACTGTTTGATGTAGTGAGTAAACGCTCTACAAACAAAATGCGTCTGCAGCGGTAAACACATCCCCTGACTAACAATTTAACACGGCTGCAGAACGGTGCATAATCAGTAATTTGTCTGGATTTGCAAACGTGTCGGCGAGAGTGTTATTTTACCTACACGCACTCGTACTTAATTATCGTCATTATGCAGTTAGAAAGTTGGCTATAATCACATAAAATATGTACAAAAAATATGTAAATAAGTCAATAAAGTACACTTCCATAACTCACAAATCTAATTTTTTTCTTTTAGTAGATTTATTTTTAACCCGCCCACATTTAGAAGTTACCGAATCTATAAAATAAAACTGGTGACGGCATCTAGTCCTGCATTATTAAATTTCGGCGTTTTGGACCTATAAAGTTGTGGTGAGGATTAGGCGTTTGGAAAATTCGGCGGTTTAGTTGTTCGGAGCATTGGTTATTCGACGCTTTACTAATTCCGTGCTTTAGTCATTGCCTGCGTAATCGATCCAATATTTAAATTCATCGTCGAAGTTTTGGTCGCGTTCGGAGTTTTGGGCATTCGGCGAAATGTCGTAAACCTTGTTCGGCGTTTTGATCTTGTCATCGTAATGACCCAATTCTAAAATTCAGCAGAATGTGTGAAGTCGCCGAAATGATTGACGGAGTTTTTGACAATTTCGGCGGTTTGGATTCTTAAAATATAGAGCCAATGCTACACAAGTTTGAAGTAATGTCCTAGACCTGTTTTTGCAGTGTTGTTGCAAGGATAAGAGGTCTATAAATAAAGTAATGGGACTAGTTCGATAACACATTTTATTTACAATATAATCAGAAATGCACTTTATCTCCTTCCCTTGGGAAGCCACACAACGCTTCATCCGGTTTTTTCACTCTTCATAGGAGTTCTGGAACTCATAAACGGGAATATACTTCAGCTGGTCGGTTACAGTTTTTTTAATGTCTTCTACTGTTCCAAAATGGTGTCCTTTGAGGTGGTTTTTCAATTTAGGGAACAGAAAAAAGTCACATTGGCTCAACTCAGGAGAATAGGGTGGTTGAGGAACGACGGTGCATTGTCATGATGCAGCATTCAGTTGTCAATTCTAAAATTCAGCAGAATGTGTGAAGTCGCCAAAATGATTGACGGAGTTTTTGACAATTTCGGCGGTTTGGATTCTTAAAATATAGAGCCAATGCTACACAAGTTTGAAGTAATGTCCTAGACCTGTTTTTGCAGTGTTGTTGCAAGGATAAGAGGTCTATAAATAAAGTAATGGGACTAGTTCGATAACACATTTTATTTACAATATAATCAGAAATGCACTTTATCTCCTTCCCTTGGGAAGCCACACAACGCTTCATCCGGTTTTTTCACTCTTCATAGGAGTTCTGGAACTCATAAACGGGAATATACTTCAGCTGGTCGGTTACAGTTTTTTTAATGTCTTCTACTGTTCCAAAATGGTGTCCTTTGAGGTGGTTTTTCAATTTAGGGAACAGAAAAAAGTCACATTGGCTCAACTCAGGAGAATAGGGTGGTTGAGGAACGACGGTGCATTGTCATGATGCAGCATTCAGTTGTCTTTGATAGCAGGTCTCACACGGGCAGCTATTTTTCTCAGCCTTTCAAGGATTTCTCGGTAAACATAACATAAAATTTGATCGCACAACGTTGTTCGCAATTTATTTCACTCGCTTTTGAACGCATAACAAAAACATTACTTTATTTACAGACATCGTATATGACTGTGTTAGATGTGGCCCCGCATTTCTAGGTTTCACGTTTCAAGATGGCGGTGTGATCTAGTTTTCAGGATAAGATAGTATAGCATGACGGATCCTCCTGTATCAAAGTATTTAGGAAGTACAATTACCTTTCGATCGGATTTGGGAAGTACCACATAGCATACTACATCGATTAGTGCAATACTTGCAACATTAACATCAATCATGAGAGAATAAGTCTCACTTTGTAGAATTAGCGGGTACCTATCCTCATCTACTTAATTTAGAGCCAACTTTGTATTGTCAACGAAATGTTGCAGCATTGCAATCCACACTGTCAGAAGGTGCCGGTGTGATCCACTTTTCTGAATTTGGATAAAATAACACGATGTTTTTTCCTCTATCAAAGTATTCTAAACGTAAAATTTATTATTCGTTTAAATTTGGGAAGCACCACCTAGAGTTGGAAATGCATTAATTTATGCAGTATTTGTCTAATAAATAATAATCACTTTGTAAAATTAGCAGACACGTATTACTCATCTTATACCCCGGATATAAAATGTATTCCCGATTTAGACTTAAATTTATGTTGGCTATATTTGTGAGAAGCGATATATCTCTTGTCAACGAAGTATTGCAATGTTACTTGAGAAGAAGTAGTTCTATACATCCCGGTTTTACGTTTCAAGGTGCTGATGTAATCCAGTTTTTAGGATCGGCACAAAATAGAATGATGGGACCTCCTAGACTAAAGTGTTCTAAAATCGAAATCGCCTTTTGTTTGGATTTGGGAAGCTCCATGTAGGGTTGGAAAAATTGCTGCATCGATTTGTGCGGTACTTTTCCAGGCATCAACATCCGCAGGAAAATTATCCTCTTTTTGTAGAATCAGCGAGCACGTATTACACATCATATTCCAGATACAATATATATTGCCTAATTCAACACAAGTCACCGCTATTGCTAACTGTTATTTTTAGACATAAAGAGGCGATCAATTAGGATATATATATATATATATATATATATATATATATATATATATATATATATATATATATATATATATATATATAATTTTTTGCGCAAATTTCAAACCTACAGTCAGAAGAACAAAACAACGTGACTTTTGCATCATGGTCCGCATAAGATGGAATTGCTTAAACGAACCGTATAATAAAATGTGCAAACGTTTCATAATCCATAATGACACAAAAATTTTGAATTAAATTATTTACTTAAAATAATTACATTGAAATTATGTTCATGAATTATTAACAAAAGCAATTTAAAACAATCTCCCGTGAGTAATACAGATGCAAAAAAAGAATTGATTCTTATTGAACTACTGTGAAGCAGCCAAAAGATCTACATGAGATGAGCTATCCCACTAAGACATAGTGGTGTCAGCATCATAGGACCTTCTAAGAGGCACAAGATGTTAGAACAGAGAAGCATTTCTGTAAAAAGGTCTCATTTTAAGATGTTGAAATTAGATTATACATTTTGTGATAGGCGATACAAAAACAAGGTTGAGCCAACAGAGCCTTAGGCTACCATAACAGCACTCTCTAAAAAACACGTTACTTAGAGATATCGATTTCAGCCGCCTATAATCAGATAACAAAAAGGATTATAATACAATGCATTTTTAAATAAGGTGACAATACAAAAAAGAATACGGTAACAAGATGGCGTAAAGCCAAAAATACAGACTAAAACACGATGGTGTAGCTTTGGATGGAGCTCCTGTCTCTGGAAGTGGTACTACAATGCAGTCCAGGTGTTAGTAGTGGGGCACCTTAGCACGTTCTTATCAAAAAGGCCTTAGATGAATAAACAAAATTGAGGATTCTGGTTTCAACCCCGAGGACCTTAAACATCGATCCGTCTACATTCATAAACAGGATTCAAGATACATCTCCAAGTACAAGATATTGATTTGAAAACAGCCTCCATCAAGAGGATCTTCTTCTACAAGAAGGACTGTAAATACGGAAACTAGATGTTGATTTGAAACTCGAGAACTTTTTGTTCGACATATCAGTTTATAATCACTGTATTCTTAATTTACAAATCCATACGAAACCATGCAGATCTTTCGCATAAATTATTATTAATTAAAAACCGCGGATTTTGAAAATATGCAATATGAATAATGACCCAGAAAATAACAGATCATTAGGAGTGACAAAAAGTCATTAAAGACAATGCAATTAACGTCAAAGAGTGAAAGGCAGAATGTGGTATCTTTAATTTTGGACCTTTCTTTATTTTCGTAAATCAGAATATTATGTAATATTTTGCACACATTTCGAAGTATAGCTCTCAGTTGTGCAAATGCAAATGATTTGCAGGTTAAGCGTAGCGAGGTCTGCACCGCTATAAGACAAGATTTAAAATACTTTGTAATTTCAGAAAAGGTTTACGGAATGAGCGTGGCGAGGTCTCGGCCATTATCAGAAAATATTTAAAATATACTAAGTGACATAGAAAGAAGAACGCCCAGTAATAATCAATTTATTTGAGCAATTTTTGGTATACAAGTGTATTCGAGTTAGACTAGTAAACGATCAAAATTTGATAAAAAGTAAACTGTTAACTTTTTCAAAAGAACTTAATAATGTGTTGCGCCACCACGATGTCTTATGCACTCATTAACACGTCTGGGCATGCTTCTAATGAAGTGATCGATTTCCTCCTAAGGTATCTCATCCCATGGTGTCTGTAACTCATGCTGCAGAGCCACTAGAGTTTGTGGGGGGTGGGGTAAATTGAGTAATCTTCTTCCCATTATATCACAGGCGTGCTCGCTGGGTGAAAGATCTGGAGATCTCGGTGGCCAAGGCAGCAAAGCAACTTAATTGTCCTCAAAATTAGCCAAAGAAGCCCTATCAACATGTGGTCGTGCGTTGTTTTATTGGAGTGTGCTATTGGGGATGGCCACCACGCTAGACGATCACCTCGGTGCCCAGCATTCAGTGTTAGCACAAAATGGGGACGGTATGAAAAGAGTCAAAAGGTTCTTATCCGGCGATAAACAATTCGCATCCCAATCGCCCTTCCATGTTCTGAAAACTACTGGTCCGCAATCGCCCGTGTAGACGAGAAGCGGTTCCGTAGAGCCCATATTCTAAGACGGCGATCTTCGGCTTCTGTAGTTTTTCGAGAACGTCCTGTACCTCTCGCTCTTCGTGTACGGCCCTCTTGGTTCCATACCCGAACGCAAACTGCCATAGTGTTTAAACTCCGTTGCTTTCTATCGGCTATATCTCTCATAGACAAACCAACCTCTGGTAAGTCCACAATTCGACCCCTATCAAACTCGCTTAACTGCCGAAAATTTTGGTGTCTTCGTACTCGAGGCATCGTGATTCAATTAAAGAAGCTTTTTGTAATGTGTTTTACACGTCTTAAATGACAACTGTAGTTACAAATGATTTTAAGGCTACGTGATCGTAGATGCTTTTGAAAGAGGTTAACGTAAACACCGCTAGAGTAATATGGCTAAAAAATTGATCGTTTTTTATCTTAACATAAACAAACAAACATTTTTTACAAAATATTCATTATTACTGGGTGTTCTTCTTTCTATGTCACAGTATACTTTGTAATTGCAGAACATTTATTTATTAATTTACAAGACAACCGTTCTTAAGCACAAATTGAACTATGTACAATGTGTGTGAATTTTTGAGGCCGCCGATCTAAAGAGTTTGTTGTTGGAGCAGTTATGCCGGTCTCCAAGATTCTTTGCCCACGAGTGTCTGCTTCTTCCTGTACTTCCCTTCCCCATAATACTTCCTTCTATAATGAGTAGTAAGTGATATTGCCTATATTGCCTATATTGAATTTCGATTGAAACATACTTCCCTAAAAAGTAATATTTATAAGGAATTAAGCGGTTTAGGCATTTAGATGTGAAACGGCACTTGAAAAAGTCACGTATGCCATCTTCGCGGACATGGAAAAAACAGGCTGGTAATTTTAATGCTGTTAGACTTCTCGAAAGCGTTCGATACTGTAAACCACGGTATCTTGCTATCCATATTGCACTGCATAGGGCTGCGGTAGGAAGCAATATCTCTACTGCCTAACTATTTGAGCGGTAGAGCTCAAATTGTTATTAGCGGAGATGTAATCTCAGATAGTAAACTTGTCCCGTACGGAGTTCCACAGGGTTCGATTCTTGGGCCCCTTTCATTCTCTATTTATACCCTTAATATTTTTAATAGTATAGAACATCTAAACTATCATGCCTATGTCGACGACACGTAATTATACTACGGGTTTGAGGAAAACAATGTCGAATATGCTAATCAGATCATTAATAATGACTTTATTAAATCAGCCACAGAACACTCCCTATGCATAAATGTCGGAAATGTAAACTTTTACTTTTTGGGTCAACGCACAATTGGATTGAACGGGAACAGACAATTTCTAAAGTAGACATCCCCTTCCCGTTTGTTAGCCACACAAAAAATCTTGGCCTAATTATGGATACTACCTTAAGATTTGAGGAACACGTAAAATTTTGCATACAACGTGCCTATGCAAGTTTAAGATATATTTACGGTATAAAACATCTTCTCGGCACGAGTTCAAAATCTTTTTATATAATTCTCTTGTACTGGCCGGGATTAAATGGCTAAATATGGAAAGAGGTGATTTCTTCGCGCATCCATTCTTTGTCACAAAGTTATCACTTTTAAGTGCCCTCTTTGTTTGTATAACAAAATAACGTTTCGTACTGACGTGCACAACATTAACATTCGGCGCAAAGGTCAAATACGTATCCCACAAAATAAAAAAATTATATTTCAACGATCATATTCATATGATACTGCAAAACTATATATAACCCCCGCCTTCTTTTGGCCTTATTTCAGTACTTCATTTAAATCATCTTATTTATTGATATGCATGGCCCGTAAAGTTGAGATCCTACCAAATATTTTAAGGTTGAGTGGATGAACAGGTACGGATGCATGCCTGAACTCCGCCGTTTGGACATGCTAATGGAACAAAGAAAGATTCTCTGTACTTATACAAACTATGTCTAATAAAGTCAATTTATTATTATTATTATATCTTTTCTTTGAGTTTCCGTCGATAGAACTGCATCATCAGCATATCTTAAAGTTATTCACTGGTGTTCCATTTATTTTATTATCGACATCTTGACTATCTAGTGCTTCTAGTGCTTTACTGATCATATCTTCTGAATGTATGTAAAATAGGATTGGGGATAAGGCACATCCTTGTATCATCCCCCTTCCTATCTTTACTTTGGTCTATTCGTATATTGGTTTTTTGATAATCTTGAAATTATTCTTATATCTCCGTAATCCAAATTTTTTTCGTTTAGTAGTCGCAATCAGCTGGTCATGTCTAACTTTGTCGAAGGCTTTGCTATAGTCTATAAAGCATGCATAGACGTTTTGATTTATGCCTAATTATCTCTGCAATATGACATTAAAAGCAAATAATGCCTCCCTCGTCCCTAGTTCCATTTCTAAGTCGGAATTGATTTGCACGTATGTTCTGCTCTAGTTTTTTGTATATTTTCTTATGTATGATTTTTAATAAGTGCATGACTCATTTGGCTGATTATGCGATAATCAGTACATTTTCTGACATTTGTTTTCTTTGGGTATGCCACAAAGGTTAATAACAGCCATTGGTCAGGTATAACCCGAATATATTTTATTGCATAAGTCTACTAATATACGAATGTGATCTGGGTTTGAGAATTTCAGTTGGTAATTCATCCGGTCCTATTGCTTTTCTGTTCTTCACTTTTTGGATTGCGCATATAACTTCTTCTTTTGTTATGTCTAGTCCTTCATCTCTTTGTGTATTCTCTAGGTGATTGTTATCTGTTCTTTCATCTTCAAAAAGTTCTTTCACACATTTTTCTCACACCTTTAATATTTCTTCTTTTTCTATTATTAGTTTACCATTTTCATCTGTGAAAATATTGTGCTGTCTGCGTTTATATGTAGCTGTGAGTTCTTTGATCGTTTGTGGATGTTATAATCGTCATGTTTCCTTTGAAATTCTTTAATTTCTTGACACTTTTCTTCCTTGACTTCTCTTTTCGCTTCTTTGATTTTATGTCTAATTTTTTGTGTATTTATCTTTTTTTTTGTTCTTTTCATTAGCTGGTGAATATCATCTGTCATCCACTGTTAATTTTGTTTGGTTTTTTTTTTCTTTTTGAATGTTCTTTTGGTTGGATCCATTACTTGCTAACATACCTTTCCCACTTTTCTGTTATGACTTTGACTTTGATTTATTTTACTCTTCGCCTTTGTTAGTTTGTTGTTTACTTTCGCGATTATCTGGGCATGACTCAGGTTATCGTCAGCTCCAGGATACGCTTTAACTGATTTTACTACATTTCTGTATCGTTGTTGAATTTGATTTCTAACTATTTGTCCATCTTTGTCCTGTGGGGATCTCCACGTATAGTCGTCGTTTTGGAAGCTTACAGAATGTATTCGTAATTATCATGTTCTCCTCTTGGCTGAACTGTATTAGTCTGTTTCCTCTTTCGTTTGTTTCCCCAAGTCCAAATGCTCCTACATGTTTCACACATTGTCCAGCGCCAATTTTTGCGTTAAAGTCTCCTAAGATTATCGTGGTATCTCTTGACTTAGTTGATTGCAATGTTGTGTCTATTTCATTATAGAATAATTCATTCTCTTCCTCTGTCTTATCTGCGGTGGGAGCATATACCTGAATAATATTTACCTGTATTCGTTTGTACAAGCACGACCCTATCCAATAGGGGTACAAAGTTTCTTGTACACTAGGCATTTCTTTTGGTTAAGATTATAGCCACTCCGTTTCTATCATGATTTTCCTTGTTTCCGGAGAAATATATCACTCCATTTTCACTATGAAGCTGCCCGCAATCAGGCCATCTTGTCTCACTGACTCCTAACATGTCGAACTTGAGTCTCTGCATTTCTTGTATAACCTTATGCATTTTGCCTGCCTCAAACATACTGGTAACGGTCCATGTACCAATTTTCATTGATGTTTTACTCATATTTAATGTGTTTTACGTCTTATCGGGATTTCATGGACTGACGACCGAAGAAACCATATTGTCTTGTGATGCTCTTCTTCTGCCGGATCTTGGATTCCGGAGTGAATAATCAGTTGTACTTCCAAAATTTCCTGTTTATTGCTATGATGATTGACGTGGGATGTTCTTGCGAGCATTTAATACAGTGGGTTTGCTTTATCTTCTGTATTCCTGTGTCGTTGACCATCCTTTGGTGGTTTTTCCGCCTTTAGGTACAGTTTCAGACCCAGGAGCAAAAAAGTGTCCAGTTTGTAACCGCCTATCTGAGTTGTAATCACCATTTCTTTATTTTTAAAGCGGTGTACTCTTATTGTTTACTTAGCTATTTGCTTTGCCCAGCGTTAGCTTCAATCAGAGGCGGGAGTGGTTCATGGAATAATTTGTGACAACTACCTGGTCCTCACTCTATTTATTTTCTATTATTTACAATGCTAAATAATATACTTAAAACTACTTTATATTTCAACTTAACTCGAAATAAAATTAACAAATAAAAATGACAAAACAAAATAAATTTAATGATCTAATGATCCAATACCGGAGTTGGCCCAGACGGATTAGATGGCTTCAGGGCTGGTGCTGGGACCTACGGACTTCGTTTGTCTGTGAAATTGCAGGATTAGAGGTAAATCAGGATAAGATACGTTAGCTTTATTTTATAGCTTGAAATGTGTAAACTGGGATTAATATTTTCGCCTAATTCCTTTTAGATATTTGAGTAATTAAAACATTGACGCAAATTAATTATTGATTTAAATCGAGTGGAAATTAATATTTCTGTTTTCTAGAAATTCTACGAATTTATATTAACGATTGAAGTTGTTGACATTGGGTATACAAAGGGTATTTACGTAAATTTCTGCCGATAAACGTACAATGGAACTAATAACATTTAACTCGTTTACGAGGGCAATGGCTTGTAGTTCTATAGAATAAAATAGTTTACTAGGTCAACTAGTACTTTATCGATTTTTGTTTAAAAACGACTAAAAGTGTTATTTTTAGTTACGTCGTTTTAATTTAACTGTTGGTCTTTGCAATAATTATTTTTAATTATGCAAACAAGGAACATGAAATAGCGGGATCGTAAAATACAGGAAAATTAAGAAACAGTTGGGGGTTTGGCCATAACTCTTTACTAAAGGGGTTAATTTCGTATCTCCATTAAACACATAATAAAGTTTTAACATTTTATTTTCAATATGCGATTAATTTTTATCGTTTCACAGAAAATGTACACGAACGGGAGTATTTTTGAGAAATTAGATCGGAATTTCTACTTTATAGAAATTGGTTTAAATTGAACGAATGTATTTATCCTATGTGTATATTAGGAAGCGGATTGTAATACCTCATGAACTATTCTGGATAACACAAAGTGTTTGTATTAATGACTGGTCAACGGGATTGATAACGGTTTTAACAGGATAATCTGACGAAAACGGAAATTTGTAGAGATTATTATGTGATTAACTGTCTGCAGGTTTTACTGGGTTCCCAGCACGGTCGTATATGTGTTAGGCATTTTTGTGTTAGGAACGGATTAATTAATACACCCTTTGGTGAATTAGAAGGACGCTAGACTGAACAAGCGTACACATATCAGACGAGCAAAGGTCGGCAAATATCTACACAGGCATACACCTTGTGGATATCCCCAGAAATTCTCTGTACTTTTGAGGCGAAAACCTAAAAGCAAAGAGTAGGGTTTTGTGTATTAGAATCTGGTTGTTTTACACTGGGCGTACGAGTAAGTGTTTAGTGTACAGGTGTGGTGGTGTTCTTGAAGACGGAATCGATTAATCATCTCCCCAAGCAAAAAAGAAATCTTCTAACGGTAACTGGTCGGGTGAATTTTGATAGAAAATTTATGATAACCTAGAATGGGGCGGTAGGTAGAAATAACCGCTTCTGAATCCAACTATGTTGGAATAGAAATCAGGAACGAGGGCAGGAGGACTTCGGCGGAGAAGTAAATAAGACAGTTACTTCAGAAAAGAAGTCAAAAGGTACTTAATAACGTTCATGTTCAAGTTCAACAAAATTTATTAAAATGTTATAGTACATTTTAACAATATATAGATATATTCAATATTTATTACAAAAATATTATACAATAAAATAAGTAATGATGTATTGAGTAGTGTTGGTGGTCCGCTGCTCAAGACTCTACGTCCTCTTCAGCGCGTGGAGTGCGTGGTTGTTGGGCTGCGTGGTTTTGTGTTATGCCTGCTGACATTGTGTGCAGTGGTGATGTGTTGTCGCTCGGTTGTGGTTGACGCTTCTGATGTCCTGCGTATCTGAAATAAATGGAAACATGTTAGATGTGTGCGGCGACAACCGCTCTCGGTACTTTCGCCATCTCCACTTTGCCTGCCGTCGTTCGGGGCTAACTGCCACGTACTCCACCTTCCGGATGTTCTTGCCATCTTCAACGGTTATCAGCTCTACCGTCACCAGGGGATCGGGCGTCCTCGATGCTTCATTCTCAAACAGGAAGTACTTTAATATTTTGTTAACTTTGATCTAACGTTGACCGCGAAAAGTTTTACGACCACGCCACATATCATTACCTTAGCCAATCGTTCGCTCTTTTGCCTTGGCTCTCGTGAATGCGATATGTTGTCGGTCTAGTTCTCGGGAGAACGCGACTCAGTTCTCCTTCTGACGAAGGGTTACCGGAGGCTCTTTCTCTCCGGTGTCCTCTCATGCCGTTGTCTCCTCCATGGCTGTATATGGGTGTCCGTGAATTCCCCTAGGACCTGGAACTCCTTATCGGTGAACGGCTGCGTAGGAGGTCGAAGCTTAGGTGTCTTTTTTTCTTCTTCTTCTGCGTCTTGAGGTCTTCGTTTGTGGATCCCTAGTTGGCCTCTTCTCGCTGGATCGGCCCAGATGCGGCCAGGGATGTTGACTGAGCCACTAATGAGGCCTCCACTAACGGGACAACGTCTGGCGTCTTCGTCTGCTTCGCTCTTTTCTTCTATTGCTGCTGTCGTGGTGGTGCTGATAAGCTGATTGGCTGAAAATCCTGCTAGACTGGTTCGTAGAACTCTTCATACAATCTACGCGAGATCGTGATAACGCGGACAGATTGCCTTTTTTTGTAAAATTTAGACATTCTCAATGTTACTTGATTGGATCCCAACTTTTGGATTAAATATATATCGCAAGACGAAAAAAAAGCGAGAAGGCCACGTATTTCATTCCATTCCCAAGGGGGAGGGCGGGCTGCTTGAGAATTCCAAGCTCCTTCAGCCACAATCATGGATTCCCAGCATACATACATACATTACGTATATATGCATGGTGGGATTAAGGATGGGTATGGTCAGGATAGGATCGGAAGGAACGGAGTTAGGGTTCTGAGGGGAAAAACATGATGTGCGTATACGCAGTGACCATGACGCTACATGTGTATGAGGAAAACCACCTAGAAAAAACTCATAGAAGATAGACGGTAACGGAAATCAAACCCATTAACTCCCGAATGCTAGGCAGGTCGTGTCACCACTATTCTACTAGCATCGCGCTTCCGCTTATGTAGGTACGCAATATAGCGTGATTGGACGAGATAATGGAGGTGGCGCGTTGGTGGGGTTCTTGCGTCGAAATTTAAAACGATTTCTTAACTACGGAAGAAGGGGAAACAATTAATTATTGAAATGCACTGGTGCGTTTTAATCCAAAATAAACGGATAATCAAATAGTTAATTTACGGATTTTTGTAAGGATTTCTGGATCTTTACAGAGTCAAACGCTACCTGCTAAATTCATTAATTAAAGGTTTCCTCCCATAGCCTCTCATTTAGTTGAATCTGTGTGCCGACACAGCTTACCGGGATGTGGCCGCTATAAAGCTTCTTGAAGCCATAAATGAGAGCGAGAGCTCGTCTGGGGACCAATATACCCGAATTACTCGTAGGTCCAGCAATCGTGGATATAGAGGAAATACTCCTAGACGTTACTCCCGTACATCCCACAATGACCCTGCATAATCTTAATGTATTATCTCTAAACTTATTAATATTACTTGTTAACAACGTCTGGCCCTAAACAGTTTGTGTAGTAAGTTGGAAGCACGAACACTAAACGTGCTTAAATATATTTTTATTTCTTAGCAAAGCAATACTCAAAACAATACAATACTTTAATGACTGATTGTGGGGAGGTCTAAAACCGAATCCGGGAAACAGCATCATTTAAGGAAATTCGTTAACTTATTTTGATTTCAGATAAGTAAACAAAATAAAAATGAAATAATGGTCAGTCAAGCGTGACAAATAGTGCCAAATACGTGAGTCAAGGCGTATTAAAGATGTAAAGAGTTATAATTTAGCTTCTTATAACTTCCGATCGAGTAAGAAAAAATATGAGTGAATTAGGAAATCGTGTATGAAACAATTTTTTTCGGCCCTTCTTCATTTTCGTAAATCGGCATAAAAATATTTAGCATACATTTCAAAAAGTAGCTGTTATTTGTGAAACATAAGCAACGATTAATTCCATCACAAAGAAAGGAAATTATTTACAGGACGAGCGTTGTGAGGTCTACAACATTAAGAGAACGTAAACCTATTTGCGATAACAATATAACATTATTAATAACACTTAGATATTCTTATTAATTTAACAGACAACCGTTTCTTAGCACAAATTAATCTATGTTTAATATAAAGCGAATAGTATTGTTAAAGATGCGACACAATAATATTACTGACGCGTTTGTTTAGCATAATGTTAACCACAATGGCCCTGCTTAACCTTACGGTATTATCTTTAAACTTATTATTGCTGGTTAACAACGCTCTGATGCTAAACAGTTGAAAACACGAATACTAAATGTATTTTACGTATTAAACATATGTATTTTAAACTTAATTAGGAGGACGCTTGTTAAAATAAAATTATTTGTACTTCTTAACAACTTTATTAGCTTCATAAAACATTTGTTGACATTGAACTGTTTAGAAAGGGTAATCAGAAGCTTCACAGTGTATGTAACAATAATGCAAATTAACAACGTGGTTAACTAAATCCTCAAAAAATGATTACATTATTGAATGATGTGATGATACTTGTCAAGCTTAACACGTGAACACAACAGACTAAGGCTATCGTGCCTTAAAGACAAACGAAAATTAAACAATTTGCTTAAGAAACACTAAAATTTAATTGCAATCTGAAGCCCCACTCATGTACGTTTCTTCATTAGTTAATTTTTTATGCTGCTGTTTAACAGATTGTAAGTTTTTTGCTATAAACAACTAACAAAAGCAGCAATAAATGTCGTTATTATACTGAAGAAGCCAGTTGCTCACCATATGCTAGCTGCATTAAAGATAATTATCTGGCATTTGTACAGCATTTAAATATTTGCAAAAATTACTTAAAATTCAACAAGAAAAGTTACGAGTCAGTGTCAAGTGTCAATGTGAATGATCAGAGAGTAGGTGTTACACCTTCATTCAAAAATATAATACCATAACAGGTTTCAGTAAAACTCTTGACAAGAAACAAATGTTTATGAAAGTTTTTAATATATTTTTATACAGGTTACGTGAAAACCATTCAAAAAAAATGAATGTGTATAGGTTTTTTGGAAGGGTATTGATCTTAGACAACCTACACATTTGGGCTTTCCTAAATATGGTGAAATGCGACAGATTTATACGTCTGAGATGTTTTTCTTTTAATTTAATGCAGATTGTTAGTAAAAGATATTAAGGTTAAAAAAATCTGAGAACTTGCTTTAGGTTAAGTTGGAAAGTTTTTTTTTAAGATTATTGACTAATACGGTGAGAAGATAAAATGAGAAAGGAAGTAAGACTAGATATCAAGTTTATATAATACATCTGGACCTGTCTTGAGGTATAACCTGCTACTGAACTTAGAACTGCTTCTGCAACTGCTGCTTTAGTGTTGGTTTAACTCGCTTCAGCACTAGATGTGCGTACCTTCTTTCTTTGATACCAATAAAAATAGTAGCGGTTCGTTGATCTACCAAGTGTTTAATTAGTGTGATGATTTTTTTTGTGATTTGTGTTTGTTGATTGCGTGCAATTTTCTTATACTGGATTATTTTTTGTGAAATGGAGTAAATTGTAAGTACTACTTTAAGTACAAACCAGAATTGCTCTTCAGTGCCGGATACATTTGTTGAAATTGATGGTTAATAGCCAAATTTTGCTTTGTAAATACAGAAATCGTTTTAAATTGGAGTTAATCTTGTAATCATTAACCTTTTGGATTATAATCACGATAGTGGAATTTTATAATTTGATTGATTATTACTGTAATTGGCCCGTTACTTAATTAAAAAAGTTGGTGATATGGGTTAATGTGATAAGGCTAATTAAAATAACCGCGAATTTATTAACTTGAAATTCTTGTTTAAAAATTCTACTTTTATTAAAACACGAAGTTGGTGTTAAATCTTCTGCTGTTTATGCTAATACATTTAATGAGAAATTAATTGATTTTTTCATACGGATGAAGAAACGGGAGATACCTCTTCCAATCAAAAATCTTAAACGCGCTTTTGCGAGAGAAGAGAATTTGGTTTTAAAAGCTTTTAATGATTAATATTGATCAAGATTAGTAAAGCGTAGCCCCGTTAACGTATATTTCTGTAGTTCCATTTTATGCGATTTATTAAAATAATAAATCTCGCCAATCGAAGGGTGGATGATATCTCTAAAAAATTGCACACTGATATTTAGAAGTCACTTATAATCTTCTGTGGTTTTAAAGTGATTTATGAGAATTAATATGATTTAAAATGACTCAATAATCATTCGAAGTTAAAGTTAAAAAAGGTAATATCAACTACGATAAAGCCAGAATATCAGAATCAGCACGAGTTAAAAAAAAAATTCGATGATTTAAATCTAGTGCATCTAGTGCTTAAACCTAATACTATAAAAATCTTTTTTTTTGGTTTTCGATCGGTTCATCTCGTGCTTCGTGTTACAAGTTATTACGCGGTTTGGTGTTATTAAACTAGCCTTCACGTCAATTACGGATGCATCAATAGTTATCTTCCAAATGAAATGTCGAAAGACCTGAAGGTTTCTTATCCTACTATCACATCTATTGTCACTCAATAGCTTCAAAGTGAAACCTTGAACATGTTTTAAAAATATTTCCCGTCGAAAAGCAGATGCCGAACAAAATACATTTTGAAGAAATTAGCGGTTGCCATATCATTAACGACAAGATTAAGAGAGTAGTTTCTACACGAAACATAGAATTATATTGTTTAACACCCCTACTTTATCGTCCTTTATTTTTGAACCCGTTGTCTTATCACTGTCCTCTGATTTCCTGGAATTTTAAACTCAAGTGGTTAAGTTTTCAATTATAATACGTCATTTGTTTTTTTATGGTAACTGTTATTAACCTAAAATAGCTTTCTTTCAATATCAGTGTCAAATGTATTGATTGAAACATGTCTGATTACATGAATCATTTGCTCTACTTTACAACGTCAGGAGTCCAATCCAAAATTTTGATTTTTTTATTTCATCAACAATATGAGACTGTACGGGTGTTCTATTATATTTTGACACCCACTTACAGGGTTTATTATTTGAGATAGAAAAAAAAACACTTTAAATACAAAAGTTGTAGGATTCTAATTAAATTATCTTTTAGTACTTTCAAATATTTCATAAACTGATGGAAAAATAAACCCAATTTACACTTTTTTAAACGGAACACCCAGTATTTTATAATTAAATAGATGTTTTAAGCTGATTTCAATAATACATATGTTAACATTCCGTCCAACCAATTTGTAAATAATCTAGTTTAAAATTTAAATATTAAGGACGCGAAACACCTATAATAGGTAGATAACCAAATGAATGGATATTTTAGTGTGCTGAATGTTTGAGAGAACAGTTAGATTAAAAAGCAAAAAATATTTTAACTAATATTAATTAATAACTAAAAAAATAACAACATAATAAAAAATATTCAACGAACATTATCTAAAATTTGATTTTTAAGGTAACAGGTAAAATATGAAGCAGTTCTCCATCCTGCTGCCATATGAGGTTTGCATATTCAATAACGGGAATATCTTCTAAACAATGTTCTATTTCATTTCGAAGAAAATTGAAATATCTTTGGCCGTTCAAACTTCCAACATAAAAAATCGGTCCAATGATTTTATTCCGTAGCATACCACACCAGACGTTTATTGACCTGCGTACTACATTCCTCACACATACCTCAGGATTTTCTAAAAAATTAAAGTATTATTATATTCAAGTAAAGAACATGTTAAGAATATCTTCAAAATAAAGTAAAATATTAGGATCATCGTCAGTATTTCTTGACACATTTCCATTTTTTCGCTTAACACTCTTCCTTTCTCCAAAACGCTTCTTCCTTCTCGAAACGTTATTGTCTTAGAGTAATACAACTTTATTGTTTCATATTTCAGTTCTTCCAAATAACCCATTTTACGGTTTTAAAGTTCTAACTTTGATTAAAAATGAAAGGTTCAATTTAATTACTAATGCTGTGACAATCATTAACAATATCATAATGTCGAACATTAATTTTTTCATGGATACAAATATTTAAAAAAAAAAATTGGCTGGACGAAATGTCAACATATTTATATTTTTGAAATCAGCTTAAAAACATCTATTTAATTATTAAATAAGATACAGGGTGTTCCGCTTAAAAAATGTAAGTTCAGTACAAGTTTGATAGTCCTAAAAGATAATATAATTAGAATCCTATAACTGTTGTATTTAAAGTTTTTTTCTATCTCAAATCATAAACCCTGTAGGTGAGGGTCAAAATATAGTAGAATATTCCTCTTCCATAATAGGGTCAAATTCAGATAGCAACCCAACCATCTTTAGACGCAAAGAAAGTCAGACAATTTTTAAAAAACATTTCAGTAATTGTTACAATTCTCAGAAACACATCGTTCCATTGGCTTGTTTCCGAATTAATAATTTTTTGAGAAGCCGTATCTATACCTTTTTCCACACTTTATCATTGGGTTCATTCCTATACAGCCGAATATTTTGCAAAAGAAGCAGTAAACATTTTGTACTAGTACATTTAGCCAGTCTTATAAAACTTTTTTTTATTTATGCAATGGTTAAGGTGGACCTTGTCTGATTAAAAAATCCTCTTTCGGTGTCTCAAAAATTTCTTGGCAATAATGCTGAATCTACACTCAATGTTCGCAGACACGCTTTCTCTGAGTGTCATTTTCGTATCAATTCTTTCAATTCTTTTATCTTGTAGTCGTGTCGTCAGTTCCAATTAATCTAGAAACTTCACCCATATGTTTGTGTTCCTCATTCTATGACGTTTCCGTATTTTCTTTTATAACCGAACATGATGTTGGATATAACTCAAATAAAATAATGCAAACTATAGAATATTAATTAAAAATAAAGATCTATTCCTCATTTTAAATAAACTAAAAGCGTGAATAATATAACTTCTGAATTATATTTCCTCAACCGACATAAAACATATTTATGCATTACCCAAAATATTTTTAAAGGAGATCTAGTATAATTACATATATCGTTGATTTTGAAATATTATTCAGTTCAGTTATTCAAATATATTATTATAAAACGCGTTTTATCAATGCAAATGTCTAATACTATTGATTTAAATAATTATTTTTATAAAACAAAATTATAAATAATTATACCTATAGAATGCATTCAATTCGATACCTTATTGATTCAATAAATTACATTTTTGGATAAATAAAATATTTATTTTATTTGAAAATGCTTTCACGTTTCGGCTTAATAATCGACAACTGCTTACTTTTAAAAATTAAGAAACCGCACTATAGTAAATTAACTACAGACGTAACAGCAAAAGAAGTTCTTGCAGCACCCTTTAATTTATTTTTAATGTATTATTAGAATAAACTATTATTTTGTAAAATGTTTCTTTTTCGAAATTATAAAAATTTATTAGATTTTTGTAAGTTTATAGTCGACGTTTATTTTCCATTGTATTTAATAAGTGTTTTAAAAAATTAATCCCCTAATCTTTCATTTTTTTCTTTTTAAATATTGTCTCACAGTGACAATTAAATTAACTCTGAGATTTTCCATCTCCCCTGAAACTGAACAACTGTTATATATTTAAAAATACTGCTCTTTTGTGATTGTTTTCTGTAGATAAAATAAGAATCGTTCGTATTTTTAGCATAAACTTAAGACACAAATATTTTTATCGCACCTAAAGCCAAAATGACTCCCCCAAAATGTTGGACCTCTGGACAAATGTCCGAGTCGCCCGTCCATAGAGCGGACGCTGATATGTATCAGCTGGGCAAACTTTATTTTCTTTGAATTTTTATAGTATTTCTCAATATTAGTTTTATATATTTTTTTAGTCCAAAAGGTTCCGTATCCACATATCTTAACTATAGCATAAAAAAATTTTTCTATGGTCAAAATGTCATATCGTACCATATAGGGTACTGTCTTCAGACTCCTTTCCTATCATTTACGATTACAGACTTTTTTGCTTAGAGTAATCGTCATTTTTCAACTTTTCCCAACAAAAGATGTGTGCAAAATCTTAGCTCAATCGATCAACTGCGAGGCGACCCGCATAAAAAAGTTATTAAATTTCCGTTTAAAAAATTGTTTTCCGGGTGGAAAGGTTACGTCAAAACCTGGTCGAAACCCGACAAGAATAACATAACTGGTTACAATTTGTCTACCATTATTGACTTTCTTGGCGATCTTTCTACAAGAGCAAGACTAAGATGATTTCCGAGAATTGTCGATCACTTTTCTTGACGTTAGTCTGAAGAAACAAATATGGTTTCGTATACCAGGAGGAATAAGTCTTGCTATATTCATGACAAAGGCAATTTATGCCTTTAACCAACTTCAGGTAACTGACAGGGAGAATAACCTTTTAAAAGGAAAATAGGAATATTTTGGAGTTAGATTTCTCTTATTAGAAGTAAGTAAAGTAATTGACTGCCAAAAGTTAAGAATATCAATCATTTAAATAATAGCACTGCTAAGAAAAACTTTTCCAACCATCTGTGGTACTTGGTTCCTGAAATTGTAGCGTTATCCTTATTTGATGATAATTTCTGGAGTTGTCCGGATGCGTCTAAATAAATCTCTTTAAGTAGAACAAAGGGCATGGACGAAATAGCGAAGGATGTATCGCTTGTAAATGGAATTGATCTTTGAGTATACTACGCTTAAACGTTAAGGCGTTTGAAATTCGCGTAGCGGTTAAGTTTTGAACACCCCTTTTTTTTGTTAAGAACAAGATTAGAGAGTGGAAATTAAAATTTTAACTTTCGAAAAATTTCCTAGCCACTAACTACTCGTTTTTAAATTTTGTGGTTATTCAAATGATCGTTTGACATCATCAGTAAATTCATTACTACCTCGAAGAAATTATGACGTTTACCTATATTTCACGTAATCGATGTCAACTCTAAGAGATTACAAGTTGCAAGAAGTTGGATTTTCTACAACGTTGTAACGTGCAAAAATCGATATCGGATCTTATCGTATCGACTTTATAATTTTCTTTGACCACTGTTCCAAAAACAAAAAAAAGTAAGTATCTGTGGATTGAACATTTACGGTTGTTATTTAATGTTTACTCGTTACTTATTTCACTACCATAATTGTCTAAATTTTTCGGTTTTGACTGCATTTACCATTTACGGTACAAAGCATATAATGTATTAAATTTTTCTGCATCTGTTGTGTTTATTCTTGATTTTATAAAAGTTCTAAATTAACCTACTAGTGCTATCTATGCGATGTTCATGGGTTCTGGTTAGTTTTAAAGTCGTATTCTTACAGGTATCTATTACTTTGCTGAACCACCACCAGATGGTGGTACCATTAGATAATTACATCTTACTAAAATTCATTTATGTGTGTATATATATATATATATATATATATATATATATATATATGTATATATATTTTTTTATTTGCAACATTGATATTTTAATATAAGAAAATTTTGTTGAAAACCTTTTCTTAAGGTGTGGTTCTTCTTAATACGGAATTTTGTGCTACGTGAATACATTTCTCTCGTTGCTGTTTCTTCGGTGTGCAACACCATTTTTGTATGAGAATTCTTCATAGAAAATATTTCTTTACTTAGTAAAGTTATATAATCGCTATTGATGCGGACGTAGAAAAATGTTACTTGCACAAAAAGTAGTAAGCTATTTCGGCTTCTTCAACCTCATTGTAAGTATGCTCTCTCCTTCAGAATCGAAATACACATCAAAAACCTCCCATCTAAAATAATTACAATTTAACCAGATCGTGTTAAACCATCAAGAGCTCGCATTCAATCTCAAGAGGTAAACAACGTTATATTAATAAATTCCTATTACCTATTTGACCTTATTTTTAGCTTGTTTGACTATTCGTTGAATACTGTTACGTCTCTTGTGAATAGTCGTGTGTCCTTCGTTTCTCTTTGAATTTTATTATGATTTTGTCCTCACTCGGACTGCTGATATATGGCTGGTGACTGTGTTTAAAGTGCTTTTGTCTCGTTACCGTTAGGGTTACCTGGTCACCGTAGTTTCCGATGATGTAATCTTTCTGGCTGTTCACTAATGACGAACGGAAACCTTCTCCGCTGCACTAACCAAGGCTAAAGTATCTATCATTTTTCGTCTACACCGGGTCAGAATATTCCGTTATCGCATGTATTAATAAAATTATATCGCTGAGTTCACTACCTAACCTGTCATAAACTATAAGTTGCCTTCAGCAGTGATTGCCACAGTCTCTACAAAAGAAAAGTGCATTTAAATTAACCATAGTATAAAGAATTTTAATGAACTGTTTACTTTTGTTGATGAAGCTTTTTGTTACAGTTTCTTTAGGGAAAAGTAATCAACTTATTTATATCGTAGATATAGGATTAAGTCATACAAATTGTCTTGTCCTTTTGGGGAAAGTCTCCCGTTAGATATACCGGGTGTAAATCAACTAGGGGCCACCCCTGTAACTTTTGAACGGGTCGTTATATTTTGTTCAAGTTTTGATGGTTTATATTTTTATATAAAAAAACAATAAGACCGACTTCCGGTTTCCCGGAAATGACAATTTTACTTTGACAGAGTCGACTTCAGAAGCTTGTTGTGTTAATAAAAATTAGAAAATTAAAAATTACTGCTTTATTTAGGAACTAAGGCAATTACTATGCATATCGTTTTACTAGTACTTGAAAGAGCTATTTAATATACAGGGTGGCCCATGTATGTTTCTATTAGAACAGTGAGTTTTAGTTAAAAAACCGTAATTTTTAAATTTGATCGTTAACAAACTACACAAAAAAAATTATTAGGAAAAATAATATTGTGGCGGTAATTGCACCTCAACTATCTATAATTCAGATGACGTCATAATAATCTCAAATTAAAAAAATTAAAACAAAAAAAATATTAAAATGGCGCCTGAGTTGACATTTGACAGAAATGAACTGTGTGTATTTGAAGCCCTAGAATTTAAATATAAAAAATATACAGGTTGTTCTATTTAAATTTTCAGCTTTTGCGTCATTTCCAGGGACACCGGAAGTCGGCTATATTGTTTTTTTTTGTAAAGAATTCCCAAATTAGCACTAATATAACGCAACAAAATTTGAACAAAATCTAACGACCCGTACGACCCATTCAAAAGTTACAAGTGATTTACACCCGGTACCTATAGTCCATTGAGATTTAGAAATAAATTACGCTTGCTGAGAGAATTGTCGTTTATTTGCTAGTCCTGTTGTGTCCCCTGGTTCAAGCTTTACAGAGTCTCTCTCAAGAAATCATAATTTACCTGTTTTTCTTTAAAGCTTGTTGCGCCTGTTTCTTGTCTGTTCTCCTTATGTTTCTGACTACTACTTCTATGTGTGCTTCCTAACTAACCTAGCCATTTATATAATTTTTATCGACGCTCCAAAACTACCCACGCAATAAAAATGCTGCGTCTAATTTGCCGTTAGACTGAGTTCTCAGCCGAGCTCACTAACTTTTTATGTCACGTGGTAGGTTAGACACGTGACAACGTATACTTCATGGCAAACATTTCAAATTGGTGTCATACATACAAAACTGCTATTTGTTAGGATTGCATCACAAAAGTAATTTATCTAGAACACTCTTTAATACTATAATAACAAACATTTCTGGATTAACTTTACAGTAATTTGTAATCATTAGATACTTATTTGAAGTATATTATCAGTTACTCATGAATGAAAAAGCAAAGGACCCAGAGTACTTCCATGAGGTACCCCAAAAAGACTGTTGCCATGCCGTACCATATTGACGCATTGTAATATACATAATGAATCCGTCAATGTACATAATATAGAACTATTTCACTGAATATTTTACATTTTCTTCAGCCTTAAGCGATTGCCTACAATTGAAAAATTACATTTACTTTTACTTACTAAATATAAAATAACAAAAAATAGTAGACTTCCAGATACACATAATTAAGTTTTCTTGGGTATTCAGAATATACAATTTACACCCAAAAGATAAGTATTTATAATCTTGAAATCCTTTGAATAATTCATAATACTGTATAAAATTATTTTTAAATCTCTTAAATAATTTAAGTCGATTTAAGTTATTGTAAATCTGTTACATCATTTTAAATTACGGAAAATTATAATTATATTTATCATTTGCTCTAAGAATGTGTGACTAACCGTTGTTGATGTTATTTTAATATCTTACACAAAATACACTAAACACTAAAAATGATACTATCAAACATTATATTGAGGGTCTGTTAATGAACGTGGGAGTGGTATGAGATTATGTTTTTAAAATCTAAAAAAACGAATCAATTGGTTAATTATAATTTTCAAAAAAATACTGGTCCGTGTGAAAATCTTGTTTATCTAACCTATATTATAAGATTAACACTTGTTAAAGATATTTTGTCAATTCTCACGATTTTTATAAAATGTCTTTCACATCATCAAACTTTTAGTAGTCAGACTTGTTTTAGTAACTAAAAAAATTTATGTTCCTATTAACAGTTATTTTAAAAAAAAATTACACGGGCAATTTGCATTTTCGTAAAAGTAAAATTATAAATGCTACAAGTTAAGAAAAATAGTTTAATTTGCTTAATTTATTTTGAACATTTAAAGAGATTCAACAATAACTTTTAAAGTTTGGATTTTGATTTTGAAATATTTATGATGGATATTTTGAATTAAGGAAATTTACATAAACATGTTTCAATTTCAAATACTTTGTAAGTAAATTTTACATTTCGTACATTTCGTGCTTCCGGCTTTTCTTGTCAGATTGTAAACTTTTTTTGCATGTAAGTAATCTGGAATTTTTAGTCACAATATTGATTGATCTTTGTGAATGAATGCTGCTTCATACAGTTTGCAGCTGCTTAAAAGTAGCAAAAAGAGTGTGTGAATTCAGTTTGGTCACTCTTAGGCTCCTTTTTTTAGTCCAGATAGCCATAAAAATTGGCTAACTATGACCGGTTTCTATTAATATTAATTTGTATGGGCATACAAATATAAGCATTAGAATTTGGCTTTAGGTCCTTATGCAAATCTTGAAATTTTTTTTATTACTTAATGTAAATTCTTTTTCACTTCGTTTATACAGCTTAAACAGGCGACTTCAACAAACTAATTAAATAAATCAAACCTACATCTTATTTTGTCTCGGTTCCCATAGATTGAAAAGCTTAAGTAACTCTAAAGTACTTTAGTTTCAAAAATCATGCCATGAAGCAGTAGTTATATATTTGCTAAAAATGTTTACTGGAACCAGATGCATCATTTTGTCCTATTTTTAGCATTTTAATTAACAGATAATTAGCGCAAATTTGTTTACCAATAATAGCCACACGACTACTTTCTGTTAAGTATTTATTAATAATAAAAACACGAATTCAATATTCCTGTGTTACCCAAGAAGTTTTTTCAAGGTTTCCAACCTAAATTAATAAAAAACAAGCTTGAGTTTTGAAAGTTTGCAAATAGGAATTCCTCGTTGAAAAAATTAGACGGTTTGGTTATCACATACAGGGTGGCGCATTAGTGTGATAAAGTCCCATATCTCCTTTATTTAAAGAGATACAAAAAAAAATTAAATACAAAAGTTGTAAGATATGTTCTGGTGAATATTCCAAAAATATTTTTAATTATACAGGGTAGATCATAAAAGCTTAGAAGTAATTTTAATTTTTTTTTAAATAGAAACCCACGTCAAAAATGACGTTTGCAGGCCACAACATAGGTGGAAATTTTTTCTAAACGAAGCCTTTATCAATTAGTTATGGTTGGTTTCCTTGGAAATGGGGACCTACTGTAATGGGCTGTATTGATATTTTTGTAATACATTCATACAGGGTGAACAAAAATGGACAATAAAAAGTAGATTCAAAAAACCTATAGTCATTTTTTTTTAATGGAAACCCCCTATTTTTTAATTTTATCTTATTTAGAATTAAAAATAAGGGTGACTTTGTATAAGAGTGTAATTTCCAAAAAATTAGTTTTTGAAATAATGACAATTTAACATTTTTTTATTGTAAAAAGGCTATATATACCGGGTGTAAAATTAGTGAGTAATTCTTATGTTGCTCCGTAACTATTTCAGATAGAGAAAATTTTGACATATGAAAGTTGTGCATTAACTTCTTCTCCGTAACCTAAAAATATCGACAATTCTACAGGGTGTTTCATTTTCGGATACCAATATCCAACTTAAATAGTTTAAACTGAACATCCTGTATATTTTTAAATATTCTTATTCTGTCATCAATTGTCTACCTGGTAATGTTTTTTTTTAAATTAAGATCAGCTGTTAAACACAACGAAATGTTGTTAAACGTTTGTGAAGATCATCTACTGTCATCCGAAAAATTAAAAGTTAAATTCGGTTGTACAGGGTGTTTGTTACGGTGGTGTAATGATTTAATATTTCGACTGGAAAAACCCAAGTTTTATAATGGAACACACTGTATTTTGCAAGTGATTCACACAGAGAAATAAATTCTCTTTCGATTGAATATTGGGTTTCCTATACCTAACATTGGCGCTTTTTTAATTATTGCAGTTTTAAGAATAACAGGACAGTGTTATGCGAATAGTAATTTTAGAAGCCTCGAAATAAAGAAATACCAGAGCAATTTACAATAAGTGTTCAAACACACCGCCATTTTATTGCAGGCACAATCGAATTTGTTCCGTAAATGAACGTTGTACATCAATTAACCCTCTACCAGGCCAATTTTATTTCCAAAAAAAAAAAATTTTCAACGTGATAGTTTTTGACTTACAAAAGTCAATAATGATTTTTTTTTTGACTTAAGAGTTTTGAGTTAGCCATCTAAGGTAGGTAACTTGCAATTAGGAATTCTGTCACGACGAATAGTGCCAAGTGCATATATTCCATGGCTTCTTAGATATACAAGTAACGGCAAGGAAGTATAAAAATTACCAAAAAAAGTTATATGATTAGTAAAGTGAGGAACAGTTTTGCTAAGCGAACAACGACATTGGCTGTTGCACCCAAATCTTGTTCCCCTGGAAGGACAACGTTATCACCAGCACCAGTATAAACTTCAAATCGATATGCAAACCCATTCGAGTCACAGAGAATAAAAAGTTTCATTCCCCACTTATGGGGTTTCTTTGGGAGATATTGACAAAGTTGTGAACGCATCTTCGTTGCGCACATTTGTTCATCTACACACAAACGGGGCTGTTTTGGTATAGAATCAAAACGATTATTGAGGTGATCGATAACTAGTCTAATTTTCTAAAGTGGATCGTATCCAGGCTCACCTTTTTTCTTCATCACAGAATGATCGTTAAAGCTAAGGTGTTTACGAATTGCAAAAAAATCTTTTAGGTGTCATTGTACTTCTAATAGCTTCGAAAGCGTGTTGTCCCCAATAGTGCTTCACAGTTGGATAACGATGCAACGACATATAAAGAAGAATACCCTCATATTGTCTAATTTCTAAAGCAGTAACTTTGAATACAATGTTTACATTTATTAATCGTGCATTCATATTAGTGTTTGCAGCTATACGTTCATAGAAATCATCCGTAAAAAAATAACTGGTGTGGGTTTTTCAAATCTTTAAAACTGTGTGGTAACTCTTTGTTACCCTGAAAGACTACCTGGTTTTTATGTAATTGTAAGGATTTTTGTTTCCAAACTATCTTTTTAAATTCGCCAGACGTGGTAGCAATATTTACTGCTTGACCAACAAACCCACCATTGTTAGGTTGCAGTTGGGGACCGTCAGGCTCATTCTCGGGTAATGGTGACCTTACCCTTTTTTTAGGCTTTCGATCTAGATTAAACAACTCTGGACTGGGTATTTGCTGGTGAAGTTGATGCTTGAACATCTTTAGATTCCGTGGCTGCTGCTGATAAAACACCTGTTGTTGAGGTTGAGGGAGACAAAATATCTTCCGGTGTTGTCGGTTTCGATGAAGGTACTGTAGTCGATGTCATTGAACCGGAACAACAACTAACATTACTAATATTCAAATTCAGATCTAAAGATTTTCTAAGAAATTCGGCGAATGTTGATCTCTGCGTCTCTGGTACACATTCGATAATCTCAGTTTTTTCCTCTTTTGTAAGTTCATCTTCACTTGATGAAACATGGTCATCAGCTTCAACCACGTAATCGGAGTCGTCCTCAAATTCACCCTGGTCATTATCTTCGGGTTCGGATTCTTCGTCTGTCGATGTAGATTCCATCATTTGTCTAATTTCCTCCTTGGTCTTTCGAGAGAAATCATTTTTGGAATTACGCCACTTCTTGCCTTTTTTGGAAGACATTTTGGATAACTGAAACAACGAACAATGATCAGAATCCAAAAAAATCGTTAGAAGAATTATTCATAATGTTTCGCACTAAAAACGAGAAAATCACAGAGACCGGCAACACCGCCCAGAGACGGTCTATGTTCAAACAGCTTCTATGTCTTTGCTATCAATTTTTACCGCGACTTACTTTATCTACACTAAAATACATATATTTATATAGTTACCAATAATTTTTAGTAATAAAATTCACGAAAACAAACACTTCAAATAAGCGACGAAAGTGAGGTTCACCACAAAACAATTACTATGACCATCCGCTACAGAATTTCAAAGTAAACTGAGAAATAAACACAGCAAACAGCTTTGGCGCCAACTAAATACGTATAAGTACATTGAGTGGTACAAGAACGAAGACGGTTTTGCCTGCCGCAGATATAAAAATACTTTAAAGAGACTTTATGCTGATATAAAAGTAAACCGTCTGTGGGCGGTCTTACCTACTAGAGGGTTAACATGTGATAAGTCACTTACTAGCTTTAATACAATGTAACAGCTGAAAATAGGTCTTTTATTAACAAGTTAGATTAATTAACAGGATCGTTAATATTTGATGTAGTGGTTAATAGGATCTTTAAAAATACTGGAGGATTCAAAGACTGCTTGCAGGTTCTGGAACACTTTGTTACATAGCTGTATCTTTAACAAAGACAAAACAGGAGGATTAATTTTAGTGAAATAAATACTAACTGGACTGAACTGGTATGTATTTAAACATTCAGGAGAACAGGGAGGTAAGTAAATATTCTATACTTAGTTCTGGAACAGCGTTTAAAAATAAATTTTGCTATTTGTTACTATAAGCAGCAGTCACAGAATTAGTATAAGAGATAACATAACTATTTCTGAAAAAGGACGTATTGCTTTTCACTGTTCGTGCTTTCCTGTATGCATTGATATATTTCACGTATTTGCTTTCCTTCTGATATCACCTTCAGAGGACCAATTCATAGTTGTAGGTAAAAGAGCTATTTGGGGAGACTTAGTTTTCTTTGACGGGGCTCATTTACGATCAGGTAAAATTAGGAATACGTCGATAAGGTTTTGATCATTGTTGTTCAGCTAACTAGCGTGTTTTAAAACCAGATAGTAGCATACCATATGTGTTAATCTTGACTGTACGTCACATAGTCATACTAGTATCTGTACTTATTATTTAAATTTACATATAAATACATTCTCGAAACGTAAATTAATTTAATTTTAGCGATAATAATAGGATAAATATTGAAAAGTCCTACTTTATCGAATATTGGCTGACTCCAGTATTTAAGGAGTCTTAATAAAGCTTGTTTATTCTCTTCCTGAAATGAGAATTAGCAAAGCATTTTGTTGCATGATAGAGTTTCATAATTAGTTAATAAAGCATAATTTTCAAAGACTTTTGAACAGGTGTCAAAAATTTAGATTGAATACCTCCATTATTAATTATTAATTTAAAATTGTAAAACACAACTATTCTTTATGTAAAGTCCGCTTAGTTACTACACTCGATTTAATAGGTAACGAACGTAAAAGTTTTTTATCTTTTTAAAAAGGCGAAAGAAAGACGGTCCGTTCGGGGAAACATAAATAAAAATGTAATTACAAAGATGTAATCGTAAAAATGTTTCGATTCGCTACTGCTGTATCTGAACAAATGGATCTGCAGTCAGTTCATTTCTCAAACGAAATTTGTATTCCGGTCCATGGCAGATATCTCTAGGACTTTTTGTTTGAAGAGGTTTCCATCAACTTCTCAGGACTTTCTTTTTTTTTGTTAAACGCACTCTTAAACATCTCACGCGTTCTTCAATTGGCTTCAGTTTTGTTTTGAGAACTTTGTTTTCCATTTAAAAAGAGTATATCGAACAATAAATTGAAATTGATTTTTTTTAAAGAGTTTAGTGATTATGGTTTGCGTAATAAGGGAAATTTTTTAGGAAGTGACAACATGAAGTTTCAACAAGTCTAAGTTAAACGTTAGGGAAACTGCCAATAAAACCTGGTAATAAGATTTATTTCCTTCAACTGTAAAGTACGTGAGAAAACGTGAGTGTCTTACAGAAGTTGACTTTTTAACTATTAACTCTTCTTTTTCCTAACTAGTTTAATTTATGAAGCTTTCAGACAATTGTACAAATTATTTCTGAGATTACTATTTTTTGTTATTCTATATTCAGCACGGATACTTCATATTTTATATAACTTTTGGATTTGATTGACGTGAGGGTGAATTTAAAATGTGAGAATGTACATGTATAAAAGCAGTCGACACGATTTCTAGTTACAAGACCAAAATGGCATTTTCGTTTAAATTATGAAAACCAAATTTGAAAAGTGTTTTGATAGCTAACAAAATTTTATTTAAATCACATGGAATATAAAATATTCACGTAATTCAGAGAAACACAATAGAGTTCAACATCATAAACATGTTCCAAAGTTATGACTTTATTTTCAACGTTTGCTACATGTAAAACTTCAACACGGTAATAATAGCTAACCTTAATTCTAAATGAAGCACACTTCACATTATGTATCACATTTAATTGCTTTTTAACAAATAACTTTGAATCACGTAATGCGATGGAAGACAAGAATATAACTATGTATAGGAATACTGAGACACTAACTGGGATAACGCAGTACTTGAATATAGAGATACCAAGATACCTAAGCGCGATACCTTCTGAACACTAAACACTGGAGTACCAAGATATCGAAATATCAATAAAGCATTTTGGCCCCGCGTACTAAACAAACAAAGTGTTTTGCTCAGACTTAATAGAGGATGAGAGAGAGAACAAAATTTAGAAATAAAGCGTCGGTGCCACTAAACGTACCCATAAAACGATGAGCTTGCGTTACTTCAAACTGAAGTCAAACGTGATCAATCAATCTTTGAAATATTAAGTCATGCAACCCAAAAAGTATTCTATTAAATTCGTATGAACTAGTGGGGAAGATACATGCAGTTGTGGCTTTAACCCAATAGCACTGCACACTTATCGCTACATACACTAGGGATACACTCGTCGTCTAGTAATCTAGAATCGTAGTCAGTCTGCATGAATTCTGATTTAGTAATCTACCAACATTCTTCTAAGAACTTAGTCTGCTGACAAGTCCGGAAATTTTAATTGTTTTAGTTGTACTTCATTCTAGGTCGCTGAGCTCCCGGTCGACATCCAGACAACGCGCACTTCCCAAGTGACCAATTCCAGTGCAATCGCTTTTTGTACTAGATAGATATTTACTAATCACTGGTATTTAATCTTGTATGTACATAAATACCGAAATTCCGAGATACCGAGGTATCGAAATACCGAGGTACATACTCACTACGTTTCCGTACACTAACTCACGAAGGTACCGTATAAATAGACACTTACCTTATAATTTACCGAGGTCTTGATTCGTTAATATGCCAAACTCCCATAATTCTGTAATGCCAAAACACCAATATATGAAAACACCAAGTGCAACATCCATCAATGGTAGTTCTAGAAATAATACAATAAAACAATGGTGTCGAAAATTTTTACTAATAATTATTAAATTTGCAAAATTATAAGTTTTTGTGTCACAACAAACTTCCCTCTCAATAATATAGTTTGAACCACTCACCTGAGATCCTTATTCTAAAATTCAAAAACACTTATCAGCTTTCATTCATTGTATGTATACAAATACCGAAATTTCGAGATACCAAGGTATCGAAATACTACATTAGCGTACAGTAACTCACAAAAGTACAGTATAAATAGAATATTACCTTATAATTTACCGAGGTATTGATTAGCTAATATGTAAAGCTGTTGTAATTCCGTAATGACAAAACACCAATATATGAAATTACAAAGTGTAACTTGAAAAATCTAATCGCCTTTACTTCATAGATGGCAATCCGTTATCTATCTCCCATTTCCTGATCCAATCGTGATGATCCCAGATGTATCGCTTCTCCATGGTACAGTACTTTTAATGTTACTTTGGCTTTTTGCTTTTTTTTCTGCTCTTTGTATTGTTTTGGTATTTAGGCCTTACTTGGATCAACACTATTTGTGTTCTACGTCTTTTGGTGCCAAGATACACCGTATAACAATAAATTAAGTGCCAACGTGTAACAAAAAAATAAATTGTCAGATTGAAATAAGAATGTAAAATATTATTAAGATACATAAACATCTATTAAGGTAGTTCTGCATCACAGGTTACTAATCGGACAGTAAATTTAAAACTTTTTTATTTACAGGTCGTAAGAAATATTAGTAATAAATCCACTGCTGTAAATTATTAAATTAAGATTAAAAAAATTCATTAAATGAAACAACGACTGTGTATGTAGGTATATTCAGTAAATCAATATGATAACTTTGTTGTTTAAGTTTAACATGAATGCGATTGGTAGTATTTAGAACATAAATGTAATTGTTCGTAAATTTTTACAATTGTAAAGCTAACTTAATACGAATCTTAAAATTACACGCAAAATATAAATGAATAGTTTAATATAATAACTCAAATTTATGACCTACATCAACAAGAGTGATGCACTTTTTAGTTTGTGCTTATATTATAAAAACACTACAAAGACTGAAGTCTGTGTTTGATTTTTGTTAAGACTACCCAATTTTAGTAAACATTGATATAACTACCTTTAATCAACTATAAACTCAACGGAAAGATGTTTCGTAAACCGTACAGTGTAATATGACGCTCTATCATTTGTGATGTACATGAATGAGAAGTGGATGTTATCAAACACCGGCAACGTATAATAAAAATATACTGTGCGCCCAGAAAAGACGAAAAGATGTCAATATATACAAAATCTTAATATACAACCGACATACCAAAATAGCAACATAACTCAGTGCTGCTACATCGAAATACCAGTCAAGTAATTTAATGTAATTTTTCTCGTGTAATATACGGCGAATTTTTTTATACAGCGAGGGAGCAATGATTATTGTTATTCGTGTTATCGATTATTCTACCTACATTTTATCTTTTGCCGCTTTAACTTTTGTTAACGGTAATGACTTAAAATTATAAAAGTAGAAATGTCGATATTCTGAAACGCTGAGGTGCCGCAGTCAAATGTCTTAATTATTACATATAGAAATAATAATCAGATACCGACCCACACACTTAAAATACTGAACTGACGGTATACCGATATACCCACACAATGGAACCCTGATAATACAAATTGCGTCACTTCGCATTGTTTGGTAATCGGAAAGTATTCTTTTTTTATACAATATCCACTTGATAGTCCGAAATTTCCTGCTTTTTCCGGCGCAATTGTGTGTGAACCTAGTTTAAGCACGGTTTTTTTAAGACTTAGTTAACAACCAATGGAAAACATAAAACGTTTCCTTTGAAAGAAATGGGCGAAATTCGACTAAGGTCAAAACGATGCTAGAGCTGTACTATACACACATACCTAGTTAAGATTTCTGTTTTTAACATCTGACCAGTACTAAAAAATCTTGAGTAGGGCATAATATCCGGAAATAGAATGGCATTTATACATATAGTACTGCACTCAAAACTCATGATACGCCCCGATTACTTGTCTGCTTAAGCGAAATAAAATGACGTCGAAGAGTGTAGAAATAATAAAATCCAAGAAAGTCGCGGTTGAATGGCAAATTTTCGGAGCAGATGTGGTTTAAGCTATTTAAAAATATGAAAAATCCCGATCAGATACAGTTTAAAGTCCTTAAAAATATGAAATGAAAAACTGAAAAGGAAATTGACCTGTTCATTCACGAGGACGCAGCTCTTTTGCCACTTTAAAGCATCAATATAACGGGTGTCTCAATAGGAACTTCGGGATTTAAATTTAGCGCAATTTTTTAACGACGTATCGTAGAAATTGTATATTTCGGATGTGCCATGTAGAAAGACAATTAAATTATGGATCGTTTTACGATGGAAGAAAGTATCAGAATTGTGCAAACTACGAAAATTCCCGTTCGTGTGTCAGAACTATTCGTCAACATCGTTTATTGTTTGGGCATAATCATGTACCACGTAACAACGCAATTCGCAATCTTATTCGCACATTTGAGGTTAACGGGTCGCTTGTATGTAAAGATGCCAGTGCGGCCACGTAGTGCTTGATCCAATAAAAATATCGCTACAGTATTTGCACATGTTGCCGAACATCCCAAACGAATTTTTACCAAGGATTTGGCCTTACACGCGCATAAAATTCAACTAATTTAAGCGTTGAAGGCCCCAGATCACGGGCAACGCCCAACGTTCGTTAATTTGTAGGATTTAGGCAAGTGAAAAACCTCAAGCGATTGCAGAAAAACCTTTACGTTCTTTGCGAGTAACTGTGGTGTGCATTGTGGGCTGGACAGGTTATAGGGGAATTTTTTCATGAAAATGACGCTGGTGAAACGATAACTGTTAATGGCGAGTGTTGCCGCAATATGATAAGATACTTCTTATGGCCTAAATTGAGTAATATGGACTTAAACAATACGTTCTTTCAACAAGATGGGATCACGTGTCATATACGGCAAGGGAAACTTTGGAATTGTTACGGACACGATTTACAGGCCGCGTCATTTCTCGCAATGGTGATGCTCACTGGCCTGCTAGATCGTGCGATCTAACTCCACTCGATTTTTTCCTATGGGACTTCCTCAAGGACAAGGTCTATTTTACCAATCCGCAGACGATTAATGAACTTAATTACAACATTTCCAAAGTTATTGGTGAAATTGACCCGCAATTGTGCCAAAAGGTTATTGACAATTTTAGACAAAAGGCTGTAGAAACAGCCGAGGGGGGCATTTGGAGAATAGTATTTTTAAAACATAACTGCCATAACTCTACATTTTGATAATATAAACAAGTGAGATATTTTTCTAAAATTACTGTTTTTATTTAAAACAAAATCCAGAAGTTCCTATTGGGACACCTTTTAGAAGCAAAAACCTTATTTCCAAATTGTTTTCTCAACTGTGTTATCATTGTAAATAAATATCAGTTGTTATTCCGTTTTCCCACTCCACCCTTTTTCCTATATATACCAGATCCTCCAGCCATCAAAGAATTCAATTCAATTCAATTCAATTAATTCATATTCTGATTTCCTTACAAGACCAAACATTTTTATTATACCTGACCTGATACCTTTTACCAGAGACGTTCGTCATTTCCTGTATTTAAACGCTTAAAAACGATTTCACCAAACAGTTCACAACCACACATTCACCCTTCCTCCCCTATTGAAATCATCCTGACTGATTTCTATCATTTATTAAACCAGATTCATTACTCGACACCCACTTCCAATAAAACTCTACTCGACACCAATACCCAAAACCCATTCATCCCCCTTGTTCCACCCTCAACATCCGAGTTACCACCAGCCCTGAGCAACCACTAGTCACGAGACCCACTCAATCCACTTTCATACTTCACATTACCCTTATCGTAGACCCCTTGGTGTATTGATGGATGTTACTGCACCGAGTTGGGGGTGTAAAGAGTGAAAATTGGTTCAACCCTTTCGTCCCTGAATATAAATATTAACCCAGGAATAAGTAAAGTGTGACGATTTCGTTAATTTGCTTAAGAATGATAGGTTTCTACCCTCAGAATTTATTTTTTACGAGTGGGGTAAGGGGATGCAATTGATACACGTATGTACCAGCAGGGTTTTTAAGTGGTACAATTGTGTACCATCAGGTGTAAAATAACTCTAAGAAATGTTGAAAATTTATTCTTAGCCAACTAATTATCTAATTTACTTGGTATAACATAAAACATTCCTTGCACAATCGAATATTACATTTCTGGCATATGGTTTTTGTCCGCTTCTGGCATTTCTCCTCGCTACACCTTGAACATCTTCTTTTTGTCTGTCCTTCCACGGGAAGATGCAAGGTTCTGCGCCGTAAATGTTCTTCTTTTTGCTTGGAGGTCCTCTTTTTGGAGGAGGTAACGAAGTATTTTGTATGCCCTCAGCTATCAGTTCTTCGACAAGTGTTACGGGAAGTGACTGGGCTGGCGCTTTTTTTTATTTTCGCGCCTCAAGTCATTGTAGAGTATCCAAGCATTTACTGCACACATGTTCAGGCGAGTATGAAACACTTTTTCCACTATTTATTTGACTTTCTGTCATGATCATACAATCCTACAAGTTGATCTGCTCTGTCGACTTCTCCCATTCCTTGACGATAAAATGAGATAACTTCTGGGCATTCAATAGGTTGCCGTTCCCCAGTTTTTGTTTTTTTAGAAGCAGTATTCAAATCGGACATATGACAATTACTCATAACTACCACTTCCTTTGTGTCTTGCCATTTCGTACATAATAATCCACTATTAGTAGATCGAAATGTACACTGTTCTCGTTGCAGCAAAATTCAATGTTGCTAATAAATGAACACTTGTGAAGAATCGGTCAAAACAGAGCACAATATCTTTGTCTTTGATAGTAGACGCAAGAGATTTTACCACTCTTATTCCAAGCGACTGTTCATTTTCTCGTGTAGAAGATTCTTTGCCACAATATACGTTCAGATCATATATATATATATATATATATATATATATATATATATATATATATATATATATATATATATATATATATATATATAACCAGAACCGGCATCACATCGAAGCCATAACTTTATTCCTCTTTTCGTCGGCTTCATCGGCATGTATTGCTTTAGTGAGGAACTCCCTTTTAATTGCGTCATACTTTCATCGATGCTTTGAAAAACACTATCTTGGCGGCATTTTGAAAATGTGTATTTCAGGCACGACAAGAGCTCATCAATATAGTAAGATTTCGATGCAATAGTTGGTTTTTCCGGTGAAGCAAAATAGAGTTTCGAAACTACAATCATGAATGTATGTCGAGACATTGCTTTTTCGATTGCACGATTACCTAGTGACCATTTCCCCCTCCAATAGTGGTTGATACCGGGTAGCTTATTGTATGACATAAATATACAATCCAGTAATTTTTGAATTTCGCCTTTATCGGTGAGCTTCTTTTTACGTTTTCTGCCCTTATTCATTATATCCCGGTGCTAGATTGTACATTGTACTATTTGCAAGTAAAGTGAGTGCGGCAAAAATTTGATAAAACATTTGCAGTGGACTCAAATGTAGGGTAATATTCTCACTTACTTTACAATTTCTATCTAATGGAAGAATTTTTGAAGGAACAAAATTATAATTTGGATGAACCCAGTCTAAAATACGATTTGCTTCGCCTGAATTTGTTTGGTTTGCTTGAGGTTCACTTTCTAGATTTTCTTCCCCGTCGCCCATTTCATAGTCTGTTACACTAACAACAGAATCTTGAACTGGTAAATTATTGTTCTCTGGTTCACTATCACTGTCGGCTCCACTGTCACTGCCAGGCACATAATCATCACTGGATCCAGCGGAATATGGCTCCTCCTCCTTATCCGAGAAATCAAAGTCTGACAAATGTTCACCGACATATTGCAGTTCCTTTTGTGTTAGTAATCGTTTTTGGTCCATGATAATCCTAAAAATGCATTCACTATGAACCTTATGGTACAACTACGTACCGCCAAAAATCACGGCTGGTACACATAAGTACCGAACAGCAAAAAGCAAGCTAATTTGATAATAAAAACAAAATATACGTACCATACAGATGATCGTTGTCTATTGAGATATTATGTATTCCCGACGACTAAATTTGCGTTAAATTAACGTGTTTTCAACAGGAAAGTACTCTGTTTTATTAATACTTAATACCTTCTGCCACATGCTCAAGTATAGCATTAATCTAACCTCAATATCAGAATTGCCTGTGAATATATGCTGCAGTATGCATGCTAGACTCTGGTACAATTGCCATAGCCGTATAATGTTTAGTTTGACTTTCAGGATTTTTAAATCTAGGTGGTACATATGTGTACCGATCGTGACGAAAGGGTTAAGGAATTCATACTTTGAATTAATAATACTGGCTGTCCTTACTGTCAGTACCCATATCGATAAGTAGTATTTGGCGGTTAGGGCCCCGGCTATACAATCATACATTCAAACTATCCTAAGTTACGCTCTGCCATCCCCAAAATCATACTTATACTGCCCGAGTACGTTATTACATATCCACTCCGTTAAGTTACAATTTATAAAGATATAAAACCACATAGTCAGTGGTGCTAATAATACTGAAAATACTGATTTACTGACAAAACTTACCTGGATTAACTTCTCACTTAGACGTATTACTTCCCGATAACACTTAATTATCCTGAGCACATCCCTATACGAATAATTAATCCTTGTTTTAAATTTTTCACTGATAACTATATATGTCCAATTCGTAATAACTATATTTTACAGTCTCACCCACAGAGGGCGTAACTGGAGACGCTTAAAGCGACCAGTACGATCGCACCAGAAACATATGTTAATTTATTTATTTTTCCTTTATTATTTATTTAGAACATTTTGTATTTATTTTATTTCTTATTTATTATTCCGCTTTAGTTATTTGTTATTTATTTGAATAAATGCTTATAATTTGCACCTGTACGAAATAAAAAAGAGCGGGTGCACGAAAGAGAAAAGTGTTTTAAATCACGGCTCTGAAGGTCTCATAGCTCAATATTAGAGCAACCAGAAATACATTTATAATGAGCATTATACCATTAATATAATCAATCGAATCATCAAATAATCGATTAATCAAATATTCTAATGATCAAATAATCGATTAACTAAATAATCAATTAATCAAATAATCGATTAATCAAATAAACCAATAATCAATTAACGAAATATTCTAATCGTACAATCCAGTTAAACAGTCGATTAATCAAACTATAATTAGTTGAAGAACGTCAATCTAGAGGGAATAACATTGGGTAAAAGTATGGGCAGAAGTAATCAAATAATCGAATGATCAATTAATTTACTATTTTGTAAAACTTAATCAAAATCCGATTAATTGATTCTAATTAGTTATTTAATATTTAAAACAGGCAGAAGAGCTGTGTTTCGATAATCCGAATGTTGAATAATCCGATTTGACTTATGTTGAATTTGTATGTTTGAGAGAAGCAAGTGCTAGATGTAAATCGAGTTACATATAATATTAATTATACAATTGACACAATTTCGCTCTCACACAAAATTAGTACGAAAAATCCATAGTATAATTTATGGAGATGAATTTTATTGTAAATCGCAAATAAAAGAACCACCATAAAAATGCTAATAATAAATTCCATGTATGAATTACAACACGAAATATATAACAAATTCAACAAAGGCGCAATTTATTTTTTACAGCATTCGCTTTGTTCCGTATAAATCATTTTTTTATTTACTTATTTATATTTGTCGTTGAGCACTGAACTGTAATTTAAATTTTTTTTAAATTTAGTTTTGTTCTAATAATCGAACATGTTACCCTATTTTTTACGGATTCATGCGGATATTATACGAAAGTAGTTCTACCGTGACCACAAACAAGGGTGCTTTTGTACGATTTGAAATTATAAAACTTTCATTCCAATAATATTTCCCAATGAAAAAGTAGGTATAAATTATTTATAAGACTTCGATCACAATCATATAAAGTACAATAATACGATAAAGTTCTATAAAAAGTAGCAAAAGTAAAGAAATTTCAAGCTAATATGCTTTTGTAAAAAATACTAATAATGTAAATTCACTTATACATGTTTGTCACGGATCTTCTCGCAAAAAAAAAAAATAAATGTAGAGTGTCAACGTCCAGATCTTAAAATTATGAAGATGTTTCCAAGTTTTAAAAAGACACTTAATTATCTCCTTCATCAAGTTGTGCGCCACGTCTCTCAAGTGGAAGTCGAAATGAGGGGACTCAAATCGTGGATAAAATCTAAAGAGCTGCACTAACCAGCAAATAGATCGCATAAAAGTAGAAATGAGAATTCTTTACGAAAACAACAGGAAACTATTTCACACATTATAAAAAAAAGTTCATTCACGTGTGTTCACTAAGTATGTAACATTAATTTCGATAATAATTGAGATATGAATTAACAAAACATTTTTAAATTGGAGCTTGTTTGAAATTTATACGTATTATTAATTGTTACATTTATAGAGAATTCTAACATTCGTTTCAATTAAGAAATTGGGGAAATCTGATTCCCAGGATTTTTAATCAGGTTACATTATGTTATATTCTGATGTAACTAAATACCTATGGTGAGAATTTAGAAGTGGTTTAGAAATCGGTATTTTAAAATTGACGACTGTTAATATTTCCCAAATTAATTATGAAAAATTGAAACGTAGCGTAGGTACCGTTAGACAAGCATAAAAAATCAAATCTGCAACATAGAAAACTCTGTTTTAATTTAAAATTCAAAATGCATTTTTCTTTTTTATTTGAAACAGTTTTATACTTTAATCAATTCGTTGAATCTCAAACTTACTTTTCGTTTCGGAATGGATACGAGATTGAAATTCATTTTAGAACTGCGAATTGAAAACTAAATCTGTTTTTTTTTATTTTGAACTTAGTTCCTTTCACTTACAGAAAAAAAAAGAATTATTGTTTAAAACGAGTTCAAAAATTTTGATTACAAACTCTAATTTGTTATTATGCTTGTAAGTCTCAAGGAATGTATAAAGATTTTACAAAGTTTCTTAATTAATGGAGTTTTTCAATAACATCCGCTTTTGCAACAGAATTATGAAAAATGGAAACATCGAATTTTGTATCGAACACAACATAAATACCAAAATAACCATAAAAATGTGGTTCATATTTGTAATTGAAATATAACGAACAATAATAATAATAATAATAATAATAATAACTCAAGAGATGTAATAAATGCAGCAGAATGTACCATTCCAAAATCAAACAACAGAGTAACCACACGATCCGTTCCGTGGTGGAATAAAGAGATATCAAACGCGGTTGAAAAAAAGAAGAAAGCTCTAAATAAATTCCGCAGAATACCTACAATGGAAAATTGTGTAGAATTTAAACGTTGCCGAGCCATTGTAAGAAGGCTTATACTCGTAGCTAAACAAAATAGTTGGAGAAGCTACGTCTCCTCATTAGGTAGAAATACTACTTCTAGAGAGCTATGGAACGGTATTAAGAAAATTACTGGACGCTTTCGCATCAATATCCCGGTAGCTCTCAACGCTAACCAAGGCCCTGTAACAAATATAAAGGAAATGGTTGAGTGTATGGTGACACATTTCATAAAAGTTAGCAGTTCGTCGAATTATGATGCAGATTTTAAAACCATTAAATCAGCACTCGAAGTGCCCCTAAATTTTGTTACAGCCGAGATGTGTTCATATAATGTCACCTTCACAATAGAAGAAATGGAAGATGCACTATCAAAGTGTAGAAACACTTCACCAGATCCAGATAGCATATCATACGAGATGATCCGACATTTTCCATTATCTACAAAGCATACATTGTTGAATATCTACAACGAAATATGGCGCTCGGGGTCTTATCCTGATATCTGGAAAATTGCAACAGTGATCCCCATATTAAAACCTCAAGGAACGACTAACCTCCCCGGCAGCTATAGACCAATCTCCTTAACATGCTGTATGGGGAAGATAATGGAAAAGATGGTTAACAATAGGCTGCTGTGGTTTCTAGAAAAGCATAAACTATTATCTCAATACCAATTTGGGTTCAGGAAAAACTATTCCGCGATAGATTGTATGGCCTTATTAGAGAATGACATACAAATAAGTTTTGCCAATCGACAACACACTGTTGCCGTATTTTTTGACTTGATAAAAGCTTTTGACATGACATGGCGGTATAACATATTAAGCACTTTGCACGAGTGGGGAGTTAGAGGAGAAATGGCGAATTTTATTCAAAGTTTTCTGCTAAATAGAACCATTCAGGTGAGGCTAGGTGATGTATATTCAAGAACTGGAACACTGGAAAACGGCATCCCTCAGGGTTCTACTCTGAGCGTTACCTTATTTATTGTTGCTGTTAACAAACTTTTGATGGTGGTTGGTGACTCAGTAGGAAGAACAATGTATGTAGATGATTTATGCATTTTTAAGTCCTCCTCTTCCATGGATGACATAAATAAATGCCTACAAGATGTCATTAATAAACTTAGTAAAACTGCACAAAGTATTGGTTTTTCTTTTTCTCCTACAAAAACAGCATATACTCATTTTTGTCGATTACGGTCAAGGCACAATGAACCTATATTAATGCTAAATGGAATACAGATTAAGGCCCAAAGGGTAACAAAGTTCCTAGGTGTACTTTTCGATCAAAAGCTCCGCTGGAAAGACCACATTCATGAATTAACTGATCGTAGTAAAAAATGTTTAAATCTCATAACTTGTCTAGCTAACATAAACTGGGGAAGTAATAGTAATACACTTCTCCAGATTTACCGCAGCACAGCTCTGGCTAAGATCGATTATGGGGCACCAATTTACGCTGCAGCTCGAAAATCTTGGATAGCTCCTCTCGAATTAATACATTACAACATCCTAAAGAAGGCACTAGGAGCATACAGAACAAGCCCAAGATTAGCGGTTTACAGAGAAAGTTTTTTGATGTCATTGTTGTACCGATATGATATGGTAACCCTAAAATATTGCAATAAGGTGATATCAAACCCAGAAAATCCATTTCAAAATATTTTACTCAACGACAATTCTGAAACCATATTTAATGAAAGAGCAACCATTACGCGTCCGTTAGCCGTTAGGGTGAGAAAAATTAAAGATAAATATCGACTCCCGGAAATCCAAATTACTAAGAGATGCTTATATGAAGTACCAGCTTGGTTAATGATTAAACCAACACTTCCAAGAGAATTAAGCCAATTTCTGAAACGGGATGTCTCCAGAAGTGTATTTTTAAAACTTTACGCCGAATTAAAAGAAAAATACAAAGATCACATATTCATTCATACCGATGGATCAAAAACACCAGAAGGGGTGGGAGCTTCTTTTATCTGTGAAGGTATAAACCATGCTGTATCATTGCATATGAATACAAGTGTATACACGGCAGAATTGATAGGGCTTAAGCACGCAATCTTGTACATACTTAGTTGTACAGAAAATCAAAGGTTTATAATTTGCAAGGACTCACTAAATGCTACTCAGTCTGTAAATAACGCTTATAATCAAAATGGTCTTGTACAAGAAATACAATCCCTATTGCATAATATTATGGAAACAAACAAGCAAATTGTAATTGCATGGATACCTAGTCATGTAGAAATCAGGGAAAATGAACTAGCCGATGAGTCAGCGAAATTCATGTCTAACAGTGGAAGATCTGACGAAATAGCATTGCCTGTTGAAGAAGTAAACCGCATCCATAAAAATTTAATCATCAAAATGTGGTTAACTAATCATGACACACCAGACCATTACAGGCAAGATCCAAATGTTAAAAAATTAAAGTACATGGGCCACAAGAATAGAAGAGAGCAAGTAGTCTTCTCCAGGTTACGAATAGGTCATACAAACCTAACATCTGAGTTCATGCTAACAGGCCGAAGACCAACTATATGTGATAGATGTCAACAAGTCCTAACAGTTAAACATATTCTTATAGAGTGTAACAAATACGTATTGGAGCGTCAAACAAGTCTACTGCCACAGACGTTTGAGCAATGTTTAATTTACGAAAATATGGATAAGGTTATCAATTATTTAAAATATACAGACCTGTTTGGTAAAATTTAGATATGAATACAGAAAATAAGGGCTAATAGCCTAAGATGCTGAAGCCCATTTAAAAAAAAAAAATAATAATAATAATAATGTAGTTTATATCAAGTATCAAGAAATTGATATAGTCATTGTCGGGCATACAAATCACATGTAAAATGTAAATAAACATAAGTCACAAAACAATGATAATACCATTGATTAATAAACTTGTTAATCAATGATAATACTACAAACAAGTATATATCTCAGACATAAAAGAAAATAAATAGACGAATATAAATTACAGAAACTGTTGCTAGACGGTGTCGGTGTATCTGAAAAATTCATCTAAATTAGAAAATGTATGTTTAATTAATAAACATGAGTGTTAAAACACATTTTTCATTTTGTATGGTTTTCATGCTATCAGCCAAACAATTGAAAATGTTAAGTCTCATTACACTAGGCGCTCTAAGAGTGGAAGTACATCTTGCAAAAGGCAAGGTAATACTTATTTTTATTTCTAGTATTGAAGAAATGAATATCTCTACTGCAGGTGTATTCTTTCTTGCGTTTAAAAACATACAAGCATATCTCAAATCTATATATGGCGACTAATGTCAATATGCGAACATTTTTGAAAATATTTCGACAGGATTCTGTACTACAAACGTTTGCCATTATTCGTACAATCCCTTTTTGGGCTATAAAAACTGATTTGACATATAACATAACATAAACATAACATAACGTAATCGACTATCAGTTTGCGCGTGGTACATAGAGGTTAGTTGTTTTGTATCTAAAACGTTTTGAAGATGCCTAAAAGCGTATGATAAAGTACTTAATTTAGAGGCCAACCTGTCACAATTTAGATGGAATGATAGAGTACTATCAAGATAAATGCCTACAAATTTAGGGCATGAAGAGCTACCCGATATGAAAATGCCATTAACAAAGATATTTAACCTACTGGTTTTCTTTTGAGAGTTATGAAACTGTGTAAGCAGTCTTTTCCATATTGAAGTACAGTCCAGTATCATTTATATAGTTAGTATGTTAGTGACATAGTACATTTCGCTTCAAGTAGGGTATTGTCCGAATCGGAAACTAATAGACAGATGTCATCAGCGTACAAGACTTGCTCACCACGGATTACCTCACTTATTAGATTAATATATAAAATAAATAATACCGGGCCGAGGACAGATCCTTGAGGGACCCCCATCGTGATCGGAAATTTTTCAGAAATGCTATTTGACACGTTAGTAGTAATTGAATTTCAGCAGGAGACAAACTGGTACCTATCAGACAAAAAGGAGTCACACACACCTCTCACCCCATACAACAATGTTTTACACATTGACTACAATAACCTAATAATTGTAACTAATAATTATTTTTTCGCATAATCTAATCAGACATACCATTTAAGCTAAAATTAAAGTCATAATTATAATCATTAGTCAATGTTTCAGAAATCTGGGTGGTTGGCTTACCATTGTCGTTTAATAACTAATAACTAACTAATAATTATTTTTTCATATACCTAACTCAATCAGACATACCGTTTAACCCAAAATTGAAGTTATTATTATAGTCATTAGTTAATGTTACAAAAATCTGGATGGCTGGATAACAATTGCCATTTAATAAATAATAACTAATGATTATAACTCATAACTATTTTTTCACATAATTTAAACAAACATGCCATTTAACCTAAAATAGAAGTTATAATTATAGTCATTAGTGAATGTATCAGAAATCTGGGTGGCTGCCTTACCTTTGTCATTCACTAACTAATAACTAGTAATTATAACTAATAACTATTTTTTCACATAATCCAATCAGATATACTAGTTAATCTAAAATTAATGTTATAATTATAATCATTAGTTAATGTTTCAGAAATCTGGGTGGCTGGCTTACCATTACCGTTTAATAAATAATAACTCTCGTAATCTAATCAGATATACCATTTAACCTAAAATTAAAGTTATAATTATAGTCATTAGTCAATGTTCCGGAAATCTGGGTGGCTGTCTTACCATTGTCATTCCATAACTAATAACTAATAATTGTACCTAATAACTATTTTTCACATAATCTAATCAGATATACCTGTTAATCTAAGATTAAAGTTATAATTATGGTCATTAGTTAATGTTTTAGATATCTGAGTGGCTGACTTACCATTGCCATTTGTTAACTAACAACGAATAATTATAACTAATAACCATTTTTTCGCCTAATCTAATCAGACATACCATTTAACCTAAAATTAAAGTTATAATTATTATAACAATTAGTCAATGTTTCAGAAATCTAGGTGGCTGGTTACCTTTGGCATTTAATAACTAATAACCAATAATTATTTTTTCACATAATCCAATCAGACATACCGTTTAACCTAAAATTAAAGTTATAATTATAGCCATTAGTTAATGTTTCAGAAATCTGAATGGCTGGATAACAATTATCATTTAATAACTAATAACTAATGATTATAACTCATAACTATGTTTCACATAATTTAATCGAACATAACATTTAACCTAAAATTAAAGTTATAATTATAGTCATTATCGCATGTTTCAGAAATCTAAGTGGCTGTCTTACCATTGTCATTCCATAACTAATAATTGTAACTAATAACTGTTTTTGACATAATCTAATCAGCTATACCAGTTAATGTGAAATTAAAGTTATAATTATAATCATTAGTTAATGCTTCAGAAGTCTGGGTGGGTGGCTTACCATTACCATTTAATAAATAAGAACTAATAATTATAACTAATAACTATTTTTTCGCATAATCTAATTAGACATACCATTTAACCTAAAATTAAAGTTATAATTATTATAACAATTAGTCAATGTTTCAGAAATCTAGATGGCTGGTTTACCTTTGGCATTTAATAACTAGTAACCAATAATTATTTTTTCAGATAATCCAATCAGACATACCGTTTAACCTAAAATTAAAGTTGTAATTATAGCCATTAGTTAATGTTTCAGAAATCTGAATGGCTGGATAACAATTATCATTTAATAACTAATGATTATAACTCATAACTATGTTTCACATAATTTAATCGAACATACCATTTAACCTAAAATTAAAGTTATAATTATAGTCATTATCGCATGTTTCCGAAATCTAAGTGGCTGTCTTACCATTGTTATTCCATAACTCATAATTGTAACTAATAACTATTTTTGACATAATCTAATCAGCTATACCAGTTAATCTGAAATTAAAGTTATTATTATAATCATTAGTTAATGTTTCAGAAGTCTGGGTGGGTGGCTTACCATTACCATTTAATAAGTAATAACTAATAATTATAACTAATAACTATTTTTTCGCATAATCTAATTAGACATACCATTTAACTTAAGCTTATAGTTATAATTAGTCATTAGTGAATGTTTCAGAAATCTGGGTGTCGTTTAATAAATAATACCTAATAATTATAACTAATAACTATTTTTTCACATAATCCAATCAGACATACCGTTTAACCTGAAATGAAAGTTATAATTATAGTCATTAGTTAATCTTTCAGAAATATGAATGGCTGGATAATAATTATCATTTAATGACTATTGACTAATGATTACAACTCATAACTATTTTTCACATAATTTAATCGAACATACCACTTAACCTAAAATTGAAAGTATAATTATAGTCATTATCGCATGTTTCAGAAATCTGAGTGGCTGCCTTACCACTGTCATTCAATAACTAATAATTACAACTAAGAACTATTTGTTCACATAATCTAATCAGATATACCAGTTAATCTGAAATTAAAGTTATAATTATAATCATTAGTTAATGTTTCAGAAATCTTGGTGGCTGACTTACCATTACCATTTAATAAATACTAACTAATAACTATTTTTTCACATAATCTAATTAGACATACCATTTAACCTAAACTTAAAGTTATAATTATAGTCATTAGTGAATGTTTCAGGAATCTAGATGGCTGGCTTACCATTGTCGTTTAATAAATAATAACTAATAATTATAACCAATAACTATTTTTTCACATAATACAATCAGACATAACGTTTAACCTAAAATTAAAGTTATAATTATAGTCTTTAGAATGCTTCAGCAATCTGAATAGCTGGATAACAATTATCATTTAATAACTAATAAGTAATAACTAATGATTATAACTCATAACTATCTTTTACCATAATCTAATCAGACATACCATTTAACCTAAACTTGAAGTTATAGTTATTGTAGTTAGTGATTTTTGCAGAAATCTCGGTGGCTGACTTACCATTGTCGTTTAATAAATAATAACTAATAATTATAACTAATAACTAATTTTTCACATAATCCAATCAGATTTAACCTAAAATTAAAGTTATAATTATAGTCATTAGTTAATGTTTTAAAAATCTGGATGACTGGCCAACAATTGCTATCTAATAACTAATAACAAATAACTCATAACTATTTTTTACATAATTTGATCAAACACCATTTAGCCTAAAATTGGGGTTATAATTATAGTCGTTAGTGTATGTTTCAGAAATCTGAGTGGCTGTCTTACCATTGTCATTCAATAACTAATAATAATAATAACAACTATTTGTTCACATAATCTATTGAGATATACCAGTTAATCTGAAAATAAAGTTATAATTATAATCATTAGTTAATGTTTCAGAAATCTGGGTGGCTGGCTTACCATTACCATTTAATAAATAATAACTAATAATCATAACTAATAACTATTTTTTCGCATAATTTTTGTTTCAAAAACCTGGATCGCTGGCTTACCATTGTCATTTAATAATTATAAACTAATTATAACTAATAACTATTTTTTCAAGTGATCTAATCAAACATACAATTTAAACTAAAATTAAAATTATAATTATAATCGTTAGTTAATGTTTCAGAAATTTGGCTAGCCTGTTTGCCATTGTCGTTTAATAACTAATAAGTAATAATTATAGCTGATGACTATTTTTTCGCATAATATAATCAGATATACAATTTAACCTAAATTTAAGTTGTAACTATAATCATTAGTTAATATTTCAGAAATATGGGAGACTAGATTAGCATTATCATTTAATAACTAATACTATAACTATAATAACAGAACGTTTTACGTCAAATCAGTCAGAATTTATTCTGAAGTTCAACACTCTGCCAGTTTGGATTTCTTTAATTGCTAAGCGACTACTTACACTTGGAGCAAATACATGTAAATAAGACTTAATATGTATTACACAAACAGTTCACTCTAGATATGGCGTAGAATTGTTAAAATAAACGTGTTACCTACTAAGCTCGTATAATACGGCCGTGGGTTTTATTAAGATGTAAAATATCTGAAGTGTTGCTTCAAAATTCACACTTACTCCCAGATAACACTTTTTTGATCAAATATTCTTAGGCAAGATGTTAGAAAGCGTGAATTATTGTGGAAAACAAGATAATTGGCCACTCGGTAAACTTCTATTGAGATTTAAACACAAAGCAACATCAAACATTCATGAACAGATTGTAGCACTAAATTCTGGAAACAGTATTGAGTAGATTATAGGGTTTTTTTTTTTTTTTTTTTTTTATATTTAGAATTTACATCAGTTCTACATACATAAAGACAAAATTTGCATCGATTGGGGCTTGAACCTTGGTGGCGCAGTTGGTAGCGCGGTACTCTAGCAAAGTACAGGTCGTAGGTTCGAATCCTACTCGAGGTAAACTTTTTTTTTATGTATTTAATAAAATTAATAATAATTTTTAATTAGTATTGAGTAGATTTTCCCAATTTTAATTAAATTCCCCTCGTATATAAAATAAGTCACTCTTTATACAGAATTCAATTGTTGCAAAAGGGTAATCGTAAACACACTAAAAATTTAGATCTGGAATGGAGCATAGCAAACACGGTGGCTACTATTTCAATCTTAAATTCTCTTATGAAATATTCTGAGCTGTAACTTGCATAAACATTTAATTTATTTTCAGCAACAAAAAACATCCCCTCAGGACAGTGGTTAAATGTATCCGTTGAGTTACCCACCTTACAATATTCATCCAATGCTTTACCTCAACTTTATTATGTATCAGTTTTGAGTGATCACTCCCTTCAACGGGAGCGCAATTAAAATATAAACTTGCACCAAGTTCATTAAATGTCCAATTAATACAGCAGTCATAAATGATACATCAGTACAAAAAGTAAGTATCATTCAAATTAATGTCAACAATTTAACTACGTCAAGCTAATTAAATATCGCGTAGGCTTATGGCAACATGCAGGTTGCCGGCTGAACTTGCAGAAGAAGGCCCTGGGTTTTAGTAAGTTGTCAAGCATCTGAAAAATGTTATAAAAATTTCGTACTCGCATATTTCGCATTTAAATTTCAAAAAGTGTGTTAAGGTCTATTTGAATAAATTCAATAAATTTTTCCAATCGTGAAATAAATTCTGAAAACAAAAATAATTTTAATATTATCAACGTTTCTTAATGTTTAAAATAATAGCAAGTACTTCATGAATGGACTGTGACGCCGAATCCTGGTGTGCATCATAGTATAAATAGCGGTGGATACGCTTCTTTAATTTACCCTACATATAAGATTTTAAACAGCTACCATAAACCAGCTGTAAATGTTTTTGATCTGACATGTAGTATATTCAATATTGTAGCTGAAATGCTAGTTAACTCTTTAAATGTCAAATTATGTTTTAATAAATACTTAGTATTTCAACCTGTATTTACTGCATTTACAGAATATGAAAAACAAGCATAGAATTGTATATAAACTCTAAGTATGAATTGGGTTATTAACTTTACAATTTTGAGTGACCATTTATTTCTGCGGAAACTTAATTGAAACATAACCTTGCTTTAATGAACTGTAAATGCTTCTAATTTATTTAATATCCAATTAACGCAGCAATCGTGGCTACAGTTTTGTGCATCAGTAAAAGAAAATAATAATCAAACCATATTCGATAAATTTACAAGAAGAGGGGCTTGTCGTTATCGAAAGGTTTAATTAAATAACCTTTCACGTTAGATAAATGATTCGTAATTTTCGAAACAGGACTCAAAATAATTCAAAACTAACTTATTGGCGGTATTACAAAGAAGAAAAACCTTTCAACATATATTTAAAAAAATTGAAAGTGTTGTCAGTCACAATTTGAAATACCATATTATGTCTATTACATATTAAAGGATTTCAAAAGCACAGTATTTTTCACATAAACTAAATTGTTCATGGATAGTCTCAATTAAACATAATATCCTTTACTCGCTTAAGTTCTGTTTTAGTTCGTCGTTTTACTTTATGCAAAGAAATAATTTCAATATAAATTGTCTTTTAGCTTACAGTGATAACGCCAAATATTCTTCACAACCTGCAATAGGTTTCCTCAAGTCTATCAATGATATAAAATTAATAAAATTGAAAATGTTTCGTTAATTTACAAAACAGTTTCCGTCACTAATGATTTAAAATTCAATAACTGACATATTTTATCTCGTGTATGCAGCCGTAAATTAATTATATGAATTACGTTATTAATCTTACGGCGAATTTTAAGCGTTAACAACCCTTGCGCAAGAATTGAAGATCAAACTGCAACTGACAACTCTTCTAGCCAATTTTTCAATTTATAAGCAACATCAAAAAACACGTATTTTGGCTCTAAATTTAAAACTAACCCAGCAGCTTTATTTAAACGATGACGAAGTTCAAAAAGTATAGAAAAATTTAAGTGGAAGTTTTACTAAATAAACTCGAATTGCGTTATAAAAGAAAGCTTATTTCGCAATTATGTAAATTCCGTCGTATCTGCATACTTTTAAAGACTTATGCTGGCACGATTAAGTTATTGCTTTGAAAATGTGAGAGCATCCACGTAATCAGTCATTTTCTTACGGAAAAGAATCAAGAAATTTCTCCCAAAACATCTATTTAGGTGGTTATGTTCAGTCAAAGTTATCTTAAAGCAGTAATTATACATTCTGTAACACTCCTGCGAGTGGAAAATTCGGAAAACCTATTTAATGAACTACTGTTGTTCAAACAGAAATGAATTTATACTTTGAAAAGTATTACAATCGTTCACATTTTTGTTTCACAAATACCAGCGGAAAACAGGAGCACCCAATGGCGTGTTTATACCTTTATTTTCTAAAAATTTTCCACATAAAACAATGCTTTAAGTATTCAATTATTTTTTGTTCTAGGTTTAAATGAGGTCGTTAATGATATTGTATAACACGTTAAAAATTTTGTGCGTAAAGACCTATTTACGTGATACGCTATGTACACGGTTGCTCAGTAGTGCGTCAAGGTGCACGCAGTAAATATGATTTTTAGAAGGAAATGTTTCCTATCAAAGCTTTTGGTGTTTAAAAGGTGCGTATTTTAAAATTATTTTCCAATGTACGGGGTGCGTCATGAAAGTGTGGTAATAACATATTATGTTTTTTTTTGTAAATAGAACCCCCTAATTTTTTTTGCTATATTCGGGTTTATCGTCAAACTTTAATGTTAATTTATGTAAGATGTTTTATCTTAAAAATTTACTGTTTTCGAATTATTTGGAAAAATATGATAATTTTGACAGCTGCAGTGTTCCACAAAAATCGGTGCTGTACTCTGACCTCTAAGAACTTCGGAATCGGAATTCTAGGGGCTCGTTTCAATTAAAAAAAAGTCCTCTACAACCCCTGAAATTCGAAGTGACATGATTTCAAACCTCAATAACTTGCTTATTTCAAATGGAATACACTAGTTTTTATACCGTTTTCGGATTTATCGTCAAATTTTAAGGTCAGTTTATTTAAAATTCACCGTTTCTGAATTATTCGGCAAAATTTAAAAAAAAAACCTTTAATTTTTATTTTGATCAAGTCAACCGGCTACATGTTGGCAATCCAAAAATACATTAAACTGCAGAAAATTATTTTTAGATAAATAAGTTATTCACAACAGATTCTCAAACTGTCCTTCATTTCGATCATAACACAATTGCTGTGTTACCATAAAAGACCTAGTTACTTCTCCTAACACCCCAATTCGCTGTTCCTAAACGCATGAGTTATTCGTTGTCTCATATCTTCTGCAGTAGTCAGAGCCGTTCGATGTATAACGTTCTTTATGCGACACCATAGGAAAAATATATACTTTTGTTGTCTGGCCATCTATGTGGCCAAGAAACGGGACCGCCACGGCCTATCCATCTACATTCAAATTTTCGATTTAAGTAGTCTCTGACATTTAACGCAAAGTGCACAGGAGCACCGTCATGCTGTAGGCACATATTTTGCCTTAAAACAACAGCAATGTTTTGCAAAAGTTGCGAACATCATTTTGCAAAAAATACAAACATTCAGCACAGGGCCGTAGTCAAGGGTGGGCAAAAGGAGCATTGCCCCCCCTTCCCCTAAAGCGTTATATTGCCCCCCATGCAAAATTGTAAGAGTTCACTTTTGTGATGATTGCACAAATTCTCATAATAATGTTTCAGATTATGATTTCAGCATAAATTTATTTTTACCATTTATTTCTTAAAATGTTTTGAAATAGGAGGATGTGACCCTTATTTACGGTCAGTTGTAAACTTAATCAAAATACCGTCATGTTTCAAGCCAAGCCAAATCGCACCCTCAACGTCTAGGTGTTTTATGACCAAATATATTTTAATGACAGACGCCGTTCTTGTTCTTCACGGTTTTTCATTCATGTAAAAACTAGTTTAAATATCCACTTTTTTTTAAAGAATTCCAATAAATCTTGAAGGAATTATTTTCACGTTTATTGATGGAATTTTAAAATATGTAAGGACAAATTGTTTGTTTCCTATAGGTTACTGAATGCATCATAAAGAGAGCAAAAACGTATTTCCTAGGAGACCATCTGAGCTACACCATTCTGAGAAACATTTAATAAAATTGTTTTTCTTGCAAGGTTGACGTTTTATTGCATGCATAGATACCCCATTCTAGAATACAGTTTTAGTTAGTGTGCCACAGTATACGATACAAATCAGTCGTAGCACTCCAGAAAATTGTGTAACGGTTCTTGTCGTTGCCGAATTTCAACTTCGGGAATAATGCACAGTGGCAACACGTGGTAAGGTGGCCAAACAGAGAATAAATTCTGTGAACTCTTTCCAGAATTAGCATTAGCAACTTATAGCGATGCGGAAAAGGAAAAGTGAAAACCAAATATGTTTCTAACTTTTATGTATGCAAATAAATATACTCAATGTGTAAAGCAAATCCCTACAGCGGGTTTTAATTGCGATCCCAAGTTAGAACAACGCGATGTGGTGTGGAGTCTGCGCCCGACGTTAACCATGCGAAGCTTGCAAATTTAAAAGCGCGCCACTGCCAAGTGTCAGCACTATAAGCGTTACCTAAATTTCTGTCTTTCTAACGCAGATATTCCCAAAAATTCTACTTTTCTTATTACTTATAAACTTTCATAAACACACAACAAGGCCAACCAGAAAATTTTGGTAACTGGTCACTTGTCACTTGGTTAATTGTGTATATTCTATTATAGAATTTTAATATAATATAATGTAGCCAAACTATAAAATCACCCATAATACCATCCCAAACATTTACAGTCCACTGTTGCTGCAAGTTAGCTAATCTAACTTTACATAAAGTGACCTTAAAATTTAACGATAAATCCGAAAACGGTAAAAAGTTAGGGTATTCCATTTGAAATAAGTTATTGAGGTTTGAAATCATGCAACTTCCGATGAATATTTCGGGGGTTGTAGAGGATTTTTTAAAATTTACGTGAAAACGTAACATTAGGTTTTCTTAGAGCCACAGAATACCTATTTCGAAACTCAGAGAGATTCGGGTACAGCACAGATTTTTGTGGAACCCTGCAGCTGTAATAATTTTCATATCTTTCTAAATAATTCAAAAACGGTAATTTTTTCAGATAAAACATCTGACGTAAATTAACATTGTAACATACAAAAATTCATTTTTGCATAACTCTGTTAATTGCTATACAATTATCTATTTTAACTTCTTGTCGATATGTACTAAACGCACAATTCGTACACTCAGTGTTGAAAAACATTGCAGTAATTTACATATCTTCAGTTGTGTAATTTAACAAAAATCCGGTTAATCTTAATAATTTTTACCAAAAGTAAATAGGTATGAGATCTGTCGGCGTCTAGCCAAGCTCTGTACTACGCAATGGTTGTAAACACTAATACTTTAGGTTAGTTTACGAAATTCTCGTAAGAGGGCGATGTTTAATGTAAATTCGGTTTTGATAAAAAATTTTCACTTTCTTCTCCGCCATATTGGAGACGCTAGGAAAATTCTGCGATTTCTTTTACACATTCTCTAATAAACGAAATTGTTTCGGATACTAGTAAAAGATTTCAAAACAGTAGGAATTCCTGCCAAATTTTCTATTCCTATTGATCGCAAGCTTTGCGGATTTTAAACACAATTTAATCGTGTCCAATAAGGGGTAAGAATTACAGTTTTTCTCATTTGGTACTAATTTAAAATCTTCCTTCTTAGGGAACGGAACCCATACAATCTACAAGTAGAAAGCTTTAGATTCGAACCTAGCAGGCTCGTTTTCACATTTATCGCATGCCTTACAACTTAGTGTTAAGCTCGTAATCCTCTCTTATCTTAGTGCTCACCTACCCTTCCTTTTTTTAGCGATTATCAGTCGATTTGGGGAGTTAGAAGGAAAAATTATTCTTCTTACGAACCTACTATTCTTCATGTGTAACATTACGGTAAGTTAAATGGGAAGTTAGATTGGCTACTCTAGAATAAACCATTGTACATACCGGGAGTGCTACACCTGCTTTGGTTGCGACCCCATCGTTAGAGTAAGAACACTCGCCATCCAATAAGGTCAGAGAATTTATCGGTATTATTTTGTTTACTACTTCCATTGCTGTATATGAATTAAGGTATAGAATTCTGTTAGGGTTAACGACCATATAAAAGCTCACCTTAACTAAATGGTATCTACAAATATGATCAATAACCTCTAGTTAACAGCTGTTGCTATGGTTGATTTAATATCGTACTACCTTCTTGCCTATACTCTGAAATTAAGGGAGTTTCATTACCTGATTGAGGTGATATTTACAGCCCTACTTATTAATTGGTTTCCGTATTGGGCTTCACACTACCATTTATTTTTAATGTAAATGCTAGGTGCGCAACAGAAGAGTTTCATTATTTAAGTATACGCGTTACGAGAATTTAGGAAAATGGAAGTGGCTACATTGTATCATTGACCTTAAATTACATGTGTAGAAATTATTACTTTTACTGTATAAAATGGAATATTTCTTTTCTCATAAAAGATTTTTTTTAATCAAAATGACGTTGTGAAGAAGATTTAGTGACTCAATTGTTTATTTCTGGCTCCTTTTGTTTCTAAATAGTTGGTTAATGAATTTGTTTTCTCATAAATAAATAACGCGGGCCAACCGAATCGCTCCTCTTTTCTTTATTGTCACCGCTTTAAATGGGCGGTTAATTAATTAAATAATAATGTGTTTTCTGTAAACTTCAATAAGAATTACTTATCTATATGATAATTTCAGGGAATAATTATACTATTGGTGTAAGCTGCAGCAAGTGTTAATTACTATTCTGTGTTTCATTTTTTTTGTGTTATCTAAAACGCTTGTGGTAGCGAGAATGTATGTTTTCTTTCAGTGCACACAATGAAAGGTCTTGCATTAAGCAAAGGAAACGTTTCCAGTTAATTATTTAAAATTTACTCTAGAATTAATTGGTTTTGGGTTGCATATAGTTACCCAGCAACTTGCTAAAGTACTATAAACATTGGTTTTTATTTATGGGTCAAATTTGGGGTTATTTTGAATCGTAATAATATTACTTCGGCTCTTAGTAGCATTTATAAAATTGAAATGTTAATCTTTTTTTTTTTGTTTTGTGGGAATAAGTTCGACACACTTTTGAAAAAGTAATCAAAGGTTACTATTAAATTTATATTTACTACACTACTGTAATTTTTTTGTTTGGTGTTGTTCTCTTCCTCCCTTTTTCCTATAGTTTCTTACTCATCGACTGCACCACCGTGTATTCAGGAGTCGGGATAACGGTGCAGGCTGCCGTGGGGGGGGGGCGATTCCTGGCACCCAAAATTACTTTAAACTTTTATTCCCCCTACGCACGATCCGCTTTGAGCAAAACGGTCGTTTAAATAGCTACGGTTGAGTAGTGAACTCTCTCTGTCTCGGTCCTTTAATAATAGACACACCCACGCATCCAGTGCCTCCGGCGAACTGAGCCCCGGCATTCTTTAACTTCTTGCCTCTGCCTTATTGGCACGTAACAACGTTACAATTTGACAATAAATCGGAATATGCAAAAAAATTGGGGGGGTTCTATTGTGAAAAACATAATTTGTTTCTACAACACATTTATGACGCACCCCGTATATTGGAAAATAATTTTAAAATACGCACCTCTTAAACACCAAAAACTTTGATAGGAAACATTTCCTTTATTTACTAAGATATCACACTTTGACGCACTAATGAGCAACTCTGCATACAGTGTAGTCCGCTATAGTTGTTCAATGGGTCATAAGCTAACATATCCACACCTCAGCATCTTTGATGCTGCTCTTATCGTATCTCTAACGTGAAGCAAGTATTAATGAATATCAATTGAACAAGTGTATCCCTGAAAGACTCCTGTATTTAATCATTTAGTATCTGTTTTCATTCAACGATTTAATGTAAGTTTTTTCTACATATCCGTTAACTGCGACCTAAATGAGGTAGGTACATCATTTAGGTCGTAGTTAACGAAATGTTTGATCCAAGAGCGCAGACAATTCAATAGGTCGTATCAAAGAAGTACAGTCCATAATGCCACATTAACAAATACAGTATTCCTAACCTATTCATTCCAATCTTAAAGTACTCTGTGTTATAATGGCTTCATTCATATTTATGCTGTAGAGAAGTCAGCGATACGTATCGTCTTAAGCACTAAAAGGTGTCGTACAAAATGCGAAACTATAAATGTAAATTAAATAATAGGAAAGAAGTTTTGTGATAAAAAAATAAATTGCGTTTGTTTGTGTACATTAGACTTTATTAGCGTATACCTATAAAGTACAAAATTATGTTACTTAGCCTTTGCATTATTTAAATTTTGCAATTTAGTTATATACCTTTTGATATCAAATTTCATTGCTAAGATTAACGAGTAGATAGTACCTACATCTTGTACGTACATAAAACAAACGACTGGGTGTTTAAATTTTCCGTACAATTAACTAAGAGGAGGATAATTTAATATTATTCCGCATCTATGTTATTCTTGAAGTTAATGTATAAAGAATGAAATAAATACAACAATTACCCAACGTTAATAGTTAATAAGATAAGGTTACTAACATTGCTTAATACTTTCCCTGAGAACTAGATTTAACATGAAGATACATGATATTAGCTTTTATTATACATTAGTTAGTTATTCTATGAGAATTTGTGTGTTAGTTCCTCTCATTCAAGATATTAAATTAAAGGTGAAGCTTATATACTTTGGCGAAGGAAAGGGAATGATAATACAAAAAGGACTTAATTTCTCCTGTTTTGTTTAATATAATTAAATAGAAAAAAAGGGATGCCTTGCGAAGGGAAGAAGAAAATCCGATTTACAAACATTTTCCCAATCCTTAGAATATCATTATAGTTAATTGTTTTAATTATATTTGTAGCTTTCGACTTCCTTTTTACCTACGCAGTCCTTTGAACTTCCTGTAATATAGAGTTTCTTAATAAAACATATTAATGTTAAAATTGTTTGCCAAAAAAAGGAAGCGTACATTTTTTTTTTTTTGTTACAAATTGATGTCTTGTGAAGTAATGAGGAATTTATTCAACTTGTCACGGAGCTTTTAGGAAATCTTATTAGTGTAACCTAATTTTTTTTATCTCTCTTCATTAAACAGCATTCTTCAAATTTTTTGTTTAAACTTTCTAATTATTTCTGTTTGTTACAGGGTCTTGAAACATTAAAGATATTGTTGTGATTTCACTTTGAAGATGGATTTTTTTATAATAATCGGTAAGTATTTTACTTTTATTTTCTGGCTCTTTCGCATAAAAAATTAATTAATTATAATAATTATATACAATTAAAGCTTTTTTGAGAGATTAAAATTTATCTTGTCATATTTAGTATATGTAATATTTTTGACAATTTCCTGGCGACTTGTTCGTCTCACTTTTCTTTTAAATTAGATGAGAATTATAAAAAATATGTTTTTATGTATTAAAGCTCTTCTTAATTATTTAATTTAAGCACTAAAAATGTGCTTAAATATAAAAATACTAATAATGAATATATAATTCGTTTATTTGAATAATTATATCATTTTATGTAATGATACTTTTAATTCAACGATTAAATGCTGATTAAAGAGATCATTAATTTTTTTTATTTTTTTTTTAACTTTCTCACCAATAGATAAGTTATTACAATCTATAAAAAAAAATGAACAATTTAACTGAGAACACAAATATCCGTTTAGGGAGTTCAAATTAGAATGCACTCGACCTAAATAAGTTAAAAACAATGCATGAAACAATATTAAAATTTGAAATGATTATTTGGGATTTAAATGGTTAGGTCCCAATTTTATTTAATCGGCCCAAATAATCGATGGTGGGAAAATACTTAGGCGTGAGGTACTGTTCACTTTCCGTCCATCACAATTTCACTATGGAGTGTTTATTTAGTTACAACGTTAAACAAACCTATTGCAGATTAAAGTGCGCGTAATTTCGATTTTGGTTATATTGTCATTAAAACTTCGTTATTTTAGATAGTATGTAGAGGTTGAAATCTTAATCTTGCCACCACATTACATAATCTCGCATTCCTTAATTTTAAGTAAGAATGGAAACTGGATCACATAACTCGTTGTGCAAACTTGTTAATGGAACTTCAAACTCACTCATCTGATGCTACTACGCTAAATGAAAAAGATACTTATCAGCTTTGCATCTTAATTATGAAACAAAATTCAAATTGCCAATATAATCGGAATTATTGTTTATTATTTGATAGGACCAGTTTTTGCCGCAGAAGTAAAATAAATATTTCACAATGAAAGATACACATCACTGTAATGATTAATTGACAAATGTGTTTCATTTCGCTTTCTCATTCATTGTCCACAAATTTATATACATAACCCAAATGAACAAGAAACGTGTCTGACTCACTAAAACAATCTAATGTAAATAGCATTGGACTACAACTCCTTCATATCTTACACTTATACTTAGGAATAAATTCTTACGCTCTCCAATACAATCAACTGTAAGGCAACACAAAATTTTAAGACAGTAAATTTTATAAATTCACCCTAAGGAAAAGCCACCCGTTATGCGCTAGATACCGTTAATTTTATTACTAAACGTAATTTTCTTTCTCGATAGATGCAATTTTGCCGTTAAAAATGACTTCACCAAGTGATTACCAATGAAAGGCTCATTAAAAAGCAAAACATCAGGCCGAACCTACACAAACTAACAAAAACTAACATCTCCTTCGCATGTGAAAATAAAATGTTTACATAAAAGCACTGTATCGTTAGTTATTAAATGAAACCCTGCACGTGCTAGAGAAAAAAGAACTATTCTAATGAAGTGTAACCTAATATTTATTCCTTATGAGCAAAGCTATCTTTAAAAAATTATATGACCTACATGAATAGCATTTTTACCTTCCAACCTACATACACATGTAGTTGTAGAAGGTTATGCAATCAATTTTTGTTATCACTATCGCTAGATCGACTTATTAGTTTATTTTACAACTTTTGGCCAAGTTTCGCTAAGATCGGTCATCATATCTAGATGTCTGTATGCCTATGTCTGTGTGGACGTGTGTTAGTATCCACAATAACTCCAGAACGAAAATACCTGCGTACTTAAAATGTTGTATTTTAGCGTATTTTCATTTGGATTGGACCTGATTATATTTTGGGAAAAATCCAGTGACGGAGAGGGGGGTTTATTAGGACCAGTTTTTGGTTTTTATCAAATGCATAATTCAAAGATATAAAAATACCTGGATATAGACCTTAAACATATCGATTAATTATGTTCTGCGCAATTTTTGGATACGACGCGTAATTTAGCGGCAAAAAAATTCCTAAGGTAGAATTTAAGTGTTAGTTCAATTTTTTTCATTATCTGAATAGCGATTAATTTTATAAGAAAAGGTGTAGACGTATTTTTTAAAGAAAATTTAATTTTACATTAGTTTTCTTTATAAAGTTTTTTAATATAACGCAAGGTAAGTCAAAAAATTAATTAAATGTGAATTAAAATGGTTATACTGCTATATTGGTATATCACAGAAGCGGGCGGTTTTGGAATTTTAAGTTAACATGTATATATTAATATATATCTAACATGAAGTTTTAAACGTCATTCTGACAGATTACTTTTTTGTTTTTACAATATCGCCTGTTTTCGTTATGAACATACGAGGGTAAATCAAATATGAACCGGAATTTGTTGTTAAATATTTATTGGTACAAGATACATATATAAAAGTAATTAACTATTTTTCTACATAATCTCCTGATTTCGTTATGAATTTTTCCCAACGGATTGGGAGTTTTTTAATCCCATCATCATAAAACGAAAGGAGGCGTGTTTGCAATCAATTGTGCACAAATGTCTCAACAGCAGCGTCATCATTGAATCACTCACCTCTTAGAGCTTCTTTCAGTGGCCCAAACATATGATAGTCGTATGGTGACAAATCAGGACTATAAGGAGGATGTTCTATTGCCCAATGCATTTGCTCCAATTTTTGACGTGTCAGGTTGGCTGTATGGGGGCGAGTATTGCCGTGAAGCAAAATCACGTTTCTGACCGTCTCTTCCACTGATATGCACGTTTTGCTTCATCCAATAGCTGACAGTAGTAGTCAGCGACGTTCATGCAGAAAATCGACGTTCACAACTCCTTTGAAATCCCAAACACGTAAATATAAAGAAAGATTTTTCCAATTTTTTTTTTTGTTAATCAAAATCAATTACATATCTGGAGGATACAATAGTTAAAATAACTTGTGAAATATGATTAACGCTTAGGTTAAACATTTGATGAAGCTACTGGTAAATAAATTGCAAATAAAAAAAAAACAAAAAACAAAAAAAAACTTGAAATACGCCAAATTCTGGTCGATAGCCCTTTTAATGCCCCTCAGGGCTGGGGCTAAACGACGTCACTACTTTGTGAATAATTAAATAATGTAAGCTGGACCTGTTGCAACAATTTTTATTATGTAAATTGTTATAAAATAAATCAAACTCTATGTAACAAACATAAGCTTAAAATATTCGGGTTGGCCCCGTTCCCAAAACTGCTAGGGACGCCGCTGGTCGACTTTTTTTCCGCGCTCGTGTCGCCCTCTACGGGTAAAACTGTAAAGTAGGTTATTATACACGTGAAAATATTCCTTTAAAAAAAAATTAAACAACAGGTGTTATGTTGATGTAGCTGGAGCGTGGTGAAATGGGAGTTATACAGGAGGTGGTAACAGGTGAGTGGGTTTTTGGTACTGTGCTAATTATGTAGGAAAATTATGGTATAATCCTGATAGGTATTAGGGCCTAACTATAGGCAACGATTAAAGGCATTGATATGCTTAAAGGGGTCTGGTTTAAGTAATGGTAGGTAGTTGCTCGGGGCCTAACCTCCGTCGAAATAACTACGTTGTATGGGAATAATTCAAAAACCCGTCTCGGTGCGAATCACATCCAAAATGATGGTTTGAATGATGATACTTTTTCCTTTTGTAATGATGGTTATATAGAGGTACAGGGATCTTCTGGGGCGTCGCAATATTTAGCTATTCGGGGCCTAGCCTCCGGCAAACTGATTATCTCGTATCCTAGGCACGTTTATGTACCGCACTTGGTGCTAAGAGTAATCAAGAGCGTTCTACGTAAGCGTGACTTAAAAAGGGGTGGCTGTAACGATGTTGCGTTTGGGGGGTAGGATTGTAAGTGGTGGATGATTGAGTTGTGTCTGGTGTAAGATTGAGAAAGGGAGTGGGAAAGGAGTGGACAACTGATAACATTTACGAATAATGACATGAAATGATGTGAAATATCAAGGAAATAAGGTTTGATATGAATTATTTACTAGGATAGGAAATTTATGTAAAGGATTCGCAGGACCATTACAGCTTTATATCAATAAAATGTAAAAATCTAACTTTTTAATTTGCCAGTCTTAAGCCTGGATAAAGTGTAAAGGAAGTTGTAGGGTTTGCTTTCCGTTGTTTTATTTTTATAAAACTAGAATAAAGTTAATAATTATCGAAAATCAAATCATGAGCAATCTTAATAAGTAACAAGGTTAAGTACCGGTGCACATGGAATTTCTATTATCAGTTGACGAAACAAGAATAAATTATTACCTGCATAGTTGACGAAAAAAGAATTTTTTGATGAGTTGACAAAAGACGAATTAGCGAAACGGGAATAAATTGTAGATTAAGATTAATTTGGAATACACATCTGAGAATAGGTAAAAATTCTAAATTATAATTATGTAATTATTGGAATGTCTTGTTGAGTTTAATAAATTATAATTTTCGCCATATTCTTTAATATAATTAATTTTTATGATGTCTACGAGGAAATTTTGTCCTTAATTAGTACTTTGTCAAAAATAGTAGCACATACGCTAATTATAATGTTCTCATTTAATAATAATCCGATGAATTATTATTCTTTGTTTGGAATTATTATTCATAGCTATAATTCAACTGTATATTGTAAAAGCCGATCACACTGCTTTGGTTTTTCTGTTTTGCTATCTTACTCTGTCGTCACGTATAGCTTCAACAACTTTAACATAAAATTAATTATTGTTGTGTCCTTAATATAGTTCATTCTAAATTATTATGCACACAACTGCCACAGTTGTGTACTTTTTAGTAGTATGCCACGTGTCTAACAATCATATGGCATAAAAAAGGAATGGGCTCGACTAAGCTCAGGCGTACGGTCGAAAGACCGCAGAACACTCGGATGAGTGGTTGTTTTGGAGGTATAACTTAAAGTGATAGTAATGTGGTTAGATAGGAACCGGATATGAGTAGGCGCCACAGGCTTTAATAAATAAATACTCAACAAGTGTTAAAAGGAGAGTAAACTTTATAAAGTTTGAAACAGGATTTACTAATAAAAGAAAGAAATAAGAATGAAAGGAGGAAGTAGAAATGAGTTAACAATTTCCCCGATAAAGTAATTTTTATTGTCGATATCCTGACGGAAGAATAAAATAAAAATATATATAAATTAACATTCCACCAAAGCCCACGATGGCAAGCAGTGAGCCTAAGCTTGTGCCCACTACAATTATAATTTAAATTTCAATTAAAAAAAATAAAAATATTATATGCCCCCTTCCGGCCGTTGTAAGCTCTTACTGGTCGTATTCGGAACAAACAAAGTAACCAAGAAATTTATACGAAATAAACTGGTCCGAACAACCTTGTCCACAAGAAAAGTAATGTACATAACACATAAAGATTACGAGACAAAAATTACAAATTCATATAAAATTAAATGTTTAACATTTGCAGTAGTTCACGTAATACAGATAATCGTTACACCCAGTATATTTCAATCAAAACAGGAGTTAAATCGTTGGGTGAATGTAGCCATAGAAGCTAGAATTAATTAAGTCAAAATGGAAGCTAACCTGTTTGGGTACGGTCTATCAAGTCACTTTTAATGATTTAATCGAAGTTTTACTTTTGATTGAGTGCAAAAATATTCAAAACTGAATTAGTGTATATATATATATATATGTATATATATATATATATATATATATACCGTTTTAGATAAAATGATTTTGTGAAAGTGAACTGCTGGAAGCATATATAAATTTAATTAAGAGGTAACAATTGTCAATTATTTGATTATAAAATTAATATTATCAGTCCATTTATTTTCGTTGTAGAAATTCACTAAGAACCTCCTAAGTGTATTTGAAATTTGGAAATACAATCGTGTAACCAGGTGATAAGGGAAAAAAATCTGACCTTTATTGTTGAAACTACTACTTATTTGATTTTGCAAATTTCGGGTACTATTCCAATGATCTAGCAGCCTTCACGTATATGGTCATAGATGTCAGCAAGGCTCGTATGCCTTCCAGCGATAATCATGTACTTTGGATGTAACGTAACAGTAAAATGTGAGCAGAAAATTTAAGAAGGAATGCCGTTAGAAATGTAGGTAGTACAGAGATGCTAAAAGATAGTAAATATAAGTACGATGGTTAATTAATTATGACCGTTCATACCTCTTACAGGTTACAAACGAGCCGGTAGTGAACATTCAACGTAATTTCGATTGAAGTGTCTATATATGTAAAGAATTAGTATTGAATGCTTTTATATTCGAAAACCTGAAAACAATTTTATTTACCATGAGGTTATCGAAACATGTGCCACTTACAGAAGATGTGGACGAATGAATAATTTCAATTGCATCCGCCTTTTAACAGCGTTTGTAATTTTTACTTAACCAATTATTACTTTAAGTGAGAATTTCCCAAAAAAAATGATGCTTCAGCGTCCAGAACCAGAAACGAAAAATTCTCTAGAAACTCAACATCCACCATCAAGGGCGTTCTTAAAAAGGAAGAAAGAAAAATTGGCCAACACCTTAAAAATCAATTTTACAAACTTGAGAAAAATTTGTATTTAATCATTGTTGCCAAGAGTTAAAAATGTGTAGAAAATATATATTTATTATATGTATATGTATTATTTGACCCTAATAGATCCCAGGTTCCTTTTTAACTGCTTTATATTAAATGATCCGAAATCTTAGAGATGTCGCTGAAGGTGGTACATTTGACTTATTTTAACTAAATGAGAGATGTGTACGAAAGTTACATACGTTAATTTAAATGCAATTAGAGATGCGCAAAAATTTGCGAAATAGTGAATTGAAAGCATTCAACCTAAGAATAAATTTCTGTTTTTAGTAAGTAAATTTGACCAAATGACGAACGTTATCAAAAATAAACGTTTTCCAATTAAACACGTAACAAGTATCAGTCTGTTACTGATTTATTTATACGTTATACAATATCCGTTTCTTAGTCTTTTGCATCTATAATAATAAATAGCTACCTATAACGTCATAATACCAATTCTGGTTTTGTTATTATTCCGTTCCCTTTATACCAACATCGTTAAAACATTATTGAGGCTATTTTTTGGACTATTGTGAATACCTACATGACTCAAGGAATCCCAAAACGATCATTTTGTCAGTTTAATTTCGAATTTTTGAGCTGGTCACAACTTTTATTAGGGGTGAGTGTTGACTTTTAGATGGATAATACGAATGAATAAGATAGAATGAATGAATTATATCGTACTGTTTATTAATTAAATTAGAATTAAACAGAATTAAAACGGAGGTGCATTACGTTTTAATACTTTTAAATGTTTGGTCTTGAGAACATTCTAAAGAAGAATCGATTCCGTTTCTCTTCACCACGGAATATTGGTAAGAAAAGTTACTGCTTTTTTTACTTGAGCACACAATTTGCATAAGAATTAGGTTCTTAAATATACTAAAGTTCACTATTCATTAATCTTTAGATCCGCTTATTTTTGATTTCGAGGAACGATTTGCAAATTATTCACACATCATTAACTTATTTTCGAATTTTTAATTAGTGGGCCAGAGAATTATAAATTAAATTCGGGAGCTCCGTTATTATATAAAAAAGAAAACGGTATCTTCTCTATTTTCCATGCAATAACAGATTTTCACCATTACACTTTCAGTACTCATAGTAAAGGTTTTTTTTTTAACAACCTTAAATCGCATTTTTTAACGAATTATAATTCATAATGAAATTTTATGATCAATTAAAATTTTCAATGTTTGGAATTCATTAGTACTTATTAATGTTTAATGACGTATCTAACAAGAGTTTAAATTTTGTTCTTCCTCAATTAAATAAAACACAATCTTGATACCGAATTTTTAGAACCAATGTTTATAATGTTTGACATATGTATAATTAATGTTAAACATTCATTGGCACTGTATATTCATTAGAAATCTCAAGTTTCTTTAGATTCGCAAAAAACTTGTTTCTGCATGATGCAATTTCTAGAAAATATTTATTGAGTGAGTCCATTAATTTTAGTAACTGCCACCATAATTAATGGAAATCTGATATTGTTTGGTTCCGTTGTTTATTGTTAATATTCTAAACGTGGATTGCCAAAATTATAAATATGACAATAAATTTACCTTAGACTTTGAGCGATCAATATTGTGTATGCAAATACCTTTACCCTTATCTAGATCTGAACAGTCAGCGCTTAACTCGATCTAGATTTTAATATGTGATACGTCTTTTATTGATCCCATCTTGTTTTCTTGGCATTTAATGATATTCTAATTCTGTTACGAAAACAATATTTAGTTACAAGAATAGAACTTGATGCAGAGTTATCATAACCATGCAAAAAAATAGATCTAGGATCAAATTGTTTTGTCTTTATGTAAATGTAATCTAGAACGCTTTCCCGAAGTATGTCAGTTTATTATTTTCGCATATATATTATTCATACAAGAAATGAAAGGAAACGAATTAGCATATAAAATAAATATGAAAAACATCAGCATTCATATAACATATACAAAGAAAGAAAAACAGTTTAAAACGCGTTGTTAAAACTAAACTGATGCATTGTGTATGCACCTTTCATAACAATACATATTTTTATTTTTAACGTATATTTAAATAGTACAAACAAACAGGTCTGTAAAGAATTACAAAATCAAGAAGTTGAAGAAAATGAAGTTTTTATTTAGTCCCATCTCATTGCTTTTAGTTTGGTTTTATTTTTAAGAAATATGTGAAAAACATGACATTGTCCTTATTTATCAAGGGATTAGAAAATTTAATTTTGCACACGCTTGTTCTTAATAAACATTAATTTGTGTTTTACAAATGAACTATGTTTAAAGTAGAGATTATACATGCAATGTTTACTTATATATTTTCCTAAATAAACCGTTCTATTAGGATTATGTAACAAATATAGAATAAAACCCGTGAAAATTTGCACGTTAATATTTAAATACGAAGAACAAATTACCTAATCCTTGTTAAATGGTTCATGACCTTATGTTTGTAATTTCTGCATCAGTTGTGTCACTACAATAAATACACCGTCTGACTCAGGAAATAAAACAAAAACAATTAAGTTTCCTAAAATCTGGGCAAGAAACTAAAACACAATGTCTAGCCAAACCAAGCATAACTGAAAAGCAGCTGGTGAAACGTTTTTGCTTTAGTTTCAAATTTAATTTATGTCACTGTGTATAAACTTGACAATTGTTTTTTTTTTCTCTATACTTTGTTTGTGAGACTGTATTTATAATTAAAATAAAAGCTCGATGGAAGTATACCTCCCGAAATTATGTAATTCAAGGTTTATTAAAGTTTAATAACTCAGGTACTAAGCTTTATCATTATTTACCTTTCTTCCCGTGATTTTGTAATTAGGCTTAATTAAATATTTTTGTCCAGCGAGAAAGATTTTATGTGTAATAATTGTATCACTCGCGTGTATAATAAAAAATAGTACAATATTTATTACTTTACTCGGGTAACTTAATATAGGGAGAGGAGGGGAATGGTACGCACCTAAACAATATATTTTGTTCTAAATCAGATTTTTACTCACTGAAGACTACAGTTTTGCTGTAGCTGTTAACTTATATGCCTCCTTCAAGATAACCATTTTAAATTTTATCTAAAATAAAAGGAGTTTGAATAAAATAAATAAAGCCAAGTTTTGTGCTTTGCGTACTATTATCCTCCTCGGCAGATAATGGTACGCATTTAGTCAGGTATAGATGCGCAAATAAAAACTGTTTTTAAAAACTTAATTTATTATTCCAAAATTAAGAAAAGTAAACTTATATATAGGCATATACAGGGTGTCCAAAAGCTTTCCTGACAAACGAAAACTACACTACACATGATTTTATGTCGATTTAACCTGAAATACCTTAAGGGGGGTCGCGGGGTCCTATCTTTTACATGTTAATTTGCCCAACTTTAAAGTACATTTAAATAAAAAAGTGGTAGAGCTTTGAATTTTTTTTTTCACTGTAAGTTTACACTTTTCTATATATTTTGAGCAGAAGGTTTTTAAATGCAATCACAAACCAGAATTTTATATTTAAAAAAAAAAGTTATATTTTTGAATTAAAAACTTTGTATATAAATCAAGTTTCTAAAAAATGTACTAGGAATTTTGAAAAACCCTCTGTTTAAAATGTACAGCAAGACTAGACAAAGTAAACAAAAAAAATCATCTCATTATCTCTTACCGTTCCTGAGAAAATGTTCCTTAAGTGCAAAAAATATTCGTTTGCGAAAAAATCAGCCGAAAGTTAGAAAAACATTAAAAATTCAATATTTTTTGAAAATTTTTACTTTAATGCATGCCAGCTACATACTTAGGGTTGTCTGGATTCTCTGCTTCTTTATACATATCCTCCAGCCTTCTTTTAGATGCGGTTAGCTTTTGCCGGCACTTTTTTTCAATTGCTTCCAATGCCTTTTCTGTCTTTTCCACTCGTCGAGCGTCGACAAACTTCATTCTCTTGATGCAGTAAGCTCCAGGAACAATACCTAACTTTTTAGGATTTTACATCTGACTATATTTTCCTCATTATAAGTACAGATTGCCTCATACACGCCAAGTTCCAAGGTATTTTTGTGGACAAAGGTTGCTTTCGACATGCGCACCCAAATCAAATTATTGAAAGACTCACTAGCATTTTGGGTTCCACCGTGTAAGCATCTGTGGAGAGATAAGTCTCTAAATATGAGCTTTATTTCCTCCATCACTATTCTAGGGAAATGGGTATGAATAGAGTGGTCATATGGCTCTTCCTTTTCCATCGCTTTGCGGTACTTGCACCACGTGTCTGGTCCAGGAGGGCATAACTCATGGGTTGGAGATTCATTTGTAGAAGCCAGATGAAAATATTCGGACCAAACAGCTTTTTTCATGTTATCTAAATTTTAGGTATTATATATTCTGATGGCAAGGCCATGACAGGTTTGAATTACATTAATTGCTTCATTTGTAAGCCGACCACGACCTCCAAGTGTTTTCCCATCTTCTAGTTTCTTTTTCCCAGCTTGAGATCTCAACTTTCGAAGGCGTGAGCCCATGCGTTTTTGCACGTGGCCCACACATTCGAGTTTCTCTATTGAGAAATCAGGCCCATATGGCTCAGCAGCAACAACGGGTATGCTGCACTGTCACCGTCACCAAGAAAGTACTTATATCTTATGTTGTGCTTGGTTTGTGACTCAAAAAACATGTCGACAATATCCTTGACTTCCATGCCACCACTTACACCAGAAAAATTTGCAATACAATTTGATTCATATTGGTTTTCCGCTCTATTTTTACATCTACAAAACTTTGACATAATTTTAACATCAAGCACTTTACCAGTTAGTGCACTTACCGCAGTTACTATGTCATTGAGAGATAAATGAACTCTGCGTTGCTACGAACCACGAAAAATGTCACGGTTTTCATTTTCTTGCAAGCCTACACATTCTTCTACAGCATCACTCATCGATTGAAAACAAACAGCCTGTACAGCCTGCAGTAAAATGTGGTTGTAACCCCTGAATTCAGAAGGGCACGGCATATTCATTAGAGAGAAAAAATTCTTTGCCGCTTATTGGCCCTTTCCAATACAGCGAAAGGCATATGCACATCGTACATTCAAATCTGTCATATTAGTTAGGCCTACTTTCTTGCTGTTACTTTCTGACACTAAAAAACTACAAGAAGAACACTTCAGATTGATATTTACACTCATGCCTTGCCTATTTCTGGGAAAACACAAAGTTGACCATGACACTTTGAGCAAACAGCAATACTTGAAATCAAACTTTGCAAAGTCTCCATGGATACAAGATCATAACAAGAATTTTCATCATCAGTCCTATATAATATTTACCTAAATTAGGGCTTAGTTTTCTTTTTGAGGCACTAGTACTAGGCCCACTACTACTGTTACTAAGACTAGTGCTAGCCCTAGGCTCTAAAGCTTGGTTCAAAGTTTCACTCACAATAGCAGAAGAATTTTCAGTTTCAATCCTAACACCACTAAAAACGGGTTTTCGTTTTTTAAAAATTTTTGAAGAATATCTAGGCATTTTCACAAAAAAAACACTGACTAAACGCACTTCTAAGTTCTAAGCTCAAAACACCAAACTACAGTCTAAAGTCGAAATAACACAAGCTAATTTTTACCTAATTGTCAGCTGACAGTCAGCTGGCAGTGTAGCCAACACATAAATAAAAATTACAAAGATAAATGAGCACTGTATAATGTATGTATACTATAATGAAATCAATATACAGTGTATAGTAGTGGGCTAATTTGTGTGGTATAATCGTTTGCTAAAATATTAATTTCTTGAAAAGCACTGGTCAGGATTTAACAAAACTTAAATTAAATTAAACCACAAGAATTCCAGATGATAAAAAATGAAAAATCTCAAATTCGAATATTTTTTCATTTTTTTGCCCCGTGAACCCCCTTAATCCAAAAATGCCACCTAAGTGAGCCCTTTCAAGATGGCACCGTCAAGTCACTTTTTGTTAAATTTCTCAAAAACAAGTTCAAATTTGGTACAACGAATAAGTCGGTAATGACAAACCGGCCACTGAAAACGAGATTTTCTTAGTGCCACCAGAAGCGATCCACGTGGGGGCAACAGATTTTTTTAACGAAAAATTTTTTTTTTCAATTTTTTAATGGGTTTTACATCAGATTCAAAAACTTTACGATATGTGCCATACAAAATGTACCCTTAGTTGAAATCGCTGTCTAACACCGTTTGCGAGAAAAATAAATTTAAAGTTTTGCGTTTCTGGCAGAAAATACGGTTTCATTGCTAAATTATGTTTACAATGCCCAGTTGACTGTGACAAATCATCTAAATCTGACGTTACGTCAAATTATTTTGATGTCAAAAAGTTAGTTTATGGTGAAGTACTGTGTAACTCTCGTGTAGCAGAATGAAGATACGCGGAAACAGAATGCGCCCTAGTCATTCAACGTTTACAATGTTACACCAAAGAATAAGAAAGACTGACTCAGTTCCATATGGAACATTATTCATCTAAAAAACTTTTATCCTTTTCATTTTCAGAGAATTCATGCGATGTTAGATGGTGATTTCCCTAACAGCATAAAGTTTTCAAACTGGTTGAAGAACAAAGAGAATCAGGACCCTAATTTTTTTTCTAATATTTCATTTTGCGATAAAGCTACCTTTACCAGGGATGGGATTTTTAATTTACATACCAGCAAAATTTTAGTATTAATGTCTGGATATGTGTAATCGGTAATCAGCTGCTGGGACCTGTAGAGTTATCCGGCCGTTTAACGGAACATGAGTATTATAATTTTTGGAAAATGTTCTACCTGATTTAATAGACGAATTTAATAGACAGAATTTATGGTTCTTGCACGATGGTTGCCCAGCTCATTTTACTGCAGAAGTTCGTCAATACTAGGGATGGCATGTTTAAATTACATAATGCACATTATTACGCATACATTTACGAATACCCTCATCCAATAAAACAGAGTAAGCACCAGCAAAGATTTAGTATTAATACCTGGATTGGATATGTATAACCGGTAATCAGCTGCTGGGACCTGTAGAGTTATCCAGCCGTTTAACGGGACATGAGTATCTTAATTTTTTGGAAAATGTTTTACCTAATTTAATAGACGAAGTTCCGCTGATGATCGGACATATAATTTATGGTTCTTACACAATGGTTGCCCAGCTCATTTAACTGCAGAAGTTCGTCAATACCAGGGATGGGAATTTACATAATGCGCATCATTACGCATACATTGACGAAAATCGTCATGCAATAACAGAGAGTAAGCACCAGAAAAGATTTAGTATTAATGTCTGTAGAGTTATCCGGCCGTTTAACGGGACATGAGTATTTTAATTTTTTGGAAAATGTTTTACCTGATTTAATACACGACGTTCCCCTGATGATCGGGCAGAATTTATGGTTCTTGCACGATGGTTGCCCAACTCATTTTGTGCTCAAGTTCGTCAATTTCTTAACAATAGTTAGGTGGTCCAGTCACTTGGCTCTGTGATTTCTGTATTTGGGGATATTTAAAATCATTAGTTTATACTGTTCCAATAGACGAGCGTGATCAGTTGAATCGAAGAACAAGTAAAATCATACACTCTTTGTTGATTTATCACAGCCAATCAGGCATTTAAAACATAATTTAGTAATGAAACTATATTTTCTGCCAGAAACACAAAAAGTTCAAATTTATTTTTCTCGTAAACGGTACGAGATAGCGATTTCAACTAAGAGCATTTTGTATGGAAAATATCGTTAAGTTTTTAAATTTGATGTAAGATCCATTAAAGAATTCCGACAGATATTATTAGAATTTATTGGTGCAACCTAAAACTCCACCATTTGTGTATGCTACTACATGCATTTCATTACAATTCTAGGCCTACTGACGTCACGTCTCACACTCCCACATTCCCGCCTGGTATAGAGTACGCCGTGGCACTGTATGTAAAATGGATTGTGAATTTCTATGTGTAATCGATGTTTGAAAATTTGGCTGTATGCAATGAATGATTGAGAGTTGTTTGTGTTAGAAGATCTCAATACCAAAGTTTATGTATATATTTTTCATGATTATATGTGTTAGTATTTTTGTAATGGCACTTGAAAAGAAAATTGTCGATATCCCTATTGGATAATTTTTTTTTCTTGATAGAGTAGGAGAGGGAGAGGGAGAATGTGTTTTATATTTGAGCACAGCATAGTGCGTCGGGTACTGCTAGTTTATTATAAACGTTAATAACACAATTTCTACCTTCCAACCTACATATACATATGTAGGTATAGAAGGTTATGCAATCGACTTTATTTTCAGTATCACTAAATCGACTTGTTAGCTCATTTTACAACTTTTGGCCAAGTTTCGCCAATACCGGCAATCATGTCTGGAGTTTGTGTGTGTGTTCTGTTTGTATGTCTATGTGGATGTACGTTAGTATTCACGATAACTCCAAAAGGAAGATACCTAAGTAATGCATGTCTCAGAGGTTTTGGCACAAATTATTTGACCATAATTTTTTAGTAATAAAAACCTTTACTGAAATTTTTGTTATTTGTTACAATTAAATAATTAACAAAATTCTTAACTTAAAGTAAATTAAAGGGAACATGCTCTTCAATACGATGTAATTTTCTGCGAACATCCATCATTAAAGTTTGGACAGTTTGAACATCTACTTCGCGTATCTTTCTTAAAATTCTACGCCTCAGTTGTTGTTCGTTTTCAGCTTGCCACCATCCACCATACACTTTGCGAGACAAAAGTGTCCAAAAATTTTCAATCGGGCGAGCCTGAGGTAAATTGGTAGGATTATTATCATTTTTTGGTACGTAGGGACTGTTGTTAACGTTAAGCCAATTTTGTGTTGCCCTTGCGTAAAGGCAGTACGCCAAATCGGGCCAAAATGTTATATCGTCTCCAACGTGATGCTGATTTACAAATTTACTAATTTAGTGAGACAGTTGTGGATATAACTTGCGCTGTCCACAGCTTCCCCTTTGGCTCGTCCCACATAAGGTTTAGATATCCCTCTAGTCGAAATCACACACCAAACCAATACCTTATTGACGAATTTCGCCTTTTCCTTGTATTTTACCTTGTTAGGACAATCCTCTATATTATCCGTATAAAAACCATCGTTTCCTTTAATTTCGGAATTGGCAAGGTTAAAATAATTTTCATCGTCCATGATAATAACTGTCGTCCGCAAAACTCCATCGACGACAGCAATGTGACAACCGTGCCAACTGATTTGCGGTATATTTGCGACACTTACGTCTTTTTCGATATTTTGACCACTTCTTCGTAACTCCCGTGCTACTGTATCCTTCGAAATGCGACATTCACGCGCCAGTTTCCTGACGGATATACCGACTCTGTCTTTAGCCCTCCTTACTAAGCTTTGTGTCCTTTGTTGGGTAAAAATTCTCGGTCTTCCACTTTTAGGGAGATTTAAACAAGGTATTCCTTCTTCGCACTCGGATTGCGCGGTAAACGCTTCTTGGCGAGATACTCTGATTTTCAAAAATTCTAACGATTTCAACCTTAGGCATTCGCCCAACTAAATTATAAATATTTTTTCTTATTTCTAGGTTATAAGACATTGTTAATGATTAAACAGTAAATTATGATTTATTTAAACCAATAAAATAAACAATATTTTGTTTCCAAAGCCACTTCGATATTCTATCAAGACAGCTTATTTCTAGACCCCTGAATTTTGTGCCAAAATATCTGAGAGATACGTTAGTTAAAATTTTGTATTTTAGCTTGTTTTCATTTGGTTTAGATCTGATTAGATTTTGCGAGAAATCCAGCGGCGGAGAGGAGGGGGGGTTTGTTAGAGGCAGCTGCATATTTCAAAAATACCTAGATATAGATCTTAAACATATCGATTAATTAACTTCTATGCAATTTTTTGATATGACGTGTCATGTAGAGGGGAAAAAGTTCCTACGGTAGAATTTAAGTGTTGATTCAATTTTTTTCATTATCTGAATAACAATTAATTTTATAAGAAAAAGTCTAGACGTATTTTTTAAAGAAAATTTAATTTTACATCAGTTTTCTTTATAAAAATTTTTAATGTAAAGCGAAATGAATGTAAAAATTAAATAAATCTGATTGAAGCTGTATTATTGATGTTTTTATACAAGCGGGACGCTTTGGAATTTTTTTTTATGTTAATGTGTATTTATATCTATTAATCTCTATCTGACATGAAATTTTAAACGTCATTCTGACATAGATTTATTATTTTTGTTTTAACAATGATGCCTGTTTCCGTTATGAACTTATAAAGGAGGTTGCATATTTATCCTAAAAAAATTTTAATTTAAATCATTTCATTTCTTTTACTTTTTTAAGTTAGCATCGTCTATTAACCTCCGTGTGTCATAAAGTTTTAAAAGTCTGTTTGACATATATTATTGTTTTTGCGTTTACAATGTTGCCTATTTTCGTAATGAACTTCTTATAAAAGAGGTTGCATAATTATCCTAAAAAAATGTTATTAAAATTATTTCATTTTTTTTTATTTCCATTTTGTAGAAAGGAAAAAAGGAAAAGGCCACGTATTTCATACCCTCCCCAAGGGGGAGGGCGGGCTGCTCGATCTTTCCGAGCATACATACATACATTACGTATATATGCATGGTGGGATTAAGGATAGGTGTGGTCAGGATAGGATCGGAAGGAACGGAGTTAGGGTTCTGAGGGGGAAGTGACCATGCCGCTACATGTGTATGAGGAAAACCCCCTGAAAAAATCTCAAACAAGGTAGAGAGTAACGGGAATCGAACCCATTACCTCCCGAATGCTAAGCAGGTCGTGTCATCACTACACTACCAGCTCGGTCATTTTGTAGGTTGGAAGGTCGTGTGGTGTTCCACACCATATATTCACATTTATACAAATTAATTCGGTATCTCAAAGCTAATCAACGTCGGATATGGACATTTTGTTTTAAAAATTTTTCCAATGATTTTTCACTGCTTATGGGCTCATAAAATTTGTTTGATTAAAACAAAAATGGTTTAATTCGGCTCTGAGCGAATTTCCTACAGAAGATACTCAAAAAGCGATTCGACAAATAATTTGTGCAATTTCTTTTCCGCTCCACTAACTCGGACTTCTATTTTTGGTTCATAAAGTAAAACATTGTTAAGCAGCCATTTTTAAATAAGGTGGTTAAAAAACCAGCATTTAGAATTCTTAAGTAACGATGCCATGTTTAACGTCGATAGGATCACTTTAGGTGACATTTATTATATCGAATGCTCACAAGCACCCACCTTTTTTTCTACAATTGTAACGCTATACTAACCGACTTATACATATACAATTATTAACCATAGGTTTAATGGACGTATGGAGAATGCAGGTGTTATTTCGTTGTCTTGAGTAATTATAATATAAAATTAAGTAAAAACCAGTTTATATAGTTATCAGATTTTCATTCTTGTGTTCGTTATTATACTAATTGAATAACATATTCTTATAATTTTTTAAAGGGTAAGTTTTCTTTTAATTAGGACATTACGTAAATACCATGACATAATTCCATCCTGTTTTACATGAAAGCTAGTGACCATGTGCAGCGTCCGAAACGATTAACTTTAATATAATTTACACTTAGGTATTTTATAAGTGAATAAATAAAATAAGTGGAGGTAAACTTTTTATTTATGTATTTAATAAAATTAATGATAACTTTTAATTAAATCTAAGTTTATGTTTTAAAAATCTAATTTTTATCTATTTGCACAATTTTTCGAGTCAAGTTTTTGTTTTTAAATATAATTTTATGCCATCTGCATATTTAGAGCTTACTTGAATCAAATCTGTAGTACTGAGGAGGATACATAACCCAGTTTGAGTAGAAACGATGGCAGAACATTTCTCACTGTGAAACCAAATGACAAATTTCTTCATTCTGAAATTTATTTTTATTATTATAAACATATTTCATAGCCAACCAGTATTTACAATACATTTAATTTGTTTTTAGAGAGATTATGTTAAAATAGTGTTTAGGGCTGAGTGACATCATCTTGAAAAATTATAATAATGATGATACTGAACCCTTTGTCTTATTTAATTTCGCCCAAAGAGTTTTAAGAGATTTTTCACAAACTTTTTTATTGTTTACTAATCTTGTTTCTAGCTCAAATCATTGGGGGTGGGTTCTTTCCGCAGTTGTTGCTAATTGGAACAACCACTAATTTAAACAATCTTTTATTTTGTAACTTAAAATAAAATTTGATTACTGCCGGAAGGTTTTAGAATTAACGAAATAGGATATACACCAAGTTACTTTACAGGCATCAACTGTAAAACTGCAATCATTAAAGTGATTTGAATGTTTTATTAGTTTTGATAAAAAAAAGTTATGATAATAAACAAAAACGTAATATGTCGTCACCGCAACAAGGAGATTTAATTCTATTCTGAGATAATTTAATGTGTTTGCGCAGATTGTACTAAATATTTGATAACGTTACAATTATTTTTGGTTTAGGATAGCGTATTAATAAAATATGTAATTTCAAGGAGGAACGATATTAATTTTTTAATTATAGAAACATGGTGGAATCTTTGTTATCAATTATTTCGTTAGATTGTTATTTTAGCTGCCTTTGACATTTGATTCTTTAACGGCCACAAACATTAATCTATGGCCCCCGTTGTTGTATTCAAAATTAACAAAATGGGACATGAGGCCGTTTCTGTACCTCATAGGAAAATGTCTTGAATACCACCAGAATATGGGTTTTGGACAATTTATAATTGCGATTTAGGTTTAAATTATTTTTTGGGCAAATGATGATTACTAGAAGAAATTAATTACAAATAAGCTCGATTTTAATGTTAATGTGGATATACCTCCGAAGCTAACGCTCAAAACTGCAACTTCAAGTAATTACTTTAGGACGTGGAAGTCAAGTTTGCCACTGATCGTCAAATTCATTCGAGGTTCAGGTACCACTCTCGTTAGTTCTTTAATGGAAACCGATATTACTGAAACATGCGCATTATAGTCGTAGTTGTCAATTGTTTCAATGGTTCCAAGATCAGGATTCTAGGCATGCTTAACCAAAACGGTTAACTGGGTGTCAAATTACGACGCTACGCTGGTCGAATTTGATTTCTGTTAACAGATTCAAAAGCTTGTCAGAGACAATGTATGAATCTTTCGGATGCTGGAGAGGTATGCAGGGATAGGAAAGCATGGAGAAATACGCCTGGAGTGGTAACAAAAGCAGATTGGGCAGCTGGATGGCTACTCCGAATTTGAAAGACGGCTGAACAAAATTTTTTTTTTTATTAGTTTATTAGTTCATGATTGTGTTAGTAGCGCTTTTTTTGTGGACTGTTCCGGAATCTTCGGCCCTAGTGACGAAGAAAACTCTATTCTTTCTAATTCTAAGAAGGCGGTGATGGACCGTGATTGTCTCAGTCTACACTACACAGGACACTACAGGAACTTAACTTTTCGTGAGAAAAACCAATCGTAACTGATAATCTCCAAATTGTTTCTTGGAGACGCAAACACCTTCGTGAAATGAAGAAGTTTCGTGCCAAATTACGGGAAATCTTTTATCTTTTATCTTTTTGGCAAGTTAATTTCTTACCTACTGCTTTTTAAAAAGATTATTATATTTAATAAATTTATTTCTTTATAATTTTGGTATATCATGAAACAAAAATATATTTTTTTCTCCAACCACCTAAATAAAACGCTATATTGTGACAGTATTTCGTACCAAAAGTGTCTAATTTCGGAATTCTTCGGTGTCTCCATGTCAACTGTACAAAAAACAATTTGACCTTCGTGTGAATGTCGTTCATGGGATGTCATTACTTCAATAAATACAATTTTAAAATTTTCGCCTGTTCTTTACAAACGGCGTTTTCAGTCATTAATAAGCATTGATATTTAATATAATTTTGCTTTTTACTTTCGTTTTAAGCAAGTGTAAATCGATTTACATGTGTTTGAGTGAATATCATTATAAAGAAGAGGTGTAAATGGTGTAATAAATTTAATAAAAAATAAATGTAATAATGAAATAAGTGTAAAAAGTTTTCCAAACACACAAATCGTCAAACTGACTGGAAGTACTAACCATTCACCACAAATAATGCCTTTGACTCAAATCGGTAGATTAAATAGGGTGATCCATTCGATTTGCTTAATTACCAGAATATCTGCTAGCTTACTTCCACTGAACGTCAATATAAAAGATTAATCTAATAATAATAAAATGATCTCGGACGCCAAGTTATTTTTTTTTAATAATGTCGGAATAACTAAACCGAGTTTGTTAACAATAAAAATTTTATCAAAATGTAAAAAAATAAAAATATACAACTATGTTTATTGACAGTTAATATGATATGGCTAAATAAAATATATCTAAAAACTATCCTTAAATTACTAAAAAATCATTACATAAATACCTTCGTAAAATTTTTGTACACAAATTTTCTAATAACCTGTGGTATCTAAATGTTTACGAAACGGTCAACCAAGGTGATGTCATCCTTGCACCATTATTGCCTAATTTCTTGAAATAATGCTTTACGTAGTAAACCAACCCATGAAAGGAATTTTATCTCTTATACATTTCTTTTTGAAATTTTGAATCCAATATTTATTGCATTATTTTGAAGTTTTGAATGCAAAAATTGCAATCATAAAATGAAAACGAACGCAACAGTAAAATTAAATGCGTACTTAAAATGTAATTAAATCGTAAATCGAAGTAAAATTAAAAGTAACAGTAAAAAATAAAAAGTGCCTGAAAAGGGCAAATGTTTAATTTTAAGTATTACGCTTTAAAGGATGTCTTGCCATCAAATTAATGGCACTTTTCACTAAATTTAGGGAAAACCCAAAAAAACTTTCTGCTTCTCTTAACGTTCATCAGGAAGTGGAAAAATGGATGCTTTGAAAGTTCGATGATGTAGTCCCGCGCAAAAGATATGAGCAGGATTAAGGTAATGATGACGTAATGCGCGAACAAAATGATCAGAAAAATAATTTATGGGAATATAAACCTTTAAGAAATATATACACTTAAAAAGATATGCAAATTAAATTGCCTACCTCATACCTATATTTCAATAATTAAAAACTTTTTCTTATATTTACAACAGAACGAATGAAAGACCTTAAATTACGGTATATTTCAATATAACTTAAAAAAGGGTTGTTACATCTTCTATGAACAGATATCACCATTCGCTGTCGCCGGCGGCACCATCTATTTTCATTATTTCACTAGCATGTGTTACATTTGAATTAAATTTGTAGAGGTAAAATCCAATGAAAATTAATTAAAAACTGCACGGTAATATTTTTTTTCACTAACAAGTAAAATAATACTAATTTTGTACAAAATGAGTATTATTAATGTCTGGTATTGATAGCAACATATATAAGGGGTTTCCAAAAACATAGTGAACTGCAAATAAATAGTCTGACCACCTGCCGGTATTAATCACCTTTGAGAGCACCCAAACCACCCCCTGTCCAGCTGACGAATTGGGAACTTTTGCAAGAGGCATTAAACCACAATCTCACCAAGATGCAAACCTTTACCACCCAAAAAGACATAGGCATAACTGTCTCCCATTTAACCTTATTGATATCCGATGCTGCCAAGAAGGCTTCCCTAAATAAACCCAGACATCCTCAACCCGACTATAACATTCCTCCCCTCCACATGCTCAACTTGATCAAATCTCGAAGCCAAACACGAAGGCTTTGGCAACCTGCAAGAAACTCCAAAACCAGGACGCAGCTAAGCAACCTAACGCGTCAATTTAAACGTAAATTGGACGACCATAGAATTCAATCTTATCGCAAACACATTGCCGATATAGGCCCAGGAGACCCGAGGATGTGGAAGACCACTAGAAAAATATTAAAAACTCCGCAGGAGATACCAGCCAACCACCTGGAACATACCTTCACGCGTAACACAAACAATAAATTATACGTTACTGAGCGAAACACACCTTCCAATCAGTACAGACTTTAATCAGCCTACATTCACAGATGAACTGGCGGAGCTAATAAAAACATTACACAAACGCAAATCACCTGGACATAATATAATCCCCAACCTTCTCCTTCAACATCTAATCATCTTTCATATCTGGCAACCCTGATGAATGCATGTCTGCGACCAGGCTATTACCCACAAAGCTGGAACTACGCACACATACTCATGTTTCTCCAAACTGGAAAGAACAAAGAACTACTTACAGGCTACCTACCAGTTCGGGTTCAGGGAATCAATCAATCAATTGCAACGGATCAGCGAACATATAGCAGCTGGATTTGAAAATAAATACTGTACCACGGCTGTCTTCATAGACTTCACTCAATCCTTTGGTAAGGTTTGGATAAAAGGCCTTAAGAAAACACTTCTAAACTATGAAATTTCACGACACCTTCAAGCTATCATCTTCTCATTTCTGGAAAAGCGGAACTTCGCTGTTCAATTTTGCAATCTAGAAAACCAAAGCCATAAAAGCGGGAGTTCCACAGGGGAGCATGCTAGTCCCACTACTATTTAACATATTCACTTCAAACATATCAGAAGTATCGGTGGATATTAGCCGCATTTGCCGATGATACGGCCATTATAACGCAAAATGCCAATCTAGAACTATCAATTAATCAATTACAAAATGCAACTGATAAATGCAGCAAATGGATTAAAGAATGGAACATAAAAAATGATCATTTAGCCAATGCAAAATCTTTACGCTAAGTAGTATTCGCCAATTCTTCCTCTATTACGATAGATGGACGTGTCATACCATGGACACCAAAATACACAGCAGTTCTATATTTTGGGGTGATTCTTGACACAACACTGAGCTGAAGTTACCACATCAATCAAAAGCTCGTTTAATGTCATAACCGACTCCGACAAATCTACCCCATCATAAATCGCAAAACCCCACTTAGAACTGAGTGCACCATCCTCCTTTACAAATCCCTTCTGCGATCCTTAGCTCTCTATGCATCTCCAATCTGGAGCACCACATCCAAGACAAGTAGCTTAAAACTACAAAGATACCAAAACAAGGTACTGAGAATAGCAATAAATTCCCCATAGTTTGTCCGAAATGCCCAGCTACACCATGAACTTGGAGTGTCACCAGTCGAAACTTATATCATCGCGACCACCAGGAATTTCAAATCAAACATCAACTAATGCACAGGAGCCACATACTACAATCTTGGACAACGAAACGTCCATAGAAAATTAAAGAGAAAACTCCTCTCTGAAGAAGAAGGCTAGAATATCAACACAATTGACAGAGGCCGCCACTATTAGCCATCATGTAACAAACGCAGCTTCTAGCTAACTTAAAACATACCCCAGATAATAAATGTACTGTCAGTTATAGTTAACTTATGTCAAAACTGTCATGTATAACACTCGCTTGTTGATCTGGCAATACTGTAATAAAAAAAAATGTTTTTTTCGCACAAAAATGGTTTTTCGGGAGTCGGAAGATTGCTGGACTCCGCTTCGCGTCGTCCAGTTACTTTCTTCCTCGTTCCGAAAACTGACATTTTTTGTACTAACGAAACAAATAACTATTTTTAAATAGCACGGTAATCCACGATACTTCAGATGGTCTGCTGGACTAGATGATTCGAATTATGTAACATCAATGTATGTTTCGTTTTAAGGGTTAAATGAAGTTCTCCATAATGAATTTTAGCAACTGAAAACTAGCAAAGCTAAAACGTTTCTGAATTTTACGTGTATTTCATGAGTGACATACTTTGTGGTGTAATTATCACTGTCGTCACTTTGGAAGACCAATTCAAGTGGTAATTGATTTGTTTATTAGTAATAATGAAGATTTCTGGTTTTCATTAAACAAATTTCGTGAAAACAATTTTTTAGAGATACAGGAAATAATTTACGCTTCGTATCTCGATTGTGAAATCTTAGTAGGCTGAAAATGGTTTTTATAAAGATTTTTTGTAGATTCAATGTTGTTAGCTAACACCAAATTTAGGCTTTTTGATTAGACAGCTAATTTACTTTATTAAAACAAACAATTTATATTTTATTCCTGAGAAACCAAATTAGCAAGAACTTGTATAAGTGTCTCATTAAAGCTTTCAGTTAAATGTAGAAAAAAACTAATTGCACAGCTAGATTCCACCGGCAATATTTTACAAAGAGCTTATTTTTCAAAGAAAAGCTAAACTAATAAGGAGGCCTCCATTATAAAAATGATAAAAAAACTCACGGTAGTTCTTTCCGGAATTAAATTATTGGCTTTGACATAATTTGAGTGTTTTAAATATTTTGCGAACTTGGTAAAGTAAATCATTTTTCAGTTTAACCGCACTGCTAGATTTGCAGCAGTTTAGATTAGTAAATTATTCTTTCAAAATTAAACGCTCTAATTTGAGATAATTTGAGAGATGAACAATTTATGCGCAAAATCAAAGGGTTGTAAAAATTCTTAATCCCTGGGTGTATAAATTTTTACGCTTGTTAAATATCTGTATTAAAACATAAATATATTGGATATTTGCATATTATTTTTAGACTAACCACATCCTTTGAAGATTTCTCTGCATGAAATAATATTTGAACCCTTTCCTATTATAGCACACCTTACATTCGTGTAATTAGAAGAGATAATTAAAAAAAATCTTGATCTCTCTTTATTAAGATAGCGTAACATGTAAATTCGCCTGTATTAAAAACAAAACAGGAAGCTTCTTCCACTAAATTAACAATGTTAAAAAGTTAGCTGACAAATAATCTCTTCAAGTACCAAAATCAAGTTACGTTTTGGTTATTTTTCTTGTGTTCGTTCAAGAATAAAGCTATGATAACCAGTTCTTCGTATATCCGAACAGTAATCGTTCACCTGTCGTCGTTATTGTATTAGCAGCTTCCGTTCTCAGGTGTTTTTTACCCATTTCCCTCTTCTCCTCTCTTTTTCTTGGTATAGTTCAAACAATGAGAATAAGAAGTTTGATGGTGCCCGAAGGGCAGAGGTTAAAAAGAGGGGGAGGAACCGTTACACTTCTGTAATTCAGGTGTGAAAAACTTAAGAATCCCACGATTGTAATGGGGACGAAAATATAGTAGATTATAAATAATGTATGACTCATTAAAGATTTCTTTATTACCGGTAGAGAGAGAAAAGAGGATATGGTGAAAATAAAAGTGTTTATGTTTTAAACTGTAAAATTATTGTGCGGATAATGCTTGAGAAACTTTGATTAGGCACACTTTGCGCTTCCTTGATTACGGTATTGTATTATGGAGCTTCCAGAAAAACAACGAAAAAGAGTAATTTACAGGAAACAATCACAGTTCTGAAAAAATTTTAGTGACAAGCTATAGTGGAAAAGATTATGAAATTCGATTTAAAGCGAAGTGTGTTTCTTATACATTTATATTACTTCAAGTTGTAAATTGAAAATCCATAAAGCAGAGTTTTCCATGAGTAAATCTATTGTAGTGCAAAAGTGGCCCAAATTTCCTTCGTCTGCTATCACTATTGATTACATCCTCTCAAATTAAACCTATAAACAAAATATTCACACGCATTTAAAATAATTAGAGACCGACTTCATTCATAAATCTGAACGCTCTGATGATTACGAGGTAATTACTTATACTGAACCTTCGCCTCTACAGCACGATACGTTACCAGTTTCTTAATTTACGCTACCTTATGGAACGCCTGTAATGAACTTAATTAAAAAATCTTAAATATAAAACGTGGTTAACAATGATGAGGTGTGTAAAAATGGCTGTAGGTAATTACGCATTTATCTTACCGTTCGTTACACTTGATTGAGATAACAACGGCGTCCAACCTTTCTAAATCAAGTTGATACAGAAACGTGCTAAATATAACGAAGACTAATTAACTTAAAACTTCTGACTAAAATGTTAGGGAATGAAAAAATGTGTGGCTGTGATATCTTATATTTTTCCTGGAGCTTTTTATTGATTAAGCTTTTTTTATGGAGCAATTAACATTAAGAAGTTGTAAAACGTGGACAACTAAACCCTAAGTTTGTGGAATTGTCTCGAGTTCACGTACATTTTATATCCTCATCATTTTCCAGAACGTTAATGTCATATTTAACCCACCCCTAATTTAGTTTAGTTTGATGGACAGGTATTAAACTCTGCTTAGGCATGTGGAACGATGATGATTTTATTCTTTTGTTTAGTTTGTTCAGTATAATTGATCATTACTGAATGACTCACGTTTAATCCAGTATAAATTTGAAGACTATGCTAAAAACTTCAATTATGTTACATCCGCCAATTTCCTTAAACGACAATATCTCTACATTAAGCCTAGTGGCCTAAGTAAGTATTTCTAATGAATCGTCTATAAACAGCTTTTAAATGCAGTATTCATCAGAATTTGTATGCTTCAATGGATAATTACTTGGAAAACTGATGCTCTATAATCGCTTAGCAAAAGCATTAACTAAGATTAAAGAAAACAGAGGTACATTAATGAGCATGGATAACCATGAAGTATTTATCTTATTATGAGGCCAGAAAGGTATACTTATCATCATTTAGGGATTAACTACATTCCTGTTCGAGAATAAAACGTGTGCCATTATTTTTTTTACGGCTTATAAAAAAAGTGATTCTTGAGCACAATTGATATTTAATTACTGTTTCTACGTTCGAAGAAAAATGTTTTAACCTGCTACACGGAAAGTTGTATAACTAGGTACTCAGAAGATTATTAGTGGTTGAATTATATGAATTCTACCTGCATTAATGTTTGCTAAAAGCCTTCCACAATAAAACAAGTGGGGAATGTAATTTAACCGAAGTTAAATTAAAATTCTTATGCGCTGCATACACATTTGTATTAATAATCATTCCAACCTCTGAAGAATGCGTTTACAATGATTCAGACGATCACCGTGTCCATTCGTTCCGCAAAGGATGTTTACAAGGTTTACGAAGCTTTGGCAATGAAAGTTGTCTAGTATCATTTTTCAGGCTCGATTTTGCACCCTAACAACAAGTCCTATCGAGATCCCGTCAAGAACAAAGTTGTTGGAAATCGGTTTCTCTACACGTTTTACTTGGACGGTTTTTCGATTAGAGCAGGTTTTCTTGTGTCAAATTGCAAAGAAGAACATGAAAAATTTGCGAAAAATCTGGATTTTTCAACTTTGACCTCTATTTTAACCCTTAGAAAGTCCTCTAATCGAAAAGTTTCTAATGAGCAAAAAGACGTATCTCTCCTTAGTTTTCAGAATCGATAATAAATTTGGTATGTTTTCTGACAACATTTTGAGATACCAAATCTTTTGCGTTTGGCACCATAAGGCTGCCCAGGTTCAAAATTCCATAAATCCGTCCGACCATTTTTCTCCCCGATATTTTCGTTCGATAGCCGTTTCAACGAACTCTCTACGGCTTCATTTCTCGAGAAATAAAACGCCAAAAAGGTTCGGAGAAAACAAAACGAAAGAAAAAAGGGCAAATCCAATATGCAGTTCGCATTGCAAGCATGCAACGCATAAAAATATGTTTTGTGTATAGATAATCATACTTTGTCAACAAATTCACTTGTCTTTTCTCACTTCCAAAGAGAATACAAAATTTCACTAAAGTACGTCCCAGAATATCAGAGAGTATTAAATCATGTTATTAATGAAATAGTTTCATTTTTTTGCATGAAAGCGGAAACAGAAATCAGTAGCCAACTGGGCTAGTTTCAACGAAGATGCTGCAAGATATTGTGTTAAATAAAGACGGTTCAGGTAAACTGCAAACAAAAGACGACACTTTAAAGAAGTGTATTTTTTTAGATTTTACAGACCTTATAGTATATGCCTATAATAATTACGCCACTGACGTGTCGCTGTCAAGATAATTTATTACTCTATGATATACTGGGACGTACTATAGATTACACTGAAAACAATTTGTCGCTTACTAATGTGTTATATTATTCCATCTCCAAAAGTGAACGCGAACTTTTTTATCTCCAGCTGTTAAAGTACGTTAAGTAATTTTTTTTGTTGTACAATTGTAATTAATGCACGCTACCCCTAAGTAGAGTTGGCATTATGCACCTGCGCCGGTTGGTAAAGAGAAGGAGAAAAATATCAACGCAAGAGAATTTGGTCGAGTTAGTGTTGATGTACTGTAAGGTAATAAAGCCAATATTAACAGTCCACTTTTAAAAATTCCTGGTCCTTCGAGCCGGTTACCCTAGAAAGAAAGTTATATAAAAACCGTGCCTTAAAATTAGAGTATAAACAGTTCATGCATGATTATCTAAAGCGCGGTCATATGTCATTGAAAAAGCTAGATAAAAAAACGATTTCGACGGGATACTTTTTACCGCATCATGCCGTAATAAGGCGGTCAAGTTTAACTACGAAATAACAAGTGGTCTTCGATGCATTAGCATTTGCATTAAGTGACGTCCAGTACGTTTAGTATTAGTGTCCTACTCTTATTGGATAGAACGGGTCCAGCTCGTCAGTACTCCATTAGTTCCGTTTATTAACTTAGATCTTACATCAGCACTGCTTGAAAATTTCAAGAAATCAATGCACTATTTCGCAGTATTGACTTCCTAATTTGATTGGAAATACTAACGAAGGGACCAGTGTACAAAGCTAGTGCTCAGTTAGTACCATTTAGATTGAAAACAACTGTTTCTAAGAAATTAATTTTGAAGTGATCATTTTTTACCCGTATGGTAAGCACTAATAGTTACAGTGATATGGTGAAGCAGTATAGGTACTAGTGAAGACATCGATTTATATTGAATCGCTTCCAACATGATGAATAGGGTGGTATTATTGCATTGGTGGTGTTGGAAACGGCAGGTCATAGTGAATAAAACTACAATGCATTAGTCGGCACTAACAAGGTGCTAGAGTTGCTGTTACAAATATGCATAAAAGGTGACGCTTTGTTTAAAACGTCCGATGATGCTGATTCAGGTTAAAAATTACTAAGAGACACTAACTAAGCATGACAGGTTCGCATAAGTTACGTGGCTAGTGCGTCCAATAATGGTAAGAAGTCAGGACTACAGAGTAAGAAGTTATTTAGTGCTCAATGTACTGGCCTTGAGAATTCAAGCTACGAAACACTAAGAAACAGTAACGATGCGCGTTGATTACATCAAAAATGCTTTCATTAGTCTTACTTCACGCACTTTCATTAGGAAATAAAACTGGCTTGTTGAGAACTGCTTCATAAAGAATTTTTAATTTAGTGTCAGCGTTATATACAAACAGTTTCAAATTTGCACCACATAATTGGGCAGCCTTCTTTGTGCTGTATTGGCATCATATCCTTATTGGAAGCACTTACGGTAGAACGAATGCAGATCGTTAGAACTTTATCAGCGTTTTTCAGTGTTCTAGATCTTGCATCAGCATAGCTCCAAGAAATCAACACACCATTTTCCTAATCTTATTGGAAGCACTAACAAACGAGAGTACGAGTGTATATAGTTAATGCTCAATTAGTGCCATTTGGTTCTCTACAGATTGCATCAGCACATCCAAACATTTCTAAGACATCGATTTGGAGTGCTACTTTTATGCCCTTATTGGAATGACTAACGGTAATGGTGATATAGTGAAGTTCGTATGCGGACAATAGCGATGTGTACCGGAGTGTGTTTCCAATAAGGTTGGAGGCTATTACTGCAAAATGTGGTATTCACTTTCTTGTAAACGGCAGGGCGTTATGATTCAAACTGCAATGCTAGCTAACAAAATGCGATTGTCAGTGCTTCAAATATTCGTAGGTTATTTTCCTGAAAAGAGCCGATGGTGTTGGGTCCGACTATAAAGCACCAAGAGCCATTAACTAAGCACGAGAGAGCTGTGCAGGTTACGTGGTTAATGCTCCATTAAGGGTAGGAAACCGGTACAATAGACTTGAAAACGACCCATCGTGCTATTTCAAACTACAAAACACTAAGAGACACTAAATAAACACGTATGAACCGCACAGATTGCGTAGTTAATACGAAATGGGTCGGCCTTGTTGGTTTAAGCCAGGAAACACTAAGAAGCGCGGATTACGCCGTTAGTGCTTTCTTTAATCATACTTCACGCACGGGAAATGTAATATACCTGTTGAGGATCTTTGCCTAACAAATATTTTTATTTGGATAGCGTTACCACTGCTTACAAGTAGGAGTGAGCGATTATAAGTATGAACAATCGGTAATTGATTTTTTTTTATTAATCGAAAATAAAATTATCGATTAATCGTATAATCCAGTAATCAAATAATCGATTAATCAAGCCATAGTTAATTGGAGAACGTTAGTTCTTAAGAGAATAGCGTAGTGCATACATTAAGAATATAATTGAGTAAACAATATGTTTAGTCACGCGTTTCAGTATTTCCTGCACATAATACAAAGTGAGATATAAAAAAGGGTATACGAGTAATAAATTTAATGTGGAATAAGGGTGAACGACTGTATGTTTGGACAACCGATAATCAAGTACTGATCGATTTTTTTAATTAATCGACGGTCAAGTAATCGATTAATCAAATAATTGATTAATTAACAGTGTTTAGTTTCTTAGTTGTTCCAGTTTTACTTTTGCGGCACAAATAAAACTAATATAGAAGAATCAAAAACCCCCACGTATATTTACGTATAATTGAAAGAACATATCATCTATTTAACTGATGCCTTTCTAAATACATTGTTTCCAACTTTTACCCGAGCATGTAATTTTCTGGTAAATACTTCAAGCACACTATGCATAAGTACCACTCAAATATCTCAACTTGACACTGAATAATTAATATTTCCGTTCGCATATTAAATCAATGTTCTACTTTCTAACATTTTTCGTAGGTATACGTAGTACATAAGAATGTGAATGTTTTTTCTGTACGCAAGTCAGAACGTGATACTATATTGACTAAATTATTGTTAGCTGTTTTTTTAATAAAATTAATAAGCATGTTTGAAATTTAGTGAACTCACAAAAGTGAAAATTTACAGATGATTTGGTTGTTATTAATGCGGGTAAATTATAAATTGTGTGTAATGTCTAATCGTTGTAAAAGGCCACGTATTTCATTCCCTTCCCAAGGGGGAGGGCGGGCTGATTGAACTTTCCAAGCTGCTTCCGCCACAATTATGGATTCCCAACATGCATACAGACATTTCGTGTATATGCGTGGATGGGTGTGGTCAGGATAGGATCGGAAGAAACGAAGTTAGGGTTCTGAGGAGGAAAGTACTACTCCAGCATTCGCCTAAATAACCGCATATGGTGTTCGTATAGGCCATAAACCCCCTGAAAAAAACTCATACAGGGTAGACGGTTAAGGGAATGGAACCATTACCTTCCGAATGCTAAGCAGGTCGTGTTACTGCGACTCTACTAGCTCGGTTAATCGTTGTAGGTAGGTTACATAAGATAACACACAAACAAATAACTAACTCAATAATGTGCCTTGCATAATGGTAGTATATTATACACCAAGATAGAGAAGATAGTTTTCTAAGCGACGCTAAATAAGAAACAAAGACAGAGAAAGTGTTTTCCATCGTGTTTTATTAACTAGCGCAACTATTTGATAGTTATTTATGTATTAAGAGCGAAAAGTACGACTTTTTTTCTCGGAAAGTGAAGTTTGCCGCACGACGTGAAGCAAGGCAATCACTTGAGAGCAAAACAGTAACTTTTTGCTCGTAATGCATACAACATTTTTTTCTCCAAACATACCACTGCTTTCCATGATAGTTTTACGCTTAGTTGATCAACAAACTCAATCAATTGAATATTGAAAGCAAACTAACGTTTTAAATCTTTGTTTGTGTTGCGGTCGTTGCTATTAACAGTAAACGTTAAAATCAAAGGTTAACTTTTCGTTGTCATTAGAAAGCAAAAATTGTGTCATTATTTGAAATTTGTAGAAAACTATTATTCTGTTGATCTATCAGGGTTACGTCATAATAACGATCTCATCAAACAATATACACCCACGTACCGCACAAAACACCGAACGCGTTTCAATAGCTAAGCTATCATCATCAGCGATAGTTTAGTTATGTTTTGTGTGATAACTGGGTGTATCTTGTTTGTTACAGGACCTGCCACAGTTCCAGTGTTTCATATTTTTTAACGATCTCATTATTAACAAGCTCGCAATAATATTCCATTATCTGTCTAGGTAAAGAAAGAGAAAAAATTAACATTAAATAAATGTGCGTGAATGGATTTAATTGAAAATACGTTAGTTGTGTCATTTTGTATTTTATAATTGTAAATATAATGGTTTATATGACCTAGATAACAGATACCAACTTTACAAGTCAAACTGAAAAAAATCGTGAACAAACTATTTTCTGTAATTAAAAATTATTATTAATTTTATTAAATGCATAAATAAAAAGTTTACCTCGAGTAGGATTTGAACCTACGACCTGTACTTTGCTAGAGTACCGCTCTAACCAACTGCGCCATCAAGGTTCAAACCCCAATCGATGTAAATTTTGTTTTTATGTATGTAGAACTGATGTAAATTCTAAATATAATGAGATTACAATCAAATTACTTATATTAATGGAATGTGAGCCTGCAATATCGCAAGGATTCACACATACCAAAGCAACTCGACTAATATTAAATTATTATAAGTTTTTATTATGAACGAATAAGTTCAAAGGTAAATATGTAATTAAAAATTATTAATTTTATTAAATGCATAAATAAAAAGTTTACCTCAAGTAGGATTTGAACCTACGACCTGTACTTTGCTAGAGTACCACGCTAACCAACTGCGCCATCAAGGTTCAAGCCCCAATCGATGTAAATAACAAAAACTTATAATAAACTATTTTCTGGTTGATTGTGTTGGATATTTAAATACCTTTCATTAAATATACATCATTAGCATGGTATCTCACTTTTAGGCAACTATTGTTAACAATAAATTACTCGTGGAAAATATGACACAAAATTTCTAAAACTGTCACTCTAATTCATATCTAAAGACATACGAGTACAACAATTTTGAAAGATGGTTGTATTATTTCTGTCACAGCTTGAAAATAAAACAGCTCAGATTAGTTAAAAAGATAAATTGAACGTATCAATTACGTGTATGAAATATACAAACGGATATGGACATTTAGCTACAAATTATTCATCAATAACACTTAAAAATGGTGTTATCACTGATTTATTGAACAGAGTACAGATTACAATTCAATTTTGTTTTAATTTAAATTGCAATTCAAGCTTACGTTATCCAATTACTAAGTTTATATCTATTCTTTGTGTAAATCGATCCACCATAAGACACACTAATATTCACAACTACAGAATAAATTGGTGATTTGTATAATTTTGCAGTTTTTTCGCTTGCCATATGGATGTTTAAAACTGAAACATCGGCCCACGTATCGAAATACAATATCTGTATTTGTGAGCGTTTAGTTAATAACAGTTATAACATCTGTCGTTGAACCCGATAGAAAATTCAAAAATTCATCGGTATCGAAGGACCAGTTATTAGGTTCACACGATTTATATTCGGCTCTAATTAAGAGGCTTGATAGGAGATGTAGATCAACTTATTAAAGACGACAATTTAATGTAATGAGCTTGTTAAGTGTTTACGATTTTGGTATTATGAATGAGCGAAGCAATTTTTTTTTCTTGTTCATTCATCCGTAGTGAAATTTTTCTAAGCAAGTGAAACAGGATGAACTCTTAAAGATGATTGGTAGGAAGGAAGAGGGATTACACAAAACCAGAAATTAGAGATGATAAAAAAAAAAACTTTATATGGAGTTGATCGACTTCTAAGGTTGCACACACACAATAATTAGAAATGCTTCATTCAGACGTAAAGATATCACAATCTTCCTCTGAAGCACTGCTCTTGCACGATAAAAGGAAGAGAGATAGTTGAACTGGGCATCTTTTCTGTATGAATAAATTCTGAACGTGGATTGAATGAACTTTCCCATCAAGTTAATAAGAAAAAAAAAACTGGTCGCCGAAGAACAGGTGTAGTCTGATCACCGCCTGCTTTTTATAAGAACCAGTGGCGTGCTTTTAACGATTGATTTCCGGTCATAACCTAAAAATTTTCAATTGCACAAGCTTTAACTCGCGTTACAATCGCAAACGCAATTAATTCATAAATTAATCTATAATACCTGTTTGTAGTATGTTAAACACCTACCCCCTCCGCACATGATCAGCAATTACCTGAAAACAACTTCTAAAGGAAATGACGTAACGGATATCGGTGTTACCAACTAGTAACCTTTAAAAAAAACGGATACATTTATTAAAACTAAGTGCTCGAGGTGCTTTTTTTCAAATCGTTCAAAAATTGTATTTGTAAGATAAATAAAACTGTTTTTGTATCGTTAAAAAAAACTGGTCCGGTCACCTGAATTTATTAGAAGCAACGACCGCTACCTTTGATTTAATTGGCAATCTCAGCATCATTTTAAAGTTGGTAATAAAAATTGATTAACAATTTTGTAGTGAGAAAGCACGAAGCTGCTATAAGTCTTTAAAATTAATTTGGGAACTGAAAGGACACAAAAATCAACCGTTCTTTATTATGTCAGAGACAAATTTTACATCCGGCCAACTCCAATTCGCTTTCTATAGATTTCCATTCTTTGATATACGATTCTGTCTAAAGTTAAATCAAAACGAAATCTACAGATCAAAATAATTCTCAGGTAATAAACGTAACGGATTTGTTTTGTTTTGAAGATATCAATTCCGGTTTATTATTTAAAAAAAATTTATTCCTTTAAAGTCATTTATTATCCTAAATTGTATAAGTTGTTAGTCAAATTTGTAAACGGATTGGCTTTTCATCTATTATTCTAATCTAAAACTGTCACGAATAAATTTAGGTTTTGTATAAGAATATTTTGAATTTATAATTACTTCTAATTTCAATTTCAAAATAGGAATTGGATGTCATATTCCTCATCTTAAATATTCATCTTTAGAAAATAACTAATTCAGTGATGAGAACTGGGAAAAAATTGAATGCAATGTACATGGTCAATGCTCCTTTACACTAAGATAACGACATAAGAAAATGAACGGGACCAACAAAATCCGTTTAAAAAGGAAGTTCAGGTTAAATTTATAATAGTCATAATAAAAATTAAGACAATTTGAACTAAAACACAACTTTAAGCAGGTTAAGATTAGTTTAGATTGGAGATTATACGTGATTTCGTATTTTAATTACTTACTTAATTTACTTATTTTGCTAGAAAAACTCAATAATTGCTTAGAAATAGTTTGTTAATACAGATAGTTTTAGGAATAAGTAAATGTTTTGTAAGAAATTGCCATTTATACATATTGCTTTAATTTCTTTTGGACGTGTTTTTTTTTCCATTCCTCAGAGCGTTCATTAGCTCAATAATTTTAGTATAGGTTGAATCGACTTCTTCTATACATGTCAAATACAATTTAAATTGGGATATGTGGCCTTGCTAATACCTCCAATGAGCCCTTAACATAACGTCCCTTCCCCCAAATAGTAAGGAATGATGCGTAATCATAATCAAATCTCTTTCGCAGCCATCATTATACCTACTTTCACGTCTATGTCCAATACTTGTGATTTGTCGAATCTCAGTGTTTTAGAAGAAATTTTGATGTTTTTGATGAAAAACACCTCACTGTAACTATGTAAGCTAGTATGGCATTTGTGTTGTCTTTAGTGAAGAAAGAAGCGCTGCTAATGAGTGGTTTATGGTGAGAACACAGGTTAATAATCAGTTTTTCGCGTTAGAAACTTGGTCATTAAATTTTTGCTTGATTCAGGGTATACATGTGTTTCTTATGCGACCGTTGAAATCCACTTTCCGCAACGATGCGTTTCCTTCCTTTCCGATTTTGTTTCAGCTTCGTCTGAACTGTATATGTACAAGTGATGATGTACTGGATTGATTTTTATAGTCATTTGCTTTATGTTCTTAGATCATATTAATAAATTAATTAATATGTTCTGGTCATACTGTCTGCACCCTTTCCGCTTCTTCTTAGTTTCCTGTACATCACAAATATCCTTCCATTTTCTAGCATTTCTTCCGCCATTTTTTGATCTTGATTATTCACTAACTTTATATCATCTTACGGTACTTAGCATACCTTCTGATTTTCGTCTGTTCCTCCTATTTCCTGTCTGAGTCGCGCGTGCTGTATCTGCACAGTTCCGAGGTATTTTTCGGGACGTATGACTTTAATGAAAGGTGTCTTCCTTCAGTCATTTTACGTTTCTTGTGATTTCGTATTTTTTATACAAACTAATTTGTTATAGTCGTAGGATGGCAAGATGCAGATGTTAGAACCTAGATCAATCTAAAAATACATGAACTTGACATTGACAATAATGAGTATTGCAATTTCATGACATAAAAGTAAGCAAACAAGCAGAACAATCTGAAATTACAAAAATTCCTGTTGTGCATAAGTGCATAGGTACTTAAGTCTATAAATACATAGTCGCATAAGTGCATAAATTCATAAATGCGCAAGTGCGTAGGTGCATAAGTATATGAGTGCATAAGTGCATAAGCGGATGAGTGCATAGAGGCATAAGTTCATAAGTATATACGTTTGTAAGTGCATAAGTTCACAAGTGCATAAATGCATAAGTGCATAAATTCATAAGTGTATAAGTGCATAGGTGCATAGGTGCATAAGTGCCTAAGAGCATAAGCGCGTAAGAGCGTAAGTGCGTAAGTGACATACGCGCATAAGTGCACAAGTACATAAGTGCATAAGTGCATAAGTGCATAAGTGCATAAGTGCATAAGTGCATAAGTGCATAAGTGTATAAGTGCATAAGTGCATAGGTGCATTAGTGCGTAAGTGCATAAGTGCATAAGTGCATAGGTACATAGGTGCATAAGTGAATAAGCGCATAAGCGCATAGGTGCATAAGTGAATACGTGCATAGGTGCGTAAATGGATGAGTGCATAAGTGCATAAGTACATACGTGCATAAGTGCACAAGTGCATAAGTGCATAAGTGCATGAGTGCATAAGTGCATAAGTGCATATGTGCATAAGTTCAAAAGTGCATAAGTGCATAAGTACGTAAGTGCATAAGTCCAAAGTGCATAAGTGCTAAAGTGGATGAGTGCATAAGTACGTAAGCGCATAAATATATAAGTACATAGCTGCATACGTGCATAAATGTACAGAATAAGTGCATACGTGTCTAAGTACATAATAGGATAAGTGCATAGGTACATAATTGCATAAGTATATGAGTGTATAACGGCATAATCGCATGTGGACATGTGCGTAAGTGTATAAGTGTATAAATGTATAGCATAATTGCATAAATGCATAAGGACACAATTGCATAACTACATAAATATGTACGTGCAAAAGTGCGTAAGTAGACGAGTGCATAATTGCATACTACCTCAAGTGTGTAAGTGCATAAAGTCATAATTGCATAAGTGCATATGTGCATAAGTGCGTAACTAGATGAGTGCATAAGTGCATAATTGCATCTATACATATGTGGATGTGCGCATAAGTGTATAATTGCATAAGTGCATACGTGCATAAGTGCGTAAGTGGATGAGTGCATAAGTGCATAATTGCATTTATAGATAAGTGGATGTGTGCATAAGTGCATAATTGCATAAGTGCATACGTGCTTAAGTACATAAATGTATAAGTGGATGAGTGCATAAGTGCATAATTGCATAAATGGACACTTGCATAAATGCATACATTCATAAGTGCATAAGTGTGTAAATGAATAAATACATAAGTGCAGAAGTACGTAACTATGATCGCGTGCGTGCTAAGTATCTAATTTCGCAAGTGGGACAAGAAGTAAATTTGCATGTGAGTATCTACGTAAGCGTACAAAGGAGCAAGTGCTTAAGTGCATACACACAGCATTGGTGCATAAGCGTATCAGTGCTTGATAGCACTTGGAGCAACGACTGTCTAAATTTGAACTTTAGCAAAACCGTTGTGATCTGCATTAGTAATATGAAAAACAAGGGTAATACTGAAATTTAAATTTGTGAAATTGATAAACAAGATCAAAGGATTGTCATCAGATGCTTCAGTTTTCAAGTATTAAATGATTTATTAATAGTGATAAGGAAAATGATACTGCACTTGAATAACGTTTTATGCTTTCATTTTCATTCAAAGGAACCATAGTATCTATTCAATTTATTAATTAAGGGTGCGAATTTGCATGATCATATGTCAAGTAACATGCACCTGATATACTTATTTGCAACAACACAAAATTTAGATGTTTTTATACTATGAGACAACAGTTATTAATGATATATAACTATATTCGACAATAGTAAGTTACTAGAAAACAAGTAAATTATGCAACTCAATAACTTGTACTATTATCACTGCTGATCATAAACTCAATTGATCATACCTATGTTTATTTACGTTTAATAAATATATTATAAGCGGTAAGGGGTGTAAGTAAGTAACTACTTAATAAGTAAGTGCCGAAGTGTATAAATAGGTAAATGTCCGAGTATTTGAGTCACCAAGTACGTTAGTGGCTTAGTTATATGGGTACATGAGCGCCTAATCGCGTAAATTTGTAAGTGCATAGGGACTAAGTGCATCATTGCATAAGTGCATTACTTTGTAAGTGCATAGGTGCAGAAGAGCATAATTGCACATATGCACAAATGCATAAGTGTATAGAGCCATTTTCTTAAAAGTACTAGGTCTACAGTTTTTCATCAGTATCTTCTGAAGCAAAGGTTTCTAATTTTTCAATGTTCATTTTTAACATAAATAACAAAAATAGCAAAATAGGTTCCTTTCAAACAAATCGTTTATATGGGCTCTTAAAGGAGCACATAGAACTCCAAAATGGCAATATCACTCCTGTCTGTTCAGGATCATTAAAAATGGAATGATACACGAAAGAATAACGCGTTTTCATTGTTGAGCAATTTTCGTACAAAACATGGTCCATGGTCCAAGTAGAAAATTACCTTCATCGACTGTGAAGAAATTAATTAAAAAAATCAAACAAACTTGATGAATTAGTGATCTGATACGTTCTCCCTGTTTTTAATCAAGTAGTTCAACACAGAAGATCGAAGTAGTTCGTGAGAGGATTGCTGAGAGTCTAGCAATATTCTCACGAAAATTTGGATCTTTATGCTTACAAGATTAAACTGAATCGAGCGAAGAGAGTTCGTTGAATGGATTATGGAACAACAAGTGGATCTTGATTTTTTCATCAAAATTATCCTCAGCAATTCAAATTTAGAGTTTAGAAAATCCACGAGTGATTGTTAAATGTATCCACAACGTGTTACTGGTGGGTGCATCTTTTGGCTGAAGGCATCATTGGACTATGTTTCTTCGATAATGCGGTTGATCAGGCACTAATAATTAATGGTGCTCGTTATCGCGACATAATAATGTGCACGAAATGTGGTTTCAACAAGACGGTGTCACAACAAATCAATTACTGCTTGAGTCATTTCCTGGTCATGTAATTTTACGGTTTGGTGATCAGAAGTGGCCTCTAAAATCATGCGATTAAACATCGTTGGACTTTCTTCTTTAGCGTTTTTTGAAGTCAATGATTTATGTCACCAAACCTACCATTACTCACTTTGAAAGAGACAATTGATCGCTGTATCACCGCGAGTTATGTAAACGGTTATGGAATATTTCGACAAAAGAGTGAGAATTAGCAAGCAAAGCTGTAGAAGCCGAAATGCGATTCTATACATAAGTCTAGACTGCATACTTTATGAATCAATACAAAAGTATTAAAATAATGTATACTTCAGTGGACTAACACCTTATTTACTATGAACAATGTATAGTTTTTTAAATTTTTGGTATTTTTAAAATCGATAGTACATTAATACTATTGTAGACAAATCTTCCAGTAAATATACAGAAATCTGTTAAAATATCGTCATACAAACCAGTTACTGCCTGAATAGCTTTAATTTAGAATACATAATGTACATTAAACAAGTATATCTACTGCACTGTAAAAATAAGTTATTCCTTGGACGAGTAAAAAAATGAGCAAAATTTAGAATCCAAATAGTAAATTTTAAGAAAAGCAATTGAAAAATGACTTGTTTCTTTATAATTTAAAAGATTTGTTACGTATTATAATGTAGTATCTAATTAATTAGTAATACAGCCATTAAACATAAAAAAACGCGTGCGAAAACATCCGGTATCGATCGACATTTGGAATTTGCAAATGAGAACCGCGATGCTTGAGAAAATGTTTCCAGTTAATTTGTTCTTTAATATTAAAATTCCTTAGAATTGCTGTTACTAAATGTAATTTAAATAGAAATAAAATTGGGAAAGCACAGGTGCAGAAAATTGTTAGGAAATTATTCTTCAATTAACATGGAAAGATTTTTCATACAAAAATAATATTAAAAACTACCTCAAATGTTTTAGTTTTAAGATTAAATGATGTAGCAGTAGCTACAACAGTTAAAAAGATGAAAACAGGTATTATGTGCCTCCGGTTAAGTTAGCTCATCATTTTCTGTTTTTCTCTTCTAAATCATTTTAACTGTAACTTCTGCAGACGTCTTCGTCTCTTTACGACAAAAAACCCTAAATAACTATTATTATCAAAATATTCGAATAAATTTACTTTTTTTTTTCATCTCCTTCTCCCTTAGTTTGATACACGGTAATTATATTTGCTTTTATGTTCGTTTCGTGCACGCACGCAGCTTTTAAAATATTCAGGGTGCGAACTGAGACTGGCTTGTGAAATGGAGGAAAGCGAAAATTCCCTTCCTTTTTTTTTTGTAAAATAAATTGCAATTGGGTAGGTATCAGAATTTTCTTGAGAATTTTCAGGTATATCTTCGAACAAAGGATATATACATTGGTTAACTCTGTTATAATTAATAATAAACTTTTGAAAAGAATAATGACCTAACCAACACTAAAGCTTGCAATTTTTGATAACTGAAAAGGGTAATTTTTTACACTCTCACAAACGTGCGTATCGATAACCTATTTTGACAGATAATAGAATAGAAATTGGCTATTTTGTCGTGACGTTAATGTGATAGGTGCTACAACAACTCTGTATGGATTTGCCAATCTACAGGAAAAAAAATGTGAGGGTTAAACGTAATAAAATGGATCACAATTTTAGTATAAGGTTTTAGAGTTTGATTTAAATAATCCAAAGACGCTTTATATTCACATTTGAATCTGAAATAAAAGTGATTCAGATAAATGTGTTGAAACAGTTCAGAATTGCTGAACGAACTGATCGGACCTTATTAACATTATAAGTTTAAAGACAAATACTGAAAAGAATTTCTCTGGCAAAAAACAAAAAAAAAATTAAATTGAAATTTTTGTGTATAATTCCATCTTTTTTCTTTTATAAAATAAACCTACATACATATAAATGTGAAATCGAAAAATATATGAAATTGTTGGAATTTTAAAAAATCGAGTTTCAGCTTCGATGCACAAATTCAACAAAACGTATATTTTTGTTAGAGTACTTCATAAATGTTTTCAACGTCTCCTTATTGAACTATCTTTTTCTTTGTATATTTTATATTGTCATCAAATACACTTATTTGACATCGTATTATAATTTTTTTTATACAAATAAAAATTTTTCTTATTAAATTGTTTCCTCTTTTAGCTAAAAGTCATTCACTTAAGTTTTATTGTTAGTTGTAGCCGACGAATAGATTGGTAAATGTGTTAATTAAGTGCTACAATCTTAAAGTGTTATTGCAAATTAGAAGGATTTCGGACTACTGAAAAATACTTTTTGTCAATTGTCAATTGCTTTTATAATGCTTTGACATTGAAATGTTACTTTTTTATGATTATGAATAATATGTAAATTCATTTTATGAAAGAAATAACTAAGAAACTTGCTTTAGAACTGGTTTTCTAAATAATTTATGGGGACCCATATTTACTTAAAAGATTCAATTATGATATCAATCTAGAACTAAGTAGGAAAAATATATAGAAAATCTCCGGTAAATTTCCAGTCGTCAACGGGTAGTTTCGTGATGTTTTCTTATCGAATCTCTCTCTAACTTGAATTAAAAATCCAGAGACTCTTTTTAAGTCGCGAATTTTTTTAGAAAATTACATTCGGCTGATTTATACTATTATTTTATTGTTCTTGCTACATCCGTTGATAGGTATAGTACCGATATTTATAAGAATATTGATGACATACTCGCTAAAGGGTTCATAAGTACATAAGTGCATAAATGCATAAGTGCACAAGTTCGTAAGTTCACAAGTGCATAAGTGCATAAGAGCATAGGTTCATAAGTCCATAATTGCATAAGTGCATACGTGTATAAGTGTATAAGTGCATACGTGAATAAGTGCATAAGTGCATAAGTGCATAAGTGCATATGTGCATATGTGCATATGTGCATAAGTGCATAAGTACGTAAGAGCATAATTGCATAACTGCATAAGTGCATAAGTGCATAAGTACGTAAGAACATAATTGCATAAGTGCATACGTGTATAAGTGCATATGTGCATAAGTGCATATGTGCATAAGTGCATAAGTGCGCAAGTAAATAAGTGCATAAGTTCATAACTGCAAAAGTGCATAAGTGCATAAGTGCATAAGTGCATAAGGACATACTTGCATAAGTACATAGGTGCGTGAGTGCATCAGAGCATAATTGCATAAGTGCATAAGTGTGCAAGTGAATAAGTGCATAACTGCATAAGTGCATTAGTGTATAAGTGCATAAGTGCATAAGTGCATAAGTGTATAAGTGCTTAAGTGCATAAGTGTATAAGTCCATAAGTGCATAAGTGCATAGGTGCATAAGTTCATAACTGCATAAGTGCACACATGTATAAGTGCATAAGTGCATATGTGCATAAGTGCATAAGTGCGTAAGAGCATAATTGCATAAGTGCATAAATACTTAAGTGCATACGTGTATAAGTGCATATGTGAATAAGTGCACATATGTATAAGTGCATAAGTGCGCAAGTAAATAAGTGCATAAGTACATAACTGCAAAAGTACATAAGTGCATAAGTACACACGGACATACTTGCATAGGTGCGTGAGTGCATCAGCATAATTGCATAAGTGCATAAGTGCATATGTGTACAAGTGAATAAGTTCATAAGTGCATAACTGCATCAGTGCATTAGTGCATAAGTGCATAAGTGCATAAGTGCATAAGTCGATAAGTGCATAAGTACATAAATTTATAAGTGCATACGTGAATAAGTGCATAAGTGCATAAGTGCATATGTGCATATGTGCATAAGTGCATAAGTACGTAAGAGCATAATTGCATAAGTGCATAAGTGCATAAGTGCATAAGTACGTAAGAACATAATTGCATAAGTGCATACGTGTATAAGTGCATATGTGCATAAGTGCATATGTGCATAAGTGCATAAGTGCGCAAGTAAATAAGTGCATAAGTTCATAACTGCAAAAGTGCATAAGTGCATAAGTGCATAAGTGCATAAGGGCATACTTGCATAAGTACATAGGTGCGTGAGTGCATCAGAGCATAATTGCATAAGTGCATAAGTGTGCAAGTGAATAAGTGCATAACTGCATAAGTGCATAAGTGCATAAGTGTATAAGTCCATAAGTGCATAAGTGCATAGGTGCATAAGTTCATAACTGCATAAGTGCACACGTGTATAAGTGCATAAGTGCATATGTGCATAAGTGCATAAGTGCGTAAGAGCATAATTGCATAAGTGCATAAATACTTAAGTGCATACGTGTATAAGTGCATATGTGAATAAGTGCACATATGTATAAGTGCATAAGTGCGCAAGTAAATAAGTGCATAAGTACATAACTGCAAAAGTACATAAGTGCATAAGTACACACGGACATACTTGCATAAGTGCATAGGTGCGTGAGTGCATCAGCATAATTGCATAAGTGCATAAGTGCATATGTGTACAAGTGAATAAGTTCATAAGTGCATAACTGCATCAGTGCATTAGTGCATAAGTGCATAAGTGCATAAGTGCATAAGTGTATAAGTGCTTAAGTGCATAAGTGTATAAGTCGATAAGTGCATAAGTACATAAATTTATAAGTGCATACGTGCATAAGTGCATACGTGAATAAGTGCATAAGTGCATAAGAGCATAAGTACATAAGTTCATGAGTGCATACGTGCATAAGTGCATACGTGAATAAGTGCATAAGTGCATATGTGCATTAGTGCATAAGTGCGTAAGTGCATATATGCATAAGTGCAAGTATGTGTAAGTGCATAAATGCATAAGTGCATAAGTGTATAAGTGAATATATGCATAAGTGGATATGTGGATAAGTGCATAAGCACATAATTGCATAAGTGCATAGGTGCATGAGTGCATAAAGGCATAATTACGTAGGTGCATAAACGCATAAGTGCATAGTTGCATGTACTTATGAACTTGTGTACTTATGCACTTATGCACTTATTCACTTATGCACTTATGCACTTATGCACCTATGCACTTATGCACTTTATGCACTTATGCACTTATGGACTTATGCACTTATATAAGTGCATATGTGTATGAGTGCACAAAGTCATAATTACCGTAGGTGCATAAGCGCATAAGTGCATAATTGTATAAGTGAATACATGCATAAGTGCGTAAGTGGATGAGTGCATAATAGTAATAATAATAATAATAATAATAGTAATAATAATAATCCCGTATATAGACTTTATTTGTAATATTATGGTTTCTACTTACAATAGTGTTGTTTTTTTCTTTGTTACACGGATGCGGTACAGTATTGCACATTATTATTTAGCGAGTAGATAAGTCTGTTATAGTACAAAGCAGGGGAGCATTTCATATTTTATTAATGAAAGATTGAAGGGTTTAGGCGTTTAGTATTTGCAACATCTAGTCTGAACTATCCATTTTTAAAACATGGAACAAATACTATGTGTGAGAAACAATCTCAACTGTCAAATTTTAGAGCTAAAACCAATGCTATGGGTGACATTTACATTTGAATCTGACTTTATGAAAGTAGTAGTGGAGGCGTTTGCCTTACATCGTGTACTAATTTATATTTTGTTTGTGTAAGGCTGGCCATTAAGTTTGAAGTAAATGATGCATTAAAACTATTTAGAAATTGGTTCAAATAAGCACAAATGTATGTTTGAAATTTGATAAATTTAAGTAGGAAATTGAGTAACAGAAATAACATGATCGCAAAGTTAAAATTTTAAGAATTAATAAATATCCTACTTTCATAAAAATTAAAGTTATATAAATAGGATAACTGTATTTACAGTTCTGGTTGCAAAAACATACAATTACAACTGTAGTTGAAATAAGAAACTCAAAGTGTAGAACTCTAAATTATAAGGACTTAATATAAAATTGAAGGTTTTTAAGACCAAAGACGTAATTCATTAATTACTAAAGTAGCTCTTGTGAAAGCTTATGAAAGGTGAAGTAATAAAACGCCAAACTTTAGTTGTAAAATTATATCCAGCTTTGCTTTGTAACACATTCGTTAAACGTGCATACACAATAGTTGCTAAATGACAAAACAGCAGTAAAAACAGACTTTTATAACAGAAATAAAACTAACTACTCGGAAAGTAACGACTACGTGCTCTGAAATTGTCAGTAGTAAAAAAGAATAAAAAAAAACTATTCCCTTACGATCGTTCCATCTTTTACTATAGGTCTGTTAATTAGACATGGTAATTAACTAGTTAGAAAAAATTGTAATAGCTTTAAAAGTAAAAAGATTTTATATAAAGAGAGAAATTTTTATTTTATAACTAAATTGCGCCCAATAAAACTATAAAGTTACGAGAAGGACGGAAAAAGTTACAAAACTAATTTTTGCACTTGATTTTCTGATTCAGTTGCAGGGTACTTTTTTTCTTCTTGTTAGATTAATATGAGCGATGTAGATGGAAAATTTGAATGATCAAAAGATTGCGAGGGAGTTTGCCAAATAGCACTGCGGAAGAATTGAAAACTTGAACGCGTTTCTCGTAAATAAAGTTGATTTTTAGACGCGGATTATGCGCGACAGGATTGAAACTTCTAAGGGAAAAAAAACGTTAACTTAGATGTTTTCAAACTTTTTACATTTTTAATGGCAAAAAAAAGTTAACAATTTACATAACAACAAACTATATATGTCTAGAATGTGTACATGAGCGAAGCACTTTTATTGATAATTTTGAAAATTATAAATATATTGTATTTCATTATATTAGATATGCAAATGTAACCGTAAATTTTGTTACAGTTCAACTCTTGTACGTCTATTAAAAGTATCTTAAAGTTCTTGGGGATATTTAAATTAGTAAAGCTGCTTCTTAACTTTCTACAGATGTTTGCTGGGTAATTTAAAAGAATTATTAATATTATAAAAGTTTGAAAGGTAGAGATAATCAGATGCGTAGTCTCGTAACAACATTTATAATCGAGTTATTATTAAGTTGATCGTTCTACTTTTCATTTTTAGGTTACATAATTTTTTTCTTCTCAATCCTTTAATTTGTAAGCTTTATCATTAATTAATGTGCCCATAAACCGATCATATGAGATTTCATTCTGAGGTCTTTTTGGTAAGCTGATTACCGCCTTTAGACCTTTAGCTATAATTAAAGGTATTAGAATTTGTAAAGCACAAAAATGTAAGTAATTTCTGTCACTTGACAGTTTTACCTACTAAACATCTAATGAACATGATTACGAATTAATCAAAAAGCAAACAAGGTTTTTATATTTTGTGGATGTCTTTCGTATTCAAAACGTCGGTAAAGTCTTTGGAAGTAAAAATTTATTTAATGATACTGACATTACGAAATGGCAATAATTTTTTATACCTTATTAAGACATATTCAATATCTTTAATTTTTCCGCATTTTTAAGGAAAAGGCTAAACTTTGTTTGTATGCGAATGGTATTGCTACGAAACCGCAGAGGCAGATTGTAAATGCACAGTTAATACCGTGAATTTGTTTAATTTACAATTGGAAGCTGTGAATTTATGGTTAACTAGCCGTACCCGTCGCGTGTTGCTTTGATCTCAGAATGGGGCGGGTGGGGATATTTAAATTTTGTGATACATGTGTCTCATAATTTTAATTGAAGGTTATGTGTACCAATTTTCGAGTCCCTATAGAATAAAAAGTTTCACAAAAAAATTCAACCCCTCATTTCAGCCTCTTAGGGGTGGAGTTTCGCAAACCTCTTTTTTAGAGGATACCTGCACTTCGCAGAGAACACACCCTCCAGATTTCGTGTCTCTAGGACCAGCGGTTTAGGGTGTGCGTTAATATATCAGTCAGTCAGTGAGTCAGGACCTTGAATTTTTTACGGGTGTGAAGTTAGCACCCCGAAAAATAGTTCTGATTAGAGTTATAGCTTCCTTTTAAAGAGTTTAGAAGTACTTTATAAATAATAAAAAGAGTTCCGATCAATAACTACCGTGTTACACAAAAAAAAATATATATTTTAGGTTAGGAACAAGATATCGAGATGCGGTTTTCGCGAGCATGAAAAAAAATCATACCTATGCATTTAATTTTTTTGTTTCTGTCCGAATGTCGTACAAAGCCCTCTAGCGACTACATGTGAAACTAACAACACTTCAAATATTATAACGTTTGTAGCCCAAGAATAGCTCATTTCAACGCGCCCAAGTTTGTTAAAATCGGCTTAGCCGTTTCGAAGATACAGGGGATGATTTAAGGAAACATTTGAATACCCCCCACCACTTTATTTTTAGACATCGTCAAAAAGTGCCAAACAAAAAAAGTTCAGATTATCCTCAACTTCAAAGATCAGTTATTTTTTTATTAGGTTAATAAAACAGAATTCACAGAAACATCACTTTTTTAGATTCAAGATTGCAGTTACGCCCCCTAGCGGCCATTTCAGAAACTTGAAAATATTTTCCAGGTTTTTGTATTGGCCGTTTTAGTAATAACTTTTTTTTTCGCAAGCTTCTACGATGGATAGTTTCCCAGATACAGTACCTCGCATTCTTAGTTGGCCACCCTGTACATATGTAAGTATAGAAGGTTATGCAATTGACTTTTTTTCACTATCAATAAATTGACTTATGAGCTCATTTTACAACTTGTGGCCAAGTTTCGCCAGGATCGGCCATGATGTCTAGATGCCTGTGTGTGTCTGTGAATGTATGTTAGTCCCTATCCATGATAACTCCAGAACGAAATACGTACGTACTAAACATTTTGTATTTAAGCTTGTTTTCATTTCATTGCATTTCATTATTGATATCTTATAGAAGCGGGCAGCTTTGGAATTTTTTTTTCAAGTTAGCATGTATTTATGTCTATTAATCTCTATCTGACATGAAGTTTTAAACGTATAAACTGATAAACTGATATAGATTATTGTTTTGTTTTTGCAATGTTGCCTGTTTTCGTTATGAACGTATAAAAAATAGATTGCGTTGTTACCCTAAAAAAATTATAATTAGTAATATATTATGCATAGAGAGAGGGACATTATTTTTCCTGAGATGTAGTTTGCAGCACGAGGGCGAAACCTGAGGGCTACAAAACATCGAGGGAAAAATAGCATTCTCTCCTGAGGTATATATACTATTTTTTTGTATGTAATGATTAGTGGCCTTTGTGATTCGTACCTTGACAACCATACCTAGTGTCAGAAAATTGTTTTAAAAAAAACTGCGAAAAAATTGCGAATAATTTCAATAATTTTGGGCCTATATCAACTACTGTAAACGAAAATAAATAAGTTCTTTAGTTCGTCTGTTTTTATTTGTACTCTGTATTTTAAACTGTCAAAACATATAAAATAAACTTCTTAAGGACATAATGTGACATATTTGCTCCCTATGGAGGAAATGTTTCACTTCTGTGACGATTTTTAAGAAACTAACTTCTACTTCCGCTTTCGCAAAAAAATCATTTAATTTCTTTTAATTTTTGTCTGGCATGAAGTTTTAAATTCTTCATACTTCTAAACTCTTTAAAACTGAGTTAGAACTCTAATCAGAGCTATTGGAACTCTTTGTCGGGGTGCTAACTTCACACACGTGAATTCTATATATACAGATATCTGAATAAGTTCAAAGAAAATGCAATTAATAATTTTGCGCAATGCATATTACCGATCTCGTGTTGCACATTGAACATTGCGTATTGTTTATTACGAATTGCCTTTTTTGTATTGCATATTGCATATGGTACCTTTCATATTGTCTCTTATACATTGAGTATATGACGCATTGCATATCGCGCATAGCATATACTGCCTTAATTGCTATGTATTCCACATTGAGCATTTCGGTTTGCATAATGCTTATTGTGCGTTGGGTGTCGTATTATAGGTATTGCGTATTTAACATTTAACATTACGTAATGCATATTGCGTATTGTTTATTACTTATGGCCTTTTGCGTATTGCGCACTGCGTATTTCTGATTGCACACTGTCTACTTACATAATACGCGTAGCATATTATGCTCCTCGTATTACACATTGCAGATTACGTTCTTGCAGCATTGTGTTTACAAAGGCAATTCACAGTTGCAGTGAATTTACAGATATAACTGTGAATTTTGAAATTCACAGTTAACAATAGCGCATTTCTTTCGATAACATGAAACTGCAGATACGATTGTGATATTGTGGTTCATACAAAGTGAAGAAATAAAATTGGATATGTGTATAAACATAATGACTACAGTCAAAGTATTTTATGTACAATATTTTTTGCAAATATGACTACATATTTAAAAATTAATTTTACGAATCGCGTATATAAATTTCACAATGCGATTGCGTATTATACTTAACATATTGTGTATTAAGCATTTCGTATTGCGTTTTGCGCATATCATATTAAGCATCGGTATTGCATATTGCGTTTTACGTATTGCACATTGCGTAGGACACATTTCGTATTGCGTATTGCGTTTTCCACGTTACACAATGCGCATTACGGATTGAGTTTGATATATTACGCACTGAATTTTGCGTATTATACATGACGGATTCCATATTGTGCATGCCAAACTATGATAATAATAATAATATCTTTATTTGTCCAAGTGATCTGTGCAGATATAGGATAGGTCAAAACATCTCAATTATAATTGATTCTACAAATTCCTGAACTGAGCAGAAACATTGTGAACTCAAATAATTTTTTACAATTTTGACAAAGCAGTTATAGGGTGCATTTCTTATATGTAATGGGACCTTGTTATACAAAACCGCTCCCATGTAATATGTGTTACATTTATATAATTCGTATTATAATGCTTTTACTATTGAACATTAAACATAGTGCATTGCATAATGCCTATTGTGCACATTTCGTATTGCGTATCGCGAATGTAATTTCCTATTGCACATTGTATATTACATTTTGCGCATTACATATTCGTATTGCGTAGTGTAACTCGTACAACAAGTAAACACAACAAATTGCAAATAAATATGATAACTACGCATTATTATTTTATTTAGTATTTTATCTACAAGGTCTCATGGAGATAGTATTACAAATTTAAAAGTAAATATTACGCATTGATTTTTTTCATTACGTAGGTACTGCATATGACACATTGCACGTTTCGTGTTGAGCATTGCGCATTGCTTTTCCTTGTTACGCGTTACGTATTGTGTATTATGCTTTGCGTATTGCACATTGCGCATTGTTTATAGCGCATAGCATATTACCCATCTTGCATTGCATATTATGCATTACGTATTGTGTTTTGCGTATTGAACATTGCAAATTGCACATTACGCATTACCTATTGTTTATTATGCATTGCCTTTTGCGTACTGAATATTGCACATTGCATATTTCTTATTTCATATTGCCTACTGCGGATTGTTACATAACTGTGGCGTCTTATGTTTTTCAAACAAATTCACAGTTGCTGAGAATGTACAGTTTAAACTGTTTACCTTACTAGAGATTAAACGGATTGCTGAGTCTAAGGTCCCCTTCTGAAGGACCCCAATACTCAATTTCCTTGAAATACATTTTTTGTAGTCTCAAAATGGTATAAAATTTAATTTTGCTTATTACCGTTATTTTTAAAAATACGTTAACGTATGCTATTGAGCTTACTTGAGAATGAATTCTTGAAATAAGTGATTAGCCTACTGTTAGTACAAAATTATTGCCTTATTTGGATATTAAATTGTATAACTATGTCGTTCTATTCTTTACGCTAGTAAATGTTTGGATTTTGAAAGTAATTTTTCTATAAATTAGTTTAAAAATAGTCAAACAGGAAGTGTTAACGTTCTAAAAAATGGATGCTGGAAATGGCCATTTTGCATTTGACTATCTCAAAAGTTGTTTGACATCACAAGTTTTACCAGATTTTTCTAACACTTTTGCCGACTTAAATAAATAGTGCGCGACCAGCTTATGAGGCAGTATTAGATATCAAGTGGCGCGAAAAGAATTTGCTTACGATGGTGTCCGTGTGCGTATGGAAAATTAATATATCGAAGCGTGTAAATAAATATAGTGTAAATGGTTCGCTAGTTAAGGTTAGCGTTAAGTGTTAATGATTAACAAAGTGTGCAGAGTACCTCATTTTATACACTTTTACGAGGCATCTCCCTTGTTTTTAATGATAGAGGGTTGCAGTTTTCGCGACAGTGTGCTACTTTTTTGTGTAATTAAATATGACACCAGCAAAATTTTCATAGCCCTCTTGGTTTCTGAGATACGAAATGAAATTCAAAACTATCACTTATGAGGTACCCCTCGTATCTTAGTTACCTGTAATAAAAAATAAAATTTTTTCGTCTATTGGCACACCTTCCGTTTTTTTAGTTGTGAGGCAAACACCCTGTATATTATTGTGTGTATTTATTGTCCAATTATTAGTTAGTATGCTGTGGCTAATTTGTTTGGAACAAAAAAGCATAATGTCAAACACTCTGCGCTTTCAGTTTTTGATTAAATTCTCTTTAAGTTTTTCTTATAAATTGAATCGTTATTCAGATATTGAAAAAATTTGAACTAACACTAAAATTCTACCCATTATCGCTATAATATCCCTTCACAAAATAGTAAAGCACGATCATTTATACTGTCTTCTTGGTGGTGAAACACCTTGAGACGGGTACTGAATGGTTAGCAAAGGACGTGATTAATTAGACAGAGGTTAGGTCCTGAATAATTAGCTACTTCTACTACAGATACGCCTATCCTAGCTATATCAACCATCTAACCAATAGCATTCGTCGACGTATACACCTTCACCCTGTATACATCTTCCACTACTGCTGAGTACATTCAAATACACAACGGCATTTGTAATTATTACACTGATTTCAAGTCGTTCAATTAAAACAAGTACTTATAGAACAGGCGTTTCCTATCACACACTAACTTTTCTACCTAACAATCAATACTCACCTGTGAGTAATTCTGTTGTAATTCTGAATTCACATTACACATACTTAATTACATTTATATCACCTATTCATTATAATTAATATTTCGCTTAATGAAGATTGCACGAGTATATAATACATCTGTTTAATTTCATATTTCACAGTATCCTACATACAGGGCGATCCTATTTCGCCAGACGGCGGCGGCCCACAGTGTTTCCACACCCAGGACATCAGAATCAATGTTAGTTTCAAGTTTGTTTATTTTATTTACGTTTAGAACTTCTTTATTTAATATTATTGTGACATAATAAATTTGTTATAACCCGTTTTATTTCTAAAGTAGTGACAATCTTGAATCAGGACCGGAGAATCAAATCAAGGGCAATAAGGAATAAGAACAAATTTGTAGAGCTGAAGGGCAATATACACTGAAGCAGAAAAAGGAGATATTACTGTTTCTAGTAGTAGCAGTGTCGTTTTTTTTTCGTAAGGAGGTATTTGCAAATGAAGAATGTACTTGGTCATAGGACAACGTGATCCACAAACAGTCTTTTCGTTCTATGGATTGCAGTAGTAGCTTGGCCAATTTGCAAGAATAATCAATCTAGGCACTAGATGAGTAGTTTGGCGCATTTTAAAACAAGCGATCATAGTAATCCCACTTGAAGTATGTCAGCAAAAATTTATTTTTTATTTCAAGTTCTTCGGCTCTGTAATTTTTTGACTACTACGTTCCTCTAAAGATCAAAAATATATTTTGAAATTGATCAGTCACCCCACTTTAAGGTAGTAAAAGCACTATTGATGCGGTCATGTCATGCTCGCAATGAGGATAAGTAACAAAGCACTGCAAAAGAGGGTGTCGGTTTCTCAGAAATGGTTGGCTTGCATGTGGTATTGCAACTTATTAGACCCCTTACTTAATGCATATTTTCTGGATTATATTAGTATAAGAGTTGCAAGTATGCCAGAAATATCGTATTATAACGGAATTGGATAAATAAGTAAGTCACTGTGAATTTGGGACGTTAATCTTTTTACCTTCCAACCTACATGTACATATGTACGTATGGAGGGTTATGCAATCAACTTTTGGCCAAATTTCGCCAAGATTGGCGTGTGTGTGTGTGTGTGTGGGCGTGCGTGCGTGCGTGCGTGCGTGGGTGTGTTTATGCGTGTGCGTGCGCGCGTGCGCATGCGCCCGCGCGCGCGCGTGTGTACGTGTGTGCGTGTGTGCGTGTGTGCGTGTGTGCGTGTGTGCGTGTGTGCGTGTGTGCGTGTGTGTGCGTCCGTGCGCGCGTGCATGTGTGTCAGTGGATGTATGTTAGTATCCACGATAACTCCAGAATAAAAATACCTACGTACTTAAAATTTTGTATTTAAGCTTGTTTTCATTTAGCCTATAGCTCATTATATTTTGGGAGACATCCAGCGGCGTAGAGGGGTGTTTATTAGGGGCAGTTTTTGGTTTGTATCAAATATTTCTTAAACAGCTGCATTTAGATATAAAATTACCTATGTACGTTAAACGTATTGATTAATAATATTCTATGCAATTTTTTTAGCGGCAAGAAATTCCTAAGGTAGAGTTTAAGTGTCACTTCAATTTTTTTCATTATCTGAATAACGATTAACTTTTTTAGGCAAATGGGTAGTTGTGTTTTTTAAAGAAAATTTAATTTTACATACATTTTCTTTATAAAGTGTTTTAATGTAAATCGAAATAAATGTAAAAATTAAATAAGTATGATTGAAAATGCTGAAGCTGTATTATTTATATTTTAAGCGGGCGGCTTTGGAATTTTGTTATCTTCCAACCTACATATACACATGTAGGTGTAGAAGGTTATGCAATCGACTTTTTTCACTATCGCTAAATCGACATTAACTCATTTTACAGCTTTTGGCCAAGTTTTGCCAAGATCGGCCAATTTGAACTCCAGAGCGAAAATACCTACGTACCTAAAATTTTGTATTTAAGCTTGTTTTCCTTTGGTTTACAGCTGATTAGATTTTGGAAAAAATCCAAGGCGAAGGGGGAGGAGGGGTTATTAGGAGCAGTTTTTGGTTTTTATCAAATATTTCTAAAACAGCTACATATTTCAAAGAAATAAAAATAGCTAAATATAGGCCTTAAACATATTGATTAACTATCTTCTATGCAATTTTTTGATATGACGTATAATTTAGCGACAAAAAAATTCATAAGGTAGAATTTAAGTGTTAGCCCAACTTTTACATTATCTGAATAACAATTAATTTTATAGTAAAAAGTCTAGACGTATTTTTTAATGAAAATTTAATATTACACAAATTTTTTTAATGTAAAGCGAAATAAATGTAAAAATTATAAGTTAGCATGCATTTATGTCTATTTATCTCAATCCGACATGAAGTTTTAAACGTCATTCAGACATACATTATTGTTTTTGTTTTTACAATGTTGCTTGTTTTCATTATGAACGTATGAAGGAGTTACCCTAAAAAATTTAACAATTAAAATTATTGCATTTCTGTTAATTTTTTAAGTTAGCATCTAGATGTCTACTAATCTCTGCCTGACATGAACTTTTAAACGTCTTATTATAAGTTTTTGTTATGAACGAATAAGTTCAAAGGTAAATATCTAATTAATTTTTAAACGTCTGTTTTACATATATTATTGTTTTTGCATTTACAATATTGCGTATTTTTTGGTAAAGGACTTATAAAAGAGGTTGCATAATTATCCTTAAAAAAAGGTTATCATAATTATTTTATTTCTTCTAATTTCGATTTTTGTAGGTTGGAAGGTCGTGTGGTGTTCCACGCCAGATATTTTTTCTTGTTAGCTAAGAAAAATAGGATTCGACAGAGAGCATTTAATTTCCATAGAAATTGCCGTTTTTTTTTTTGTATATATTGCCATTTACGTTTACTAAAATTTGCATTTATCAAACTTTTCTAAAACGGGCCGTAAGCCAAAGAACTGATTGACACTGCTGAGGGTTGATGTTCCATTTTTAATATGAATATGGAAAGTGTACTAAACTTCGTTTACATTCGTTAAGATTAAATTAAGAGATGACTGGAAAATGAATAATAATGAAGCTATTTAGCGTAATCACAAGATAACGATCAAAAAGGAAGAAAATGTTATTCTACTACAATAGTAGCACGCTTTGCATAGTATCTATTGTGTAAAAACTGTTGACATTGACTTTGTCTAGATGTACTTAAAAATAGATAAAGTACATCATTGAGGGGATTGTCCCATATTGCTTACTATATCAATGCGGGAGATAGCAGAAGTTTTAAATTACAGATAATTTACTGGCACATGTGTTGATGACATATTCAAAATACCACATGTACTATAAAACATAAATTTGCAAACGCCGTACATTTTGTTGTAATACAAAAATATGTAATACAAAAAAAAAAAAACGGGAACGCTTTCGTAAAGCTAATAAATTTTAACAATTTTTCTAACCCTTAAAAGATTAAATTTAGAGTCACATCTGGTTGACAATGCAGCGAATCGCTCTGTAAATGCTGTATAAATAGTTTTGATACGTTCAATTTCCCTTTTTTTTTTCTCTCTCCCCTTTTAGTTTTATTCAATCTAACTAAATCCTATGGGTATGTAAAGGAAGTTTCTGTAAAAGCATTTTGATTTTATGACAGTACTCTGCTCGTAAATCGAACTTGCATTAACCCCCTTTAACATTGGCGTGTGATTTAATTTTAAGCTTGTGTTTATTGAGCTGTGGTTACAAATTATCAATCACTTACCCATTAATCATCTTCCTCAATTCATTTTCCTACTTGAAATTGAATAATGATTTCAATAAGCAAAAGAGTTTTAAGGTAAAATGAAATTTTGGAAATCCCAAAAATAATCATTAATTTTGAAGGTTTCCATTTACATTGTTGAAGTGGTCTATAAAACATGAGACTAGTTCTCTGCGTAATATTGCACCCGTTTTAATCAAACCTCCATAATGGAGTAACGGAATGTGTTACTTACACCTTCATTTGTCTTCTAAAAGGTAAAACATTGAGTAATTTAATTAGTCTAACGCAATAATTATTTTATACACGGTATATTAAGTTACGTAACTAAATTCCACCGACATTGCTAATTACAAGGTTTTCTCTGTATATTAAAATAGTATTTTTCGGATTTTGTTTCATTATTATTGTGATGTTGTGCTAAGATTTTCAAGACATTCATTAAAGTAGAAAACTGAAACTCATTTATACTCAAACTACATGAAAATTCAACTACAAAGTTTTAGACTTTACGGCTTTGTATTTTGAAGTAATGTAATGAATCCGTTAACTGGCATACTTTTATAAAATTAATTAAATATTATGTTACATTACGTTCTTTTCAGATTCATCGAAAGTCAATGACATTTTTGGAAGGAATTTTGTTTTTTTCTTGAATACTGGAATGATTCAGATCTAGGCCCATTAGACCATGACGATGAATCACCCACTCTAAATGGTACTTAATTTTTGTTAATACAGATTGGGATGACCACTTATTTAAATAATCAGATTTCTAGGTAGAGATACCTAAATAATTTCTTAAATTAAATTCATGAACCATCTGGTAGAATGTATAGCTTGTATGTAAACATACAAAAAAATTCAAATGAAGCCCACCAAACTCGTAAAAACACGCTCTTTTTAAATAAGTAAGAGTATTCTGGGCGTATAATTTAAATAGAAAATATGTTCACTTGGAGGTGAATATTGGTAAACCTGTTCCATCTGCATTCAGTTCACATAATTTCATTTATTCCCTAATTAACCATTTAGTAGTGACGTGCTCAAGTGGAACAAAAACCGTGATGTCGGTCTCATAGACCCATATCATTTATATTGAAGATTTTTCTCTTGTTTGACCTAAATATGTTGTTTAAACACTTAAACTCGAATTAACCCTTTCAACCCTGATTTTTATTTTGAAACTAAAAATTTTTATATGGTATTTTTTTCATCTACTAGAGTCTTAGAATGACGTATATGTTTTTAATTTTTTTTATCACCTTCCATAAGCAAACTAGGAAGTGGTGGCGTTTGCCACCACCAGGGGTATAATGATGCAAACAAACATATTAGTTTTTTCAACCCTTTTATTTAACAAGTAGTAGATTTGACATGATATTTTCTAAAACAATTATTTTTCTTGTTTAGGCATAAAAAAACATTACATTTTTCACACATAGTTCGAGACCTTCCTTTGCAACCGTCCAAATTACACCGGTGTTCGTGTCCGTCTGTTGGGAGAGGCCAATGTGCGACTTCATCATATCGTATGTCAGCTATAGGAGTGGGTTGTTTGGGTCTTTTTGCGGCTGGCGGAAGGTTTTCTGGAGCAGGGGATTCTCTAGGTGAACTATCTCGAGAACTACTGAGAGAATTACTGGGTCTTCCTCTTTTTGGCGTGTATCTTGCAACTTTGAAGAAAGCGAGAGTTTCGGCAATGTTGAATGTAAATTCTAACAAATCCATACTTTTACTGTTAGAAGCATTTTCATTATGTTTCCTATATTCAAGCCATGAGTTGCAGACAGCTGCATTGAAGTAGTGGAAGTTCACTCTCAGAGTCCACTTTCTAGATCTGATAAATAAAGATACAAGAAAATCATGCTTATCGACTCCACCCATGGTCTGATTATAGAATCGAATGACTGCTGGGCATTCCACATGTACATAGGTTTTTTGTTTTTTATCCCATCGTTTAACTTCATCTTTGGGGTCAACGTCTACAAAGTTGGATGCCATATTGACAACCTTATTATCAAACCAGCGTACAACAGCTACCTTACCATCATGAGTTACTTTTGAATCTGATGAACCCCTTCCCAGGTTTTTAAATTCCTTTTCTGATTTTAATGTGCAGTTTTCCATGGGATTAGTTCTTATGGTACCAGCCGCTAGTATTCCTTTGTTTAATAATTCCTTTAGCAAATCAATCGAAGTAAAGTAATTGTCAAAGTATAATTTATACCCTTGATGTTCTGGTATTCTTTCAGCTAGGTAAAGTACCAGGTTTGTTGTAGCACCAAATTCTTCCTTCTGTTCTGAAATAGTAGATGCTCCTTGGTACACAATGGATCTGTATATTATACCTGATTGACCACATAAATTAAAAATCTTTAAACCCCAGGGATTCGGCTTCCCTCGTATAAAAACATTGATTGACAATTGTCCCTTGAAAGGTATGGTTGTTTCATCGATGCAAATGTTTTCTTCGGTTCGAAGTTTCTCGCATCTTTTGTCAAAACTTTTGATAAGTGGTTGCACTTTCCACAGTTTGTCACTCATCTTTATCATTGTTTACGTCAGTAATATGCAAGTTATTTCGAAGGGCTTCGAATCTATTTCTATTTATACTAATGTCCTTTATTAGGGGAAACTGCGTCTTAGGTGCCCAATATAACTGTAGTCTAGGATAATTTATTATGCCCATTACCAGATGCAATGCCACAAGACGCCTAATTTCTGATTCATTAGTATTTATAGATTTTCCAGTCTTGAAAACAGAATAAATGTTCGTTTTCTCAGCAAGCTCAGAAAATATGTGTAATGGAAAGTATCGACTGAAGTATTCAAATGGGGTGTCTAGGCCTTCCTCGTCATCACCTGACGTCAATGGTCTTTGAAATGCAGTATTTTATGGCACAAGATGTCCACTTTTCCAAACTGATTTGTTTCTTTTTGTCAGCCTTCCCTTCTTATCTGCTGTGTTTCTATAAAAAATATTGAATTGTATTTCAAAAATTCTAAACAACTAACTTCACATTACATACTTCTTGCACTTTAGATTTGATATAGCTTTATTTGTACGTCTTGAATTACCACTTGCTTCTATTTTGCTATCGCTAATTTTGTTTTCTACATTTTCTTCGTCTTCTTCTTCATTTTCTTCGTCTTCTTCCTCATCCTCTGGAACCCAAAGGTCGCAGTGGCCAATGTCTGCGGAAGTTGTTTCTGCCACATCGTCTTCTATGTCTGAGTTGTCAGCATTTAGGGCACTAGCGGCTTCTGAAAGTGCTTCCAAAGGAACACGGGGTTGTGCACTTTGGTAAAACCGAAAAGTAGGGATCCCATTGTCTCCTACTGCAATATAAAAACATCAGAACTCGCAACAATTAAAAATTATTCCAAAAAAGATTGTTAGATATTAGGTGACATTCACACCTGGTGGTGGCATTTGCGTACAACATTTTATAACCTCTATCTAAATTTTTAGAATTGACAATTTGCTTTGAACACCTCCATTCATGGCTGCACACGTTGTCGACATTTACAAAAGTCGTCAGAATAACTGCAATAACCGTAGAACACTGTAAATTACTTATCTGCAGAACCCTAGAAACTCTATTGCTGCCCTCTGATAGCCGGTAGCATAAATATTATAAGTTGCAAAAAATGAATGCCCTTATGAAACTAGTCTTCGCAATTGCCACCGGTAGGGCCGAAAGGGTTAAACCCAGATTTTGTGTAAAAGTTTTCTACAAAAAATATATAATTGTTGGAGCAGTCTGCACGAGTAACATATACATTCTTCGCATCTCTTGCAGCAATATTTTGCTATTTTTTTTTTTGAAGCGCAAGGGGTACATCTACCAAGCATGTCTCTTCTCTCTTCTCGTAGTTCTTCAGGTTGCTCGATTTTACATACCTCACAAATTCTTTGGCGCATCAATTTCGGTAGAAAGTTAGAATTAGCGCGTACTCTATGGTGACTATCTATAAATGCTAAATTTTCTAGAAATTGACGCCTTTGAATCCTGGTTTCACATTTATCACTTGGGTCTTTGTAGCAGATATATTTTGAATACTATAAAAGGCAACCATTTGCCCTCTTCTTGTACCTATTGCGCAATTATAATTCGAGCATAGTTGATCTACTACCCCGCTTTCGTTTGATTACAATCTATAGTAATTCCTGGTTTTCCAGTATCAGAATCAATTTTGTCATCGTCGTGGCAAGTTGAAATTAACAGTAGATTTTTATTTTATTTTTTTGCCACATACGACACTAATGCGATACTAATCCGAACATACTGGATCTACGGCCCGAGTACTCTTATGTACAAACGCAGGTGGAAGTTCCCTTTTGTTGGCTTGTATGGTTCTAATGGTAGTTAGTCCACGATCAAGTAAAGTTTTAGCTAAATCGGCACTTCTAAACCATCTGCCCTTATTGACATGTTTGTTAGACTTGTAGATTGGTTCACATAAACGTTCTACAATTGCCATTCCGCTATAACTTTGAGAAAGCGGGCCATCAGGTTGAGTGCTGAGTGCTGACATGTACTTCCAGGTTGTATGTATGATACATTTTGGCACCACACAAGGAAAATATGTTGATACCGGTTTTAGTGGCATATACTACCGGAAGCCGCAGCGGCCACGAAATGCTTCAAGCTTTTCATCTACTGTCACATGTTGAGACAAATTATAATTGCTTTTACAATTGGCTACGAACTTATCAAACAACCTCCTAATAGGTGCAAGCTTATCTAACTTACGCCTTTCTTCTCTAGTAGTAATACCATCCAATCGAAGATGACGTATAAGGAAACGGAAGCGCTGTAATGACATTGTAAGTCGAAAAATTTCAGGAACCGTGCCGTTGGACTTGAATAAATCTTCTGCATTTGTATGGTTACATTTTTTGACACCAATCGACCTAGGAGGGCTTCTATTTCAACTTTGTTTGTCGATCGCGTATATGTTGCACGTTCGTACTGATCACCTACCGATCCCAAATATGCATTTGTTTGATCTACTATTATATTTAACATTTCGTCAGTATTAAAATGTCTCTAAATTTCTATATTTTCCATATTTCCGTACATTGAATGTAGTTATAATCAAATAGTTTTTTTATCTTTTCCCATGAAAACTGGAATCTACTTCATCAGGTTCAAGCAAACTCATGTTCTGTGTTAGAGCCTTCTTCTTGAATATCTACATGATTCATTTCTGTCTCGTCCTCAGTGTTGTCATAAATCAGTTCTTGTCGTTCATCATTTAATATTTCTTTCATAAGTTAAAACAATTTTTTTGTTCTTTTTCATAGGTACCCATTTTCTACAAAAATTGTCAGCTTTATACCACGATAATATTAATTTATTTGATATAACTTACCTCAAAAACAAATTTACAAACTTTCAAAAGAGCAATAATGTAATAACATTAGTGATGACATCGGTCTGACCAACCGAAATTAGTTACAAAACTATAAATTACAGGACACTGCCACTTCATTCTACGGTCAATCGCACACTGTTAGGAATGTACCTACAGCGACACCGGCCCACCTCTCCTACCAGGAAAAATAATTAGTCAATAAAATGCAGTTGGTGGGTTGGACCGGGTTGTTGGTACAAAATTGAGAATAATTTGGGTAGCGCGAATGTAGTATAGAAGACAACGGGTATAATCGGCGTTATACCACTTTCTTCTTAGACCAGTTTCTAATTATACTACTTTTCCCAGATTCTGAGTCCCTCTGTTCCAATTACACAAGATTCCCCGGATATTACAATTTTGTGTCTAGACCATTTCCAATTATACATCCAAATATTACATTACTGAGTGCTTCGTTTGTACGAGTTCCTCTTTACACAAGTTTGCCCAGCATTGTTTTTAACCAGTTTCTCTCTGTATCACTTTCTATTACATTCCTTTTATACTAATGATCCTCTATACCAGTTTTCATCTGTATCATTTTTTCCTGATATTACCCTGTAACCTATATTAGGTAATGTACCAATAAGGTTATGTGGTGAAATGAAATAGAATCTATTATATTATATTACACCTATGAGGGCGGGATGATTAATGACCAACCCTCAAATAGAATACGGTAATACAGTAACCATTAGTTTTCAATTTTAAAGTTACTTGTTTAGGTTGATCACATTGAAAATCTAACATCAATTTGTCAAATAGTTTGTTGTTAGCAGCTTCGCAAAATGAAAGTGTTTGGATTAAGTTGCAATGGATAATTTTAAAAGCGTGCCATCATTAGGTTTCTGTATTTGAAAGGTTTAAAGAATTCAGATATTCTTAAAGAAATACAGAATGTTTTGGGCAATTCCGCTCCTTTATATAGAACCATAAACAGTTAGGTGGCTGAGTTTCAACGTGGAAGAACAAGCTTCCAAGATGAGCATCGACCGGGACGCTGTATAAGTGTCACTACACCACAAATGGTCGAAAAAAAAGTAAGATATGATGAGAAAAAGTAGAAGACTAAGATTGAGTGAAATTGCCAGTACTGTGGGTATTTCTAAAGAATGGGTGTTCAATATTGTAGCGTTGGAAAAGCTATCTACAAGATGGGTGCAACGTTTACTCACATTAGAACAAAAACGAGTGCGCTTTCAACGGTCACAAGAACCTCTGGACCGTTTTGAAAAGAATTCAATTTATTTTGTGCGAAGTTTTATCACCACTGATGAAACTTGAGTTCATTACTATATTCCGGAAACAAAATTGTAATCTTAAGCTCTGGACGGAACTCGGTTGTTCTCCGCTAAAAAAGCAATGACACAGAAGCCTGCTGCAAAAGTTATAGCGTCGGTTTTCTGGGATGCTAAGGGAATAATAATGGTCGATTACCTTCCAAAGAGGGAAACAATCATTGTCGAATATTATGCTAATCTTCTGGACACGTTAAACGAAAAAATTCGCGAAAAAAGGGCCCGATTTTCCGCATAAAAAGATAATGTTTCTTCATGATAATGCTCGCCCTCACATCACTGCCGTTTCTATTACCAAGATTCGCGAATTTCGATATGATTTACTTTCCCATCCGCCTTATTCTCTCGACCAAGCTCCATCAGACTTTCATCTATTCCCGAAACTAACAATTTTTCTAGGGGAGCAAAGATTTTCAACGGATTAGGAGGTCAAAGCCGCGGTAGATGCCTATTTCTCTGAACTTGAAGAAAGTTTCTTTCGTGGTGGCATTAAAGCATTAAAACATCGCTGGAAAAATGTATTGAACGTTTAGGAGATTATGTTGAAAAATAAAAACAATTTTGTCGAAAAATCATTTTCTTCCATTCCTAGACTGGCTAATAATCATCCCGCCCTTGTAGTACAAAAGGATAGTGCCATAAGAGCGGATCAGTGGAGAGGGAAAGTGGAAACTGGTATAAAATATACCACATTTCATTAGTTGACTTGATCGGCCTATTTCCACAGTTTTTATTTTTGTTGCGCGACGTATCGGAAGCGGAATCTGCTTTCGCTGACCCACTGGGTAATTCAATATATATATATATATATATATATATATATATATATATATATATATATATATACAGAGTGTTTCAAAAAACATGGCGTGCTGGCTTGGACAGGTAGAATAACCAAAAATAAGTGGGGTACGCTCAGTAAAACTTATTCCTAACTGCCTCTGTTTTCGAGATACATATTTTTGACAATTAATTTTTTCAGAATCCAACGCATTTTAATTTCTTTGTGTTGTTAATTTAATAAGTCTAATGTTTCATGTTCATGTTTTCTTATTAAAAATTATTTTGCATAAAAATTTTTTTTTATAAAGTATACGCACGAAAAGTAATATTATCGCTGCTAATTTTGGCATCGCAAACCCTACCTGCTAAGTTACTTGGTAACTACTTAGCAGATGTATTCAGTCCTTCAAAAACTGTAAATATTTCACAAAACTCTGAAAGAAGTAATCCTCAGAACCACACTAAAAGTCAACCACTCAAAATCAAACACCTTTACGGAACCTCACACACACACACACACACACACACACACACACACACACATCCTTCTCCATGTCTTCTCTGTCCAACGTAATGTGATCAATCTAATGATTGACGCTACATCTCCTTGCTACTACCCATTCCATTATACGAATACCTAATGCTTAAAATTCTATCAGGGACATTACAATGACGACTAAAGCCAGAGACGTCCATCGGAAACCCTCCTTAGTTAAACATCTATTTCATAAACACAACATACACATCCCAAAGCGCTTTCAGACGATCTTCTAGATTACAGCCTACCCAACTCAATAATCCTTGGTGACTTTAACAATTACTTTGATCGGCATTTTTGCTGCTCCCACTTTTGCGAATCGTCAACGCCGATACGACAATTTAATGAGGTATCATCCTCTAAGGATATTTTTATAATAGTTTGAGAACTTTTGAAAGGGAATGTTTAGATTTATTAAGTGCAAGTACTTCTGAATTTTTTTTGTTCACTTTTCTGCATTGCCTCCTGTGAATAACTTCACTATACACCACGCAGATATACCTCTCTCATGTATTACAAAGGAACGTTGCATAACAAAAGATCTTCGACCGCACTATCCCTACAATAGGTATAGTTAAAATACATTGCAAGTATTCTTAAACACATGCGCAAGTTCGCACGTCCCTCATCCATATAGACGTTGGGCTGTTAAATTATTCTTTTGCGTTATTACTTGTTATTACTGTAGGTGATTTTGGACTTATGTAATCCTTAATTATTACAAGTTTTTGTCATGAACGAATAAGTTCAAAGGTAATTATGTAATTAAAAATTATTATTCATTTTATTAAATACATAAATAAAAAGTTTACCTCGAGTAGGATTTGAACCTACGACCTGTACTTTGCTAGAGTACCGCGCTAATATAATATAATCTCATTATATTTAGAATTTACATCAGTTCTACATACATAAAGACAAAATTTACAACGATTGGGGCTTGAACCTTGGTGGCGCAGTTGGTTAGCGCGGTACTCTAGCAAAGTACAGGTCGTAGGTTCAAATCCTAGTCGAGGTAAACTTTTTATTTATGTATTTAATAAAATTAATAATAATTTTAATTATGTAATCCTTATTTCTTGGTGTTTAATTATAGACAATTTATTAGCTGATTGTGCGAAAATAGTATGCTTATTCTGTAAAAGTATTGTGCACAATTCTTGTGTGATTGTAATCTACTGTTAATTTTGTAAGTGCTAATAAATACGCGATTTTTAGCTCGTCATTTCCCAGTGTCACCTGCAAGTGCACCATACTGGAAAGCTTTAATGCCGAAAATTAAACTGTAACTGATGGAAGTCAGCTACTGTCTGATAGATGGCTCTGTCGTAATATCCTGAGACAGTGGATTCCGTTTAACTACATGTTCCAGTCGTATTTTGTGATTGAAAGTGGTTGCGCGTTTATGAAGACGGATAATCGTTCGTCGAGGTGGAAGGAGCGCTATGAAGCCAAAAGACCATAAGTATTTGAATTTTTATCTGTTTCAAATTATAGCCAAAGGATATGTAATTTCAGCAGTGAAAATGGTCAATTATACAATATAAAATAAAGCTGGTTTTTCTTTACAAGTAGGTAACATGTCACCTACAGGTGACACCAGGCACTAGAGCAAGTAAAATGTTATAAGCAATGCTGCAGTTTTATATTGAATTGGAATGATTTTTTTTAGATTGAAGCTTCATGAGTTCAATAAGATGTGCATAATACCCTGGTTGCAAATAGTATGCGAAGAAATAGATTTTTTGCGACAATTCAAAATTACTACAAAATGATAAGTTTGCAAAAGTAATAAAATATTTTGAAACTTTGAATCAAAATTTTATAAATGAATTTTCAAAATTTGCAACATCCAATGTTTCAATAGATGAACTCTGGGGCAAACAGTCAGAACGTTATATGCACGTTAAAGCGTTTCGATTTGGCTAGCAGATTGGGATGTCTAATCAGTTTTGAGCCATATCAGGGTAGTAGATCTGCACCGTTGTCTCATCAAACTGCGGATGGTCTTGGGGCTGTACTTATACTGTTGTTAGAATCAAGACTTCCAAGAGAATTTGGACCATATAACTTATATTTTGACAATATTTTCAGTAATCTCCAGCTTCTTAGAATATTGTCATACATAAAGACTATGAAAAAACAGCCCCGGGGGACGATTTCCTTTCGCACTACAGCGTTAAATTGTCACAGCATAACATACATCACGAAAGTTGATCGAATCAGTTGCGTACATGGACACAAAGGAAAAACTAAAATACAAGTAGAATGTCCAGATGTTGTTGTAAAGTACAAGTTTAAGGGAGGAGTTGACAGGTTTGATGAAAATGTAGATTCGTTGACGGTACACCTTCGTGGCAGGAAGTGGTGGTGCCCATAAGGCATGGCTCTTTTACAACCAGACCATATCAAAGCCCTTGACATATTGTAAATTTCGACGCAATATTGTGCAAATGTATTTTGGCAAATCTCCAGAAAAAAGAACGGTCTGTGGCTCAACATTTGAATCTCATGTTCCCGCAGAGCTGAGACAAGCATGTTCTACCGAAGAGCACATCAGGGAAAATTGTTTACAAAGGAGATGAGCTCATTGCCATGAACGAACATGAATTAGGTGTCGTCGTAGTCCAGTTGGGCTTCACATCCACTGCTGGTATTCCTTTCATGCTAAGAAAACTTAAAATTTGTTTCATTCTTTCATAAAAATAAATATATGTAAAGTGAATTTAATTACTCTCTATTTCCCAGTGTCACTCTGAAGTGAAGGGCTGGAGGACCCTCATATCAAAATCAACTCAAACGAGAACAAAGAAAATATGTTTTGTATGTAAGATTTGATACATATACAGGGTGAGCAATGGGAATTGCCGGATTAACGTTTAAACATAACTATTAATTCAAACATTCGCGTTTCTCCTTTAGAAATTTTGTAGGTTTTAACATGATTTTTAAAACTGTACCTAAATAAAGACAAATGGTCATAAAAATCTAAAGTCCTTGCTTTTTTGCTTTAAAGGAGTGGCTAAGACCTTTGAATGCGACGTTCCTACCCATTTTTCTTAGATACTCACTTTAAACTCTGTATTATCTGTCCCACTCATTGGTTAAGACAAATTAGATCCGTAACAGGTTGTTCTCCAATCTGCTTTTCTGGTTTTTTAAGGACTATACGAGATCCGGGAGCCGTGAGTAGTAGGCAACATTGCAATTATTTTGTTTTGAAAACAGTTCCATGAATTTTAGTTTAGCCATATATTATTTTATGCAATAATCTTAGAAAATTATGAATGACATCCGTGTATAAAAAACTCGTTCAAGATTCTAAATCGTCTTGTTAATAATCCGATTTAAATCATTTTAAAAGGTCGTTTACTGTACAAATAACAAATTCGTTCTTTAACACCAGTACATTCATAAATATTTAGATCTTTTAAGTACAAAACGCTTTGATAATCATCACAGCGACTCGTTTGTTCAACACTTCATTTATTTACATAAATTTGTTACTCAATCTTTTTTTTTATTTACTTTATAAAAATACACTCGAACATAAAAATATCTACAATCTTTAAAGTTATTTTTTCCTCTCTCAAAAAGATGCAATTTTTTTAATTGCAAGGACACCGGTTTAATTAAAAGTGGTCCCATTGGTTCATACACGCTTGAATTCCCACACTTGAAAATACACTTCTTTCCTCTAGACTGGTTTTAATTGAGCTGGATTTTCAAGCTTGCTTTATATTTTATTATTAATCGTGCTTTTTAATTATATTTTCCTATTCCTTACACCTGAATGGACTATCGTAACAAGAATATCCTTTTATAAACACGTATATAGGTATACACACTAATCACATCATTCCAAATTGGTCCTTCGAGACGGATCATTGAGCTAAATTTTAGGTTTTGATAATAATCATAAATAAAGCAACCTCGGTAAAATTGCTGGTCGGTTTACATTTTTAAAGCGCTTCTCATGTAAAAACAAGCATTAAAAGTAAATACGACTATAACTTAGCTTGCCACCACAAAGTGGTTATCTTAACATAAGTATAAATAGCATTGCGCATTGTTATTTAGTATTAATCCCTAGTGTGTAACCTTATAAATCTCAAGCGGGTTGGACAGTATAGAAAACAAACAGGGTACGCTAAAGCATACGGGGGAACTATTACAATATTAACAGCGAAGCTGCCTCTAGGTTCATTTAATTGTAATGAAGCGTTCTATTGCGTTTAAACAGTATGTATTGCATTCGGTTTGGGTTTATACAAAGTTTCGTAAGCTACTAAATAGGCAACTAGTAATATGAAGATATAGACAAACATATAGATAATCACCACCATTAATTATACACAAAACTCGTTCTTCTACTTGATTTCCGATCCCCTAGAACTCCTCATGTTTATAATGGCGTCTTGAATTAATTTTTTATCTCTTCTTGTTACAGATTACGTTTTCATCTTTTCCATGCTTATAAATGGAAACTTGGGTCAACAACAGTATTTTAGGGTACAACCGAAAGATGTCAAGGTACAAGAAGGTGGGGAAGCGATGCTGGAATGTGAAGTTGGTAATTTAGGTGGACAAGTTCAGTGGACCAAAGATGGATTCGCTTTGGGTATGTAGATTGTTCTAAAGTTTTTAAGTTTATTGTTGTTAGTTTTGATACTAAAGCTAGGAAGGTTACAAATTTACGATGCTGTAAAATGTCAATCAAAATGTAATTTACGACATTCTTGCTAAAACTAAACGATACTCGTAGTATACACGACGACATGCAATGATTTAACTTAAATTTAATTTAAATTTTTCTGTGCGATGCTGACTGAAATAATGCGTTTGGAAAATCAATAAACTTACAAATCTTTCCCCAGTTAATTAAGTACTATTAAATGTTAAGCGAAAATGAATTGCTCCAGATAAATTTTTTTTACCTAAGAATTAATACAAATGTGAAAAAAATAATAGGAATTTCGGATAATAAAGCAATAATACAAGAGAAAGATGTTACTTCAGTAAAAAAGTGCGTGTCTTTCATAATGTTTAGATTGTTTCGTAAAAAAGAAGAAACGAATTGAATTTTGCAAGGAAAAATCTATTCTATTAACCCACATTCAAATGAATGAATTGAATTTGAACTTCGGGCTTTTTTTACTTGAGAAACGGTTCTTAGCTATATGTTTACATGTCCTTAATTCAAGTTTAAAAAGCCAATTCTTTACGCAAAGTTTCCAAGTTTTAGAAATGGAATGTATCGTTATTTAAACTTTCATTCACTAGTTTTAGATTTTAACGATTAATAATCGTTGTTAATTTCTGCAATGAAACAAAATTAAGTATACAATTTCTAAAGTCATTTTTTATAGCTCCGTTACATCGCCCAAACACAACAGTAAGCTAAACAAAATGGCCGCAATAGCCAATATGATGTTAAACTTACAGCCACACATGACCACAAGGCCCCACTTTAACGTTGACCTGAACTCCCAGTTTGTCTACAATCCTATACTAAAAATCGGTGCACAATGCCTTATCACCATATTCACCATAATCTCGAGCTACGCATTTGACCACAACGCCCAACGCTACCATATCCCCAAACCTTAAGAATGACCACAACGCCCAACTTGACTGCAACCCCTAACTTTAAGAATGACCACAACGCATAACACGACCACAACACCAACTTTAAGAGTGACCATAACGCCCAACCTGACCACAACCCCCAGCTTTAGGAATGGTCACTGCACCCAACTTGAGACCATAATGTCCAACTTCACCACAACCCCCAATTTAAATACTTCAACAACTTTATTGATCCATGAAATACAATTTGGTAATTTATTTAATCTTTCAATGTCCACAATCCTGCACTTGGACATATATTTAATATCGGTGTACAACTCCTTATCAATATCATACTTCACCATAATCTCCAGATATGCATTTGATCACAACGCCCAACGCTACCATATCTCCAACTTTAAAGAATGACCACAACGCCCAACTGTGAGAGTGACCACAACGCCCAACTTGACTACAACCCCTAACTTTAAAAATTACCACAACGAGTAACACGACCACAACCTCTAACTTTAAGAATGGCCACAACACTAACTTTAAGACTGACCACAACGCCCAACCTGATCGCAACCCCCAACTTAAGAAATGGTCACAGCACAACCTGAGTCCATAATGTCGAACTTCACCACAACTTTATTGATCCATGAAATACAATTTGGTAATTTGTTTAATCTTTCAATGTCCACAATCCTGCACTTGGACATATATTTAAAATCGGTGTACAACTTCTTATCAATAATATACTTCACCATAATTTCCAGATATGCATTTGATCACAACGCCAAATGCTACTATATCCCCCAACTTTAAAGAATGACCACAACGCCCAACTTGACTACAACCCCTAACTTTAAAAATTACCACAACGAGTAACACAACCACAACCCCCAACTTTAAGAATGGCCACAACACCAACTTTAAGACTGCCCACAACGCCCAATCTGACCACAATCCCCAGCTTTAGGAATGGTCACAGCACCCAACCTGAGACCATAATGTCCAACTTCACCACAACTTTATTGATCCATGAAATACCATTTTCGTAATTTGTTTAATCTTTCAATGTCCACAATCCTGCACTTGGACATATATTTAAAATCAGTGTACAACTTCTTATCAATATCATACTTCATCATAAGTTCCAGATATGCATTTAATCACAACGCCCAACGCTACCATATCCCCCAACTTTAAAGAACGACCACAACGCCCAACTATGAGAGTGACCACAACGCCCAACTTGACTACAACCCCTAACTTTAAAAATTACCATAACGAGTAACACGACCACAACCCTCAAGTTTAAAAATGGCCACAACACCAACTTTAAGACTGACCACAACGCCCAACCTGACCGCAACCCCCAACTTTAGGAATGGTCACAGCATCCAACCTGAGACCATAATGTCCAACTTCACCTTATTGATCTATGAAATACAATTTGGTAATTTGTTTAATCTTTCAATGTCAGTTTTTTCCCTCTCCTAATGACATTATTAGAAAGATAACTTTAAATTTAACGGATTGGAGTTTGAGCAAGAGATATCAAAAAACAACTCAGTTAATTTCAGTTCCTTGAGCCAAATTCGAACGAACCTATATCAGTGGATTGTGTTCCATGTGCTGCCTCTGTCGAAAATTTTGAAATTGATCAAACTATGCTTGCGCGTTATTATTAAAGTCAATTGTGAATTCGAGCCGATCTGGATCATGATCCTAGATTTATGGTGAAAGTATTGGAAGGATGACTAGTATGAGGTGTTTGTGAAGTCATAGATGGAGCAGTTTTGTTAAGAAATCTATTGTACACATTTTCTCGATACCAGATCAACGATTCTTTTTGTTTTTTTCAGATTTGAGCGACCAAAAGGTCTCCCTTACTAAAATAGGTTTTCTATGCAATTATATATAATTGGTAAAAAACGACATACAGGTCAATGGTGTAGTTGGAGTTTATGGTCAAGTATGACATTAGTGAGGCTTCGAATACTGATTTTTATAAATGCGTCGTTTGGCGTTATGGTCAAGTTGGATGTTATGGTCATTCTTAAAGCTGAGGCGTTGTGGTCAAGAGAAAAGGTTGATCATGTGTAGCGATAGGGAGTTATAGTGTTTAGCGTTGTAGTCTAGACACTTCGTAGGTATTCTCAGTTTCCCCGTTTCTCCCCTGTAATACTTACCACCTACGCCATAGGGTTCTTCCATCTACTAGCGTTTTGTTATGATTGCCATCTCTATTTGTTGTTCGTTGCAGTTATGAATGACAGTTCGTTATTGGATCAGCGTTTCGTTATTGTTTAAGTTGTACGCAGGGGAGGATAGAAGATTGAACTTAGAGGGAGGAGTCACCGCTGTCGGGAGATTTGGGGAGTATATAACGTTCTTTGCCAAGAGAGTGACTGGGGCCAAATTTTTAAAAGTTAAGCTTAAAATGACATTTTCCATAAAAAATTTTAGTGTTACTTACGTTTTTTAAAGTATTTGAATTCCCTTTAAAGCTTTACACATTATTTCGCAAAAAAGTAAATCAATTGGGACATAACTAAAATCTTATGTATGTCTTGAAAATACAAAATAGCCCAAAGATCTGCCTCTGAGGCCATTTTACTCATCTGGAAGGCACATAGCCCTGTCTTCCTACTCTGGATTTATGCATGTACTCTAACTGCATGCGTGTTCACGTTAAGCATTAACGTTATCATTATCTATATATTCATAAATGATTCATTCATGTGTGTCCGCCGGTGTATTGGCAGTGAATGCACACATGCAATAGCACTAAGGCATGCCATCAGATCAGTAGCTCGAGATAGCCACTTCCGAAAGCAATATCATCATGGGTTGGTACTCCATTTTGATAAATCCAGAAACTACCCAATAGTGCTATCCAATCTGTACGAAATAATAACTCACACAAAGCACCGTAAAATAATCATTGGCCACTGAGATAGGCTCTAACATTACAGATCACAACATGCTGTGGTATGTTCAAGATTTCTTCAGAGAAATTCAGATGATATTCACTCACGTGGCTTTTACACTTCGGTACATTGCGCTTTTTCGAGACATAATTAGGGTCTTTTTTCAAATTATTGTGTTTTTATACTACTTACTCTGATCTGTCTGAGGTAGCGGCTTCTCTGGTGGTTTTTATGACAACACGTTTGCAAAATTTAAATGGGCTGGACAGGCTAATTGTAGTAGTTTTATAACTGTAAACCTTCTGAAAATTGAGAAGTCTAAGATGAAGTCGCACGGGTTGGTGGGTTATATTGGTATAACGGCTGTGACTCGACCCCCACCGACTTTTGTTTTCCCAATACTACTTGGCATTGCACTTCGGTAACTTTGGGCATCCCTTTAAGTTGCTTATCACAATTAATACATTAACGCATTGAATGTTTCGGTAATCGGATAAACTAGCATCATTCGCACGTCAAGGTGGGATGGATCTAGATCCCATTACAGGCCGGTTTGATTGTCAAGACCAAGCACGAATCTAATTTGAGCACTTTGCGAGAGGGGAAAACGCTAGCTCGCGTCATCAGACGTTATATTAAGCAGTTTCATCTTCATTAAATCTTCAAGCGCTTACGACGTCAAATGCAAAGCGAAGCGGTAGATCGAGGTTCTTTGTTGACCTTCTATTTTCGATTCCTCCATTTATTTATTAGTGGTGGACGGTGACAGAATCCTGTTTCATTGTCTCTATTTACAAACGATGTATATAGGGAATACGCGGTAAAATGAGTATTGTTTACTCAGCAGATGACCTGGAAATAATGGGCGGGATTTTGCTTTTACACATCCACTTCCAAAAAGTATTTTCTTTCACTGTAGAATTGTTAGTGTTTGATAGGGGAGATTGTAGAAACCCTATAGTGAAATGTTGCCAAAGGTGCTTCGTTGCTCATTACGGTCCGGTGTCATTTAGGCGTATGTAACTACTTACAATAATAGAAAACAATAATTTATTGTCATAATCTATAATTGCTTAGTATCAATTCCTTTTGTTCTTCACATTGCATGTTATCATTAATATTTAAATTTAACTTCTATTAATGACGGGTTTCCTCTTCCTGCTAACGTTTCTTACTTTCACAGTTTCCACTCAACCTGGTTTGTTTGTGACCGTGATCTATATTCATCTATCTTACACATCTCTCTTTAGCACCTCTCCTTGATCAAGTCATGCACATGCCCAGGCTACAGTAAACGGTATCGGCAGCTATTGATAATGTGTTGATTATTTAGATCCAGCTGTCTTAAAGCAGTAGACCTAATAACTCCATTAATCATAGTTGGTAGGAGTGTATTCATTGCAATGGTGATGTTATCTTTATCTATTACGTTTTGCTTTATTTTCGTCTATTGGGGTAGTTTTTCATATTCTACCCGCATCTGTTCGACCTTGGTATTAATCTATAATTGTTTTATTTAAGCATTTTGCTTTCAATTGTTATTCTATCCAATGCCTGGTTTTTTATTTAGTTTAGCCTTCCTTATGTTGGTTCATTTTTTTAATGTCTTTTTATTCCATTGTCTTCCAGTGTGGTTGGTTGTATTTTTGTTTTAGTACTTTTTCTTGTTGGATTTTCCCATGTAATTGGTGCTTATTATGTTGTCTAGTTACAAACATTTATTATTTATGCGTCTATGGGACATTCTATTCTGTCCATCATCTTGGATATATTTAATGTTACTATACGCGCAGGATATTTACCTGCAGTAACTTATCAGTGATTTAATATCAATTAGGGTAACCTCTTAAGTAATTGGGGTGGTTTCATATGTGGCATGTCTGAATCTGTTTTTACCTCCGGTCCACTTGACGCAACATGATACGACCCTGTATCACCACTCCGCTGTACATAACGGAAACGCAGGCACCTGTCTAATACCGGATTTCACCCTCAAGCCGTATACGGGGATCCCACTCCACTTGAAAGATCTTTTAATGCTCTTTTCGCTGGCTAGGTGTACCAATATAAATGGAACTGAACGACCTGGTATTTCTATTCTACAACAAAATAAACATTGGTGTAGTAGTCCGCGTAACACATTGTTCCCGAAGATTTTACTTTGAAATTTCGTATTCCTCTCTCTGTATCTCGTGGAAACGGACGAGATCCCGATTTCTTTGGTGATTGACTTCTTGGCTTGGAAATGTTCAAAAATATGGAGTCCCAGCTCTTCCTGGGAGGGGAACAATAATTCACTCAGTTGCAAGCCGGTTTTAATACTGGTCTAACAAGTGATAATGGTAAACAACTATTGGAACTGCTGGTAACAGTTGGTCTTCGAGCTAACTTCTTTATCACAAACGGCATTCCTGTTGCCTTCACAAAGGCAACAGTCGACGTAATTGCATGATTTTTGCCCACCTTCTATTTTTATCTTTTCCACTTCTTAGTGATAGTGGTGAGAACTTGGGTGAAACATTTTTGGAAGATTTCAAGTCACGCACACCAGGCGTGCTTTCTCTTATGCAACCATTTTTAAAAACATTTCCCCCTACCGTTAGGTTTGGTAAAAGAGGTTGTATAATCCTATACAACACGAAGCAAAATATCGTCTTTGTCTTTACCCCGTATATTCGGTTATAGTAACTGCTCTTAGATGTTTCGTGGATATCACAAATTGTTGTATTTACTTTCTATTGGTAAATTTTTTCACGCCATCCTTCTACTAATGACGGGTTTAGCGGAATATACATATACATATGTAGGTATAGAAGGTTATGTATTGAATTCTTTTTCACTATCACTAAATCGACTTATTAGCTCATTTTACAACTTTAGGCCAAGTTTCTCCAAGATCGTCCATCATGTCTGGATGTCTGTGTGGATGTATGTTAGTATCCACGATAACTCCAGAACTAAAATACCTGCGTACTTAAAATTTTGTATTTATGCTTTTTTTTTCATTTGGCCTAGAGCTGATTAGATTTTGGGAAAAATCTAACGGCGGAGAATGGGGTTTATTAGCGACAGTTTTTGGGTTTTGTCAAATATTTCTAAAACAGCTGCATATTTCAAAAATAAAAATACATAGATATAGACCTTAAACGTATCGATTAATAATGTTCTATGCAATGTTTTGATATGACACGTAATTTAGCGGCAAAAAGTTCCTAAGTTAGAATGTAGGTGTCACTTCAAATTTTTTCATTATCTGAATAGCGATTAATTTTATAAGAAAAAGTGTAGTCGTATTTTTTAAATAAAATTTAATTTTACATAAATTCTCTTTATAAAGTTTTTTAATGCAAAGTGAAATAAATGTAAAAACTAAATAAATTAGTTTGTAAATGCTGAAGCTGTATTATCGATATTTTTTATATAAGCGGCTGGATTTGGAATTTTTTTACGTTAACATATTATATTTATGTCTGTGGATCTCTATCTGGCATGAAGTTCTAAACGCCTTTCTGACATAGATTATTGTTTTTGTTTTTACAATGTTGCCTGTTTTCGTTATGAACGTGTAAAAAAGAGTTTGTAAAGCTATCCTAAAAAATTGAAATTAAAATGATTTCATTTCTTTTAATTTAAGTTAGCATCTAGATCTCTATCAACCTCTGTCTGTCATGAAGTTTTAAACGTCTGTTTGACATAGATTATTGTTTTCGCGTTTACAATGTTGCCTATTTTCGTAATGAACTTCTTATAAAAGAGGTTAAATAAATTCTAAAAAAATTGTTTCATTTCTTTTAATTGCCATTTTGTAGGCTGGAAGGTCGTGTGGTGTTCCACAATAGATATTTTACTCTTATACTACGATTTGCAGTATACGTATTTAAATGAAGCACAGAAACAACATTATCATGAAGGTTTACGCATTATGCGCACAATTTTGCGAAAATTGTGACACAAACGGAGCAGGTGAAAGCCAAAGGTTAAGCTTAAATCTGTAAAATAAAAAAAACGACTAGATCTTTAAAAGCCTGGCCTGTACCTATTTTAATACGTTATCTCTTTATCTTTCCGTTACAATTATTTAAAGTTATTTATCAGTTTTTTAATAAATGACCAAGTATAAAGGCTCATAAGTTTACGTAAAAAATGTTACTAACGGAGTTAGGATTTATATTCCACCACCTCCATCTTTTGAATAACTTCGTCAATAACGTTCCGGATTTCGAGCATTGCCTTTCCGATGTTAATACACCAATCAATACTAATTTTGCTTAAATATATAAAGGGAAATTGTATTCATCTAAAGCAAACAGTTACAAATTTATATTTTGTTATCTGGATAAATATCCATACCCACCCTGTTTCATCGATGAACAGCCAATATCGAGCAGAATTAAAATATTCAAATGAAGCATTTTAAATTCCGTTCTTAACAACAAAAATGTTTAAAATTCAAGGTGTTATTTAATACCAGCTGCAACACAACAAACCAGCCCATCATCCAGCAGGTGGAATTCACTACGTAGGTATAGGGGGTAACCCTTTTCTCTTCATTCCAATCATTTTACAAATATTTTAATAAAATTTTAATTACTCCCCATGAGCGTACCGTTTCATCAATTACGTTATCACCGACGACGCGACGTTGCTTAGTTTCGCTTATTGTTGGAGAAGCGAGATTATTCTAAGATTATGAATATGTGTGGATGTTAAACTTGTAAATGTATACAATTAAATTCTAATTACACGCTTGACTTAGACTAAGCACGCTGTTGATGATACTGCTTTGATACAATCAACAGATGGGTAATCTAGCGTGTACTCATCGCTATTTGCTTTTCATGATTTTTATTTAGGGTAAAGGTTTTAAGAGTTTTTATATTTTCTTATTTCATTATAGGTTTCTCATCGGTTATAGCAGGATTCCCAAGGTATTCTGTTATTGGCGACCGACGTCATGGCGTCTACAATCTGAGGGTTAACAACGCATCCCTTGATGACGACGCCGAGTATCAATGCCAAGTGGGACCTTCTCGCTTTCATAAAGCCATCAGGGCAAACGCTCGTCTCATTGTTATATGTAAGTAAATATTTAATATAAACAGGGAACGCGTGTCCCAAATAAACATAAGGGCACCTTCATAAAATATTGAATTTCGATTACCGTTCGTTTTCTTTTCCTATGTTAACGTACGTGAAGAATTACTTGAAGCTGAATTGAGCTTAACTGCAGTTGTATGCACTAAGCTAATATGGATTGTGTAACAAGAACGACTTCTGACTTGACTATTAAAGTCTGTCTGCAGCTTGCTTGATAAATAGAACAAGCTGCTCCCGTAGTGTTTATTTTACGTGCAAAACAAGTATTATGAAAAAGCTGTGTAGTCTAAATTACTATTTCTAATTGAAAATTTTTATTTTCATTTTCAAATGCACTGTTTGATATAAAACGCAAATGACGCTCGAGGCTAACATTTTTTTTATTATAAAAGTTAAAAGAATTGAACTTCATTAATTACTAGAGTATTGGAATTAAAAAAAATGGATAAATTAATACTGCAAAAAAAAGCTAAAGTGTACATTTTTAAATACAGAGTACAAACTTCTTTACGCTCTGTGACAAAGTATTGATTTAGTATTTTGTGACGTCAGTACCAGACTCAAACGGCATTTGCTCTAAAAATTTGCAAGACATTTTTAAATTTCAGCCTGTGAGTTAGGCAATTAATCTTACGTTGCTGTATCACACTTGTTTACTAAAATACATTTCTATTATTGGAGAATAGCACGTTCTGACTATGATTTACGGTTCAAGTTAGGCTATCTAACTTTATAATGAACCAAATGCCGCAAAATTGGTTTTAGACAGTTTTAGTCAAAAATTCAATACAGAAACAGTTATAAATAAGGATGCATTTCGTGTTTGCCATTTCTTACAACTTGTTTAATATTAGAAAACATGATATAACTTTATTAGTTTTCTAAACATGTATAATTTGATCATTATTGTCAAATATCTTACAATGAAATCTCATAATTGCAATGAACTCGTAACTGTAGAGTGCATAAGTTAAAGTTTAACATTATTATGAGTGTATAAAAAATAGTGTATAAAAAATTAGATGAACGGTAACTGTAATAAAATATTTAATCTATCGTATTCTGGGGTTTTACAGTTTTAGGACACGAAATCGTTTAAGGATTGTAATTGAATAGCTTTAATAAATTATATATTTATATTAAAACTATGACAAACGATTAAGTATCTACTTGAATAATTAAAATAACGGTAACGCATGCTATCCAATTTCGTTTTAGACAATTATGCAAAGTAAACATAAATACTTTTTTAAATAATCTACGAATTGGAAAAAATCCTTATCGTTTAAATAGTAGCTATGATTCTATTATGGAATGCATCTCTTCATTCTAAATTTATTACAATAAAAGATCCTTATCCGTTGGTTGATGCTCGTAATAGGATGTGATTAATTATTGTACAATAAAGGCATTCGAAAAAGTGGCAGATAATGAATCACTGCAAAGGACTAATATTGAAAGTTCAAAGGGTACTCTAATATTTTAAATTACATTATAAAAGTTATAGAAGTGAAATAATCGTTCATTGTTTCTGTTGATTTAATCTTAAAAGTATTATCGATCACACAATTATTGTGCACAATTCTTAGTAAGTATGCATATTTGCAAATTGCTCTGTTAGTTTGGTTGCCTATATACAGGGAATCCAGCTGGTTTCTAACACTAAAACAGAGATTGTTATAGTTTTTATTTTTGAAAAATGGTTGTATACATCCTAAAACGTGAATTCACATCTTGTAACCGTATTATAATTCAATACAACTTACAATAACATCCAGTAAAAGATCATTATGTAAACATGGAGCTCAAAATATTCATTAAATTTTTAAATATCCAATTGTCTATTATCATTTTCGTAATATTATATGCTTAGGCTTGGAACATACGTGGTGTTTAGCCAATACTTTACAAAGCCTAATTTAAAAATTTTTAGCCTAAAGGTTATTATGTTCTGGATTGAAACGCGTTAAATGTATTTAAGAAAAAAAAATTGTAGGTTTGTCACCTTGTTCTATTTTCTACAAAAAAAATAGTTGCTCACTGGTGAGTGATGACACCAAAATGAAATATATGCAATATAGGGTTGTAATAATATCTCGTTTGCTTACTTAGTTGGATTTCGTTTTAAATGAGATTATTTATGCTATCTAATCCGTTAATGTTACGATTGAAATCTGAATATAATTTGGTAAAAGCTATGTGATTTACATTTGCGGGAGTCATCAAAATTAAATTACGAAAGGGCCAAAGAATGCGTTGATATTTGGCGGTCTTTCGAGTAATAAATTGTGTAGCGTTCATGGAGGAGGGTATTGTTCTAGTTCCATAATATCCATAAGTTAATATTTGCGATTAAAAGAACATAGTTTCTAGAAGAATGGAGAACTTACTGTGCGATATTAGTGTGTTCATAAAGTAGCGAGAAGTTCTTATTTCACGTCAGTGCAATTTAAAATATATTCGCTTTTGCCGTAAGGCGGTAGAAAATTCAAATTTGTATTTTAAAACGTACAATTTTATATAAAAAGCAGATTACGCTCTGGAATAACATTTGTATTATTATGAAAGTTAGAAGAATTGAACTACCATCATCATTTGTGATTCATTCCTACAAACTATGTTTTCTTAGGCACCTACATCAGAAAATCAAAATAACAAATTGGGCTTTTGCGTTAATAATAAGCAGAGTATTGGAAATGGGTAACTGAATACTACAAAAAAAAAGTTGAAATGTATAATCAATTCTGCAATAGCTGCAATGGGAGATATGTTGCTGCAGCATTCTGATTTGCATATTATTCTTTAAAATTCAGCTATTTTTTTGCTTTAAAAATTGGTGCAAAGTATCCCGTGTTTTGCACCACCAGAAATTTGATCGGTTTATATGAAGTGAAACGCAACTAGGCTCAGATTGAAATATTGAACCACAGATAAACATGAGGAACAGTTTCAGTATAAAAGATTAGGTACCTACCTAACAATATCTTACGGAAAAAACACAAAATAGGCAATTTTACTAGTTTTATTTCAAAAATTAGATTGAAAAATCTGGAGCACTGGAACTGTGGCAGGATCTGTAACAATCAAAATACACCCACATACCACACAAAATTAAAAAACACCGAACACGTTTCGATAGCTACGCTACTATCATCAGCGGTCGACTAGGGCGGACTAAAGAAAATTTCTAACACATATACCATCAACGAGTAACGCTTCGTGGCTAATCTGGTGAAAGTGAAAGTTATGAAAGTTTAATGAGTTCAGAATAGCCTAAAGGTCCTTGATCATCATTATTCATTCATTAGAATTTGTTGTTCCAGATCTCTAAACTTTCATAACAATCAAGTTCGTGCTTATTACTAACATATTTGATTAGTGATACCTCATCTACTACATGATTTTTATCAAACATATGTAGTGCTACGGCAGACTTGTCCCAACGTTTGTATTTTATATGAGCTAAGTGTTCTTTAAGGCGAATTTTGATAGGTCGTTTAGTTTTCCCCACATATATTTGTTCACAATTTTTACAATTAATCCTATAAATTCCCGACCTATCCTGCTTGAGGCAAATGACAGTCTCCCGTTCCTTGATACTCTGGTAACAATAAATGGTAGTAAACTAGATATAGATATTTATCGTAAGGAAACTAGCACTAAAAGATTCATAACCAATGACTCAAATCACTGTAGACAGCATAAACTCGCGGTTTTTAACTTCTTGGTTCATAGATTGCTTAATTTTCCTCTTTCAGTTCAAAATTATAATAAAGAGTTGCGCACTATTAAAGGAATTGCTGCATACAATGGGTTTTCAGATGAAGTGGCTATGAATATAGTTAGGAAACAAACACATAGGATGAGGGTTAAGAACGTAACTACATTAGGTAACGCTTAGAACACAGAAACATAGAAACAAAGTATGTAAAGTTACCAAACTATCCTGCTTATACAAAAGGTCTACCTAAAACCTTTTCCAAAATTAATTTGAAATGTAGTCACTACTTCAGATAATAGTCTGCAAACTATTTTAGGCAATGCAAAAGATAAAGTGGATAAGCAGGTCGGGAATTTATAAGATTAATTATAAAAATTGTGAACAAATATATGAGTGGCAAACTAAACGACCTATCAAAATTCGCTTTAAAGAACATTTAGCTCATATAAAATACAAACGTTGGGACAAGTCTGTCGTATCCCTACATATGTTTGATAAAAATCATGTAGTAGATGAGGTATCATTAATCAAACATGTTAGTAATAAGCACGAACTTGATTGTTATGAAAGTTTAGAGATCTTCAAAAACAAACAAATTCTAATGAATAATGATGATCAAGGACCTTTAGGCTACTCTGAACTCATTAAACTTTCATAACTTTCACTTTCACTTTCACCAGATTAGCCACGAAGCGTTACTCGCTGATGGTATATATGTTAGAAATTTTCTTTAGTCCGCCCTAGTCGACCGCTGATGATGGTAGCGTAGCTATCGAAACGCCTTCGGTGTTTTTTAATTTTGTGTGATATGTGGGTGTATTTTGATTGTCAAAACTAAGCATTTATTTGTATGAAAATGCTACATAATCTTCAAACTAAAGAGTATAAATCGTTAAATCCATACGTAGGTGTATGAAGAAAGTGAAGGTAAATTTAAAAACCAACATAGACCTAAAAGTTTTTTTTTTGAAAAGCAAGTAAAAAAACAAATTCACTCCCACCATGCCTTATCAAGTTGCGGCACGGAAAATAATTCGCGTTTTGACATCTGCTGAGGAGGATTTATCGCTCCAATAACATCCTCCCAAGAATAGAAAATTGCGTCTTTCTTCTGAAGCCATCTTTACGGTTTTAATTTAATTACATTAATTATTTGCCGGGAAAGAGCTAATCTTTATATGAAAAATATGACATATTCACTTGGTTTTCTTTGGAGTTGTTTTAACCCCTGTGCGTTCGAGGGACCTTGATTAAAGGCATTAGTACCTTGCTTGCTGGAGTTTCCTTCAATTATTCGTGCGCGATGCTTTTTGATGGTGCTACCTGAAGAATCTTTTTCTCCTGGGTTTGATGGACGCAAAGTCAGTCCTCTTTTTTTCTAAATAATCAATAAAAAGTTTTCAATTACCCACATTTCTTAAAACGCGCTTTTAAGTTGTCTGATAATTTTTCAGACAAGCTGTCCGGAAGTTTTTTCAACAATTGAGGGAAGCACTGTTTATCTAGGACATTACTATTACGGCCTGAGCTTGCTTTATAATCCGCCAAAATTTGTGGCCATGCTCTCTTCATTGGAGCGAAAAAAGCCACATCAAGTGGTTGAGTTACTTGAGTGATATTTGCAGGCAGACATTTAAACACAATATCACTTTCTCTGCAAAGTTAGAGAAATAGGGAAATACTAGATTTGGAAGAATTGCAGATTCTTTCTATATACTTAGTTCGCGCTTTATCAAAACCTTTTTGGAACCACGGTTATCGGTTCCGTATTTTTTCAGGTGGCATGTCAGCTAAACTTTTCTTAAGATTTTCAAAATATTCCGTCAGTGTTTCTTTATTTATGGCTGCTCGGCTGCGGCTAATGTTGCTTGCAAATCTTACTGTCAATTCTTGATGTCGTTTCAAAACATTTTTTATTCGTTCCCTTCCAAGAAAATTATTTTTGAAGCGTTTCACTGTTCTTACCTGCCGTTGCAAGTAGGTTTTTTGCTTCTTAATTCAAATTCATCCACTGGAAATCCGAAAGCGCTTACCATCTATATACAAGATACAAAGAACGACCCTTCATCTGGCGTAAATATGGGTGGATAACCAACCTTAAGGGAATGTTTGTTCTTTAATTTATTATTTAACGATCTGCTGGGTATCTTAAAAGTTTGCCTTTCTTTGAGTCATTCCACCTTTTAGTCAAGCAACTATCCAAGGCTTCAGGCGTATAATTACAATATCTTCGAGATCACGGTTTCCTTCCGTGCACTCTTTCCATTTTTTTTTAAAAAGACACTGCTCTTTTTGGGTAAACTTTGCACCAGGTACAATATATCCCCTTTTATGACGAAAAAGTACAGTAAATAACAACTTGCACTATAACATGTTTATAATCTAGTCAAGTTTAACTTTATTACCGAATTTTCCTAATATACGTTACAAGCTCTCAAACAAACAAAAATTTTGTTACCACAAACTTCTGCAAAACTTCCGGTTTCTAACCCCAAAATTCCCAGCACCGCGTAGTCGTAAACAAACCAAACTGTGCATAAGCGGTTGGCAGTAAATGCCCTCTACGTATCGAATCTTGTTTGGCGCGCGTCAAAAACACAGAGGCAGAACTAAATAGAATATTTTTGCATGTGTGATGCAAAATAACCCCTGAAGACGCAAAGTATACTCACTTTACGGTAGCATTAATAAATAATGAATTAATTATACCATTATACAGTGTTTGCGTAGATTATCTCTGTTAATTACAATAACATTATGATAAAAATTAAGTATCTACTGGAAAAAAAAGGTAAGGTATGTTGTCCATATTTGTTTTAGATAATTAAGTAGAGTAAATATAAATAATTATAAGTTTTTGTTATGAACGAATAAGTTCAAAAGTAAATATGTAATTAAAAACTATTATGGCAAAGTACAGGTCGTAGGTTCATATCCTACTCGAGGTAAACTTTTTATTTATGTATTTAATAAAATTAATAATAAATGTAAATACTTTTTTAAATAATTTGGGAATGGGAAAAAGTACTTCTTTTCGTTTAAATAGTTGCTTTGATTCTATTATGAAATGCATCTCTTAATCTTACTACAATAAAAGAATAAGATCCTTATTCCGTGGTTGATGCTCGAAATAAGATGTGATTCAATAAATACATTCGAAAAAGTGGCAAATAATAAATCACTGCAAAGAACCACAGATGTACATCTGTGAAAGAACTAATATAGGAAGTTCAAAGGGTACTCTTAACATTTTAATTTAATTACACACCATTACTTTCTAGGTATGTATACTTGCATATTGCAGTGTAAGTTTGGTTGCCTATGCAGTGGGAATTCATGTAAAATTAAAACTACAGAATAAAAATTATTTTTTATTCTGTACTAGGTAATTCTTATTTTGAAAAGATTCTTATTTAATTCCAAACCCTCCCGTCTAAAGGTGTTGACTTACTAGTTAGTTGTTTATTTATAGTACTTTGAGTAATTTACCTCATGATTTTATTTATTATTTGCATTTTATCATTAACCTCTACGTTGCACTGTTTTCACATTTTTTTATTGTTTAACTAACAAAATCATATACTGTGTAAATATTTTTATTGCATATTTCCGTAACCTGAATCCACATGTTATAACAGTATATAATTCAATACAACTTGCAATAATATATAACATTCAGTACAAGAATACGATGTAAACATAGAGCTTGAAATATTCATTAAATTTGGAAATATACAATGTCCACTATCATTTCAGTAATATTATATACCTAGAATATACGTGATGCACGCACACCTTTAGCCAATACTTTACAAAGCCTAATTTTAAAATGTTTAGCGTAACGGTTACAAAAAACTTGCAGTACGTTCCTTAATTTGTTTTATTTTCTAGAATGGAACTCTAAAATAAAAAAAATAGTTGCGTTGTGTTTCTCTTTTTCATTACGTATTTAAATCACTGGTGAACAATACCATTCAAATGAAATATTATGTAATATAAGGGTGCAGTAATAGATCGCATTTGGTTTTAAAAGCAATACTATTTCGCGAATTAGTGCGATTTTAAATATATTCGCATTTTTGCGAATGATAAAGAATTCTTGGAACCCGGTCTATTTTCGAGACAAAATGGAGATATTCAACTGCTTTGACTATAGATTAGTCCCTGGAAACACAAGAGCTGATAGAAATAATAATGTTGTAACAGGTATAGGTGTTTGATTTGGTAATGAAACAGCCTAACGTCATCCCTCTTCATAACAGTCATGCATTAGACAGCAAAATGAATGAGCTGTACTGAGCAGAAAATTGAAACTGGTAAAGTTAAAGAGTTAATGTATTCACGCGACATGATACTGTGAAAAATAAACCGAAAAAGTGACATCCAACTGAAGAACTAAACTACTGGCGTATGGTGTAATTTTGGAAATTTCACACAAACAAATTAAAAGGTAGATCCACTTGACGTGATAATAAAGTGGAAACTAAACTAGTCGAGAAATATGAGAAAACCCTAAACGACCATAGAGAGCGTAAGAAAGAAACAAAATATTAAGAGAAACGGCGGACGGTACCCTAAAAGGAAACGTACAATCAGTAATGCTGACCCTAAACAGGAACACCGAATAGTGACGGTAAACGATAGAAGAAGACGGAAGGAAATTGTTACAAGAAACGTAAATAAAAAAACTAAGTACCAATATTAATTTTTTTTTTAATTTACTTAATAAAGCTAACTTTCAATTGAAATTGCAGCTGTATTTCGTAGTAAACATGTTTTAAATCTTGACGTTTGACCCTGTTTTGGTTTTAATTTGCCTCTAGAACTAACGAAATAGTACCATGGCACAGTCCACTCGAGAATAGATAAGGCGGAAGTGCTTTCATTTTGGAACATTTCCTAAATTGCATACTTTAACAGCCAAACTTTGTTTTTCGTCGGACCAAATATCTTTGACTGTTCACTAATTTTGAAACAAACTCGAAACGAAAAAGTGTGAGATGGAAAACAAATTTGTAATTTTTAGTATTATAAACTCATACAAAATTCATTTTGCGTGTGGTGCATTCACAATATCGAAGGAGTCGTGCATCTGTCCGTGCGCACGATATTACCAGCCCCTAGATAATCTATCGACTTCTGGTTTATCCCGTCTGCTCTCTAATTGTGCAATGAACAGCCCGTTTTCCAAAATTAGACGAAAGAGAAATGTTACACAAATTTCTTGGTTACGCGGCAAAGAAATTTTGTTAGAGGCACAGCCCAAAGGGATTCTCTCATGGTCATGAGCAAAATTGTATGGTCCATGAGTGTTAGTCAGCATTTGGGCTAAGTATTGCCCAAAATTTATATTTATACGCCAATTTGGTTGTGGCTACGGAAAAATGGATTACCTTGATGAACAGATCTAAGCAGTACTTTACCTCTCGACAACTCCTTCTGCTGTATAAGGCCCAAATTCGGACTCATCTGGAATATAATTCTCACCTCTGGGTTAGTACTCCCCAATACGCTCTCGATATTGTTGATCGTATTGAAAAGAGAGCGATTAGGCTTATACATGACCCGTCCTTAAGTTCTCACATACAGTCCCTTGAGCATAGAAGGATGGTTTCAGTTCTTTCTTCGTATTATCGTTATTACAACGGCTATTGTACTGCTGAATTATATTCTTTGATACCATCTCGGGCTATCTTTGCGAAAAACACTCGGTTCGCTCATTCACATCATCAGTATGCAGTACAAATTTCCACTTGTCGTACCAAACGGTCGCAATCCACATTTTTCTACACGGCTTCTAAACTCTGGAATGATCTCCGTAGTTCCTGTTTTCCTCTTACTTATGATATGAGAAAATTTAAGGTAGCTGTTCATAGGCATCTATTGGCAATTCATTATCCCTCTATCCATCCTCCTAAGTGTTCCTGAGTGCTTTAGCACGATAGGCCTAATTTAGCCTGTTCAGGTCCACAATCATAAAAAAAATTGCTAAATTTGTGACTCATGAGTGTTGATTAGCATTTGGGTCGAGTTTTGCCCAAAAAAATGTCGTGTACAATTTCGTTCGGGATATGGAAAAATGCATTCTCTTGATGACCAAGAGTTAAGTTCCATAGTCTATGAGTGTTGGTATCATTCGTAAAGTAGCGTATAAATTCAATTAAAATTTGAATGGGAGTTTAGGAACGAAACACTGGGACCCGTCGATTTTTATTTTCGATTTAGAATTTTATTACGTAAAAGTGAAATATACAGGGTGGGCCAAGAAAGAGATATAACGTCATCGACTTTTTTTAATTTCAACCCCCATTTTTATTGCAGAATTAGAAAGGGTACATTTTTTTACATACGACAAGGTACTTATGGATGATGTTAATACAGGGTGTCCCAAACTTGCATCTGCGTGTGATGCCTCCCTTATTTGATGGAATAGGAGAACAAAATTTTGAAGTGTAGTAGAAAGAACTGAAGTGCATATTTTAAAATTATTTTAGGTTATACAGGGTGTTTGATTTATACAGGGTGAATCAAATATAGATTTTTTAAACGGAACACCTTGTATATTATTTCAAATTTGTATTCAGCTCACTTGGCCCATTCTTTCAATGTAATTTCACTATGTTATGCTGGGTATTTTAAAAGATGTGGTCGTTTTGAAGAAAAAATCGTACCTAAAGGGATACCATGTATCATTTCTAATAAGAAATACTCAAATGATTTTTTTAATAAAATATATTTTGAAACACAGACAATTTTTTGGGGTTAGACCTAACTTAGTTGTAACATGATTCCACTAATTTAAATTAAATGTTTGAATTGAGCACCGTTAATAATCTGACAATAGCCAAAGCGATTAGCAAATGATTTTTGAACGTTGACGATGACATCTGCGGTAATGTTTCCAATTTCTTGGCGTGCTTTTAAATCTTCTAAATTTGCAGGCCGCGTCGCGTATACTTTACTGTTTAAGTATCTCTACAAGAAGTAATCTAGAGGATTTAAATCTGGCGATCTGGCTGGCCACTCAATTGTCCCTTTTCTACTTATCCAACCATTTGGAAAAACATCATCCAAATAAGCGCGAACAGGGAAACCGTTGTGTGGCGGCGCTCCATCTTGTTGAAAAAAGAGGTCACAGTGGTGCATATTGGGCTCTTCTACCAAGCGTGCACAGGATTTCAATTCTTTCACATTAATTTCCTCATATTTCACAAAATATCGGTAAAGTAGTTACTAGATAAACTCGTGCAAATAATTAAAATAATTTTAACAAAATGTACATTTTAACGTTTTCTTACATTGACATTCAGATTTTCATATTTTTAATGTTCACAATAATTTTTACTCAATATTTCCTTATGTAACCATCGTCCATATTTACCTTTTCGGACGTAGAAAGATGTACAGTTTCTAATTCTGCAATAAAAAATGGGGGTTGGCATTTAAAAAAAATGTCGATGACGTCATATCTTTTTCTTGACACACCCTGTATATTTCACTTTTACTTAAAAAAATTCTAAATTGAAAATAAAAATCGAGGGGTCCGAGCGTTTCTTCCTAAACTCCGATTCGAATTTTAATTGAATTTATCCGCTACTTTACGAACGCACTGTATATAAACCATTCAAAACAATGAATTAACGTCAATGTCTGTAATTTTATTTAATTCTTAAAATTGACTTTCGATAATTACGATCAGAAGTTAAACTTGAAATGCTACATTTCATGAATTGAAGCTTAACATGTAAAATTCACCAGAGCTTTTAAATTTTGTATGCACTAATCTACAATTTTGTGAACATCGTGAAACTTATGTATTTCCAAACTTGTAAAACTTCAAGCACGCGTTTAGAAAAGTTTGAACTTGGCGAGTTTTAAAACTTTTATCAATCCAGCGATTTTATTAATTATACCAATTTTTTTTTTACTTTTTTACAACATACCGCATTGAATTTTATTTGTAAAGCAAGCAAAACAGTATTGTACAGCATTATTTAACAAATTATTGTAAGTTGTCAATTTAGAAACCCCACAACAAAAGTTTTTAAACTTTTTCATATTAAATTATAATTTAAAATTTGGGGATTTTACATTTGAAAAACTAGAATAACTTAATTCAGAAAAACTTTTTGTGGAAGGATATTGATACGTATTACCAAAATCATAAAGTTTAATTTGTTCATACTCAAGTTTTTAATTTAAAATTTGTAATTTCGTTTTTCAATTAGAGTTTGAAATTGGAGATTAAATTGATAAAATTCAAACTTGATGATAAAAAATACATAAAATCCGGAGTTTGAAGTCGTTTCTTAACTTGGGAACGTTAAAGATTAAATCTGTTCTAGTTTTGTTAATTTTATATCCAGAGAATAAGAAGCTCACATCGCAGTGTAGATTGTGACAAATTAAGAGCTTTCGAAAGTTCGGAGCAAGTATTTTCTTGAAACGTGCTTTAAGGTTAAGTTTTGATTAACCATTGTGTTACCAACCGGGTACCCGTATACCCGTACATTTTGTTGAATAATTTTTTTCTAAAAAATAATTCGCTAATAACCTCCAGAATCCCTATGATTTAACGGATTCTTCATAGATTTATGCACAGATTTATTTCATTTACTTTAAGAAAATTTTCGTTTTGAAAAAAGAAGACACATATTGTCCAACTGGGGTACCCAGGTACCCGCATACATAAATAATGGATTTCGTATAAAATTTGAATATTTTTATGCAAAGAGAGAGCAAATAACTATATCTAACAGATATTCATTTTCCGTTGTTTATTTATCAAACTTATAATCTTTTTTTTTGGGAAATCAATAAAAAAATTGAATTAATCACTACATTCTGTATACATTTTGTTACTTTCGCAGTATGCTCATCGCAGAGTGACTTTTCGCATTCTCATTGTTGCAAATCTAGCACGATCCAACAACAGGTTTCCTGCCAGTGTCGACTCGTGGTTGATTATCAGCAGTGGCTTGAACTGCAACCGATTTATCATAGTAGGTTTCACTGGCTAGTTTTGTCGAAAGCTCGCTGTTCGATGAATTGCATAGCCATTTATTCAGCAGCAGAAAAAAACGTTGCGTAGTGTATCTCGCGCAAATTTGATCCATTTTATCGACGCCGGCTTCGTATTTATTATAAAATAAAACCATTTCTGGTTTCTTATGTGCTGCATCAGACATCTTATCATCATTTTGCCGAGCAAAATCACAGCCTTGTTCTTCTTCGGCACATAAGAACATATCGTAACGTTTTCATAAAAGCCAAAAAGAGTTGACAAGGGTTCTCTTGTTTTCGAAGCTTTCATTTCTTGAGGAATGTATAGCTTGTTTTTTTCAAAGTGCCAATGAGAGTGAGATTCCACGAAAGAAGACCTTTAGCTAAAAGCAAGGTCATTAAAAATACATACTTATGTTTCAGCCAGATGGTTTGAAACCAACTGCAAGTTCTTTGGCAACTCTTTGACCTTGATTGACATCTCGAATATTACCTATTGTAGCATCCCCCAGGTACTATATCTTGAAAAGTGTAATTTGAACTGATTCGCGATAATGCTAATCTAAGAACTAAATAATCGCTATGTTATTTATCTTGACTTTACTGACAATAATGTTACTATTACTCAAATTAATTGTTTGCCTTCTATTGCCTTTCCTGGCAATATTAAAACATTAGAATTTATTTACAAGTCCGATATTTAATTATTCGCAAGCCTCAAATCTGATCAAAAGAATTGGCCATCAAGTGGTAGGTACGTTGTGCTATTTGAATTAGATAGGCTGGATGAGGTTTAGTGTTACATTACGTGGGGCAGGTAAACAATGAAACTACTCAAATTAAAATTAACGAACTTTACGCAAAGATGGTTCAACCCGATAATGTACTATATAACACATAAAATACAACAACAGCAAAATTGCACAGGTTGTAATAAGGTAAAGGCAAGGATAAAAGAAAATAGACAAAGAAATTTACACGTACAGAATGTAATGATTACACTAATGCACAAAATACATACGTACATACAATAAATTGCATATAAAGAGTTCGCAACCAAACAATTCTACTTAAACAAAGTAACACAAAAAAAAACTTATTAAAACAAAGCCTTACAAAGGTAAGTATCCCTTTCTCAGGTTATACATTCATTTATGCAACAATAAAAACAGTAAAAATAAAATTCTAGGTGTTTAATGGGCATCTGGACCCGGGAGTATGTAAACACTCGGCAATTGCCTATTTACAATTATAACCAAGCTTTATCCTGTACCCTTTCGTTTACGCCCACTTTTACACAGATATAAATATAAACACCAAACAACAATGCTCATTTACCCAAGTATATGAGTGAGGGAGTCCTGTACTGTCTTTTATTTTATCAGACTTCCGCTTACTGAGCCCGCGTGCGAGGGCAATGTTTGATTTTTAATACGTTACGTAGGCCTGTAGAATTGGTTTCTGCGAGCTTAAATTACATTAAAAATACCTACTTACGTTGAATATTATAATCCTTCAATTAACCACTTATTCACCAATATTTAACGGTTTAAACCCAAAACGATAACGATTATTTATACATATGTTGTTTATATGCACGCTTATTGACACCCGAATATTTAGTTTAGTAAACGAAAAAAAAACAAATTTGCGGTTTGAGTTTTCCAAGAATGTATACGATCAAATATTTTTATACAGTTTACAATGAAGATATTTAATCAAACTCCCCGATCAATCTTACTCAATTGAAACTCTAACTACCACTGTCTTCCCCTCCGATTTCAAAACTAACTATATTTACTCCCGAAAATCAATCCCTGTTTTTCCAAAGTAATAAAAAAACAAGAAATTACTACGTGGGAAGAATTTGCCACATTCTTTACTGAACGAAATCTTAATTTTAAAAATATGAATTAGTCCGTAACAAACCCTACATTTAGGTCTTGAGTTTCAAAGTTCCAAAGACGTCCCTTGATCTGCGGTATCCTCCGCCGTGATTAATTATTAAATCAGTGACATTTTTACATCAAGAGCGCCCGTATAGAAATTTTCAACAATTGGTCACACCAGTTTCCACGGAACACCTATTTCTCTACCCTAATATATGTTTTCTTTTTTTGTTCAACCCTTACTCAAATATCAATTACATACATTCCCACATTTCTTACATAAAAATACATAAAATAAAATATTCCTAAAACATTAGCAAATTACGACGTATTATCAAGATATTAAAAATACACTAATCAGCCTTTTTAACGCGGTAACAATGGCGATTGGCAAGCATTTATTACAATAATCAAATTTTCGCGGTCCGCTACCTACACTACACTAATTCCTTTGAGCGGAAAACCATTTACTGCATCACAATGCACCATAATTTTATGCCATATTTAGCAGGCTTCGAAGGCATATACTGAGTGAACTTCGTTCTCCCTTGGAAAGGAGAGGCTACAAACATCAGCAATTGATGCAGCTTTACCGTTACCTGTTCGTGCATAACGTGTGTTCTGATCATCAAATTTTATAAACCATAAAATCGATCAGTATTGACATTATTTGCTCCAGCACAAATCAAAATTGAAAAACAGGAATACATTTCTTGTGTTACTTTCTTCCATGTGCGTGACTCATTTTCGGGATGCTTACTGTTGTACTCTTGATATACAGCTTCTGCTTTTTTGTTTGTGTGGCGTACGATGATAATGATAACAAATATTTCAATAGACATGATTTTCTCGAACGGTTCGGTTATCGATAACATTTCTGTACTTCTGTGATGCACAGACCTTTGCCTGACAACATTCTTTGAATAAGTTTGATGATTTCGTTGTACATTTTTATTCCAAAGTTTTATCTTTAGCCACAAACGTTTGTGTTGTCTGAAACACCGACATCTTTTTTCTCCTCCTCAGATTGGTTTACATTTTCATAATCTACCAGTTCTAACGTCTGGCATTCATTTTCACTCTCTGCGTGTTCAGCCAACTAACTTTTCCTCGCGACTATTTTCTTATTCATTATCCGACGCTGCGAGATATTCGTTAGCACGAGAATTATGCGGTAAATCACCGTCTTCACTGTCAGAAGGCCAACTCGCATTACCTTCTTCGTCCAATAACTGTTTTAAGTACTCCTTTTTTTCGGCTTCACTCAATCTAAATGGTAAATAAACGTATGCATTAGTCAAAAAATCATTTCATATAACTTCAAACCAGGAACCTTACCTCGAAAATTCAGCTCTTGGAATCTCCTCAATGTTTTATATTCCGTATAAAATGCGTAAATTGGAACTATTGTCTTTTATTTTATGAACAAAACTAATATAAACTAAATAAACTGCCTTCACGTATTGTTGAAATACAAATACAACACATAGACGCACGAAAATGTTCAAAATAAACGACTGTGCGAAGCTATACTGAATATACGCTACAAGTCTTACTTATTCGAGTGATCGATACGAACTAACAATTTTTACAAATACGTACATTCGTTTCAAAGTTTCCTCGGGTATAAAAATATATAGACCTTCCTTTCTATTATATCTATTTATAAAGGGAGAAATTTACGGAACAGCTGTCGGAGTTTATACCTGACTTGGGATTATAAAGGTCATTCTACATAATTCTATAATTTTATTTAGCTCACAATACCTTCATTAACCATAAATGACTCATTATGCATCTAATGTAAAAGATAATTTTGAGCTACAGCAGAATTTTACCTACAAATTAGTATATGGGTACTCCGGTACCCCGGTTGGTATTAGTGTAGATTTATTTGGTTGGTAACGCAAGGGTTTAGTAATAACCTTAATTTTATGTTTTGGAAAGTTATAATTTGGTTAATAAGCTATACACACGGACATTCCCGTATAGATATTTTGGGCACCACGAGTTTTATTTGTAACCCCTTAAACGCGATACACGTGTGTACAGTGAGTAAAGTACTCGTAATTCAGTAGTTTTGGGCATGATAATGACCTATCTTTACCACTGTAAAAACTAAAATAAATTCTGACGCGTTACAACAAAGCTTCATGGATAGCAGTAATTTTAAATGGTACTTACTAATATATTAGTACAAGCGATTGGACACCTGGTACGCATGAGGTTATAATATAATTCAGTCAGAAGAATTACAAGTTCGGTATTAATGCAATGAAGCGCACAATTCAATAGTAACTGAAATATTAAGGTAAATGACCTATTCAGTAACGCAACTCAATAATATGTTTGCATTAGCATTCGATTTGTTCGAATATGGATCTTACAGGCACCTGCGGGCGTAACCAAGCAGTTTAAACTCGAATATCGTAATGTTATTTGTATTAGGCAGGTTTCTCGAATTTTTATAAATAAACTAGCGAGCATAATTAAGTAAACCATCCAATTATATAAACGCAGTAATAATTTAATATCTGTAAGTGTGATGTCCTGGTGCAGAAATAAAAAAAGCGCCCAGCGCTTCGAACATTATTATGTACATATACAGCACATTAGAAGTGTAAATATAAATATGTATCCTAAAAAGACAAAATTACGAGATTACATTATCATGACAACTATTAGTTTGATGATTTAAATTTAAAAATTTTCAATACAAGCATTAAAAGTCATTAAAATTGTAATAAACTAATGCATTAACTGTAAAATCGCATATATGGTCTCTTTTTTTAGATAATCTAATGATAGTTTTTAATTTTCATCTAAAAATAAAGGTAATGGCAATACTTTGCAATACTTTACAACTGTATAAGCCTAATCCAATAATATTAAGCCCAATCTATGCAGTAAATTAAGATATCATAAGTGTAATTTGCTTTCGCAGTTTTAATTAATATTCAAACATTAATGAATATCGCAGAAACCAAATTTGGAACTTAAAACCTTAAGCCAACGGTTAAGCAGGAATAGTTTAATTTTAGCCGACTGTGGGAAGCCAAACTCTTAAAATCTAAATAATTTTGTAACCTTTTATGGCGATGACTACGATTGCTATCAATGAATTAGTTATAAAAGGAATGGATATTACTGAATAATTACTATATAACTTCGATTTGTTATTTCTATTCTTTATAATGTTCGATAATATAATATAATAAAAATATAAATGCGTTTTTCTTGTATTGTCTGTTATAAGTTGTACAGCCGTTTAAGTCTATAAGTATACTGCTACACCCATGGCGACAAATTTTAGCTACTTAACAGTTTGGGTAGTAACTAGAAGATTTGGTGCCTTATGCTCAGTCGTAGACTAAAGTGGGTCAGGTTCATGAAACTATCGATTGCCTTATTAACCAAAAAATATTTATGGAATAACCAAGTAAACCTAATGAATAATTAGTATTGTGATTAATTAATGGAATCAGAATACCTTATTCTCGGTCACACTGTAGATAACGAATGCCTGCATTCTGGGTCGGCGTTTTGGTAATTGTTGCGTAATATTACTTCAGGGTTGGAATAAATCTGTAAAAGTGCCTGAAATGAAACTTCTCAAACTTTGTAAAATCACTTTAAATCAACTCACTATGAAATTTATAGCATTTTTAATAAAAAAATATTTAACAGAGCAAAAATGGATGCTCTACCACCTTTCAGTATCGCACCAAAAACGACGCTCCCAAAAGGTCTTTGCGCATGAACATGTGCAAACAATATGTGTGGAAGGATCTACTTCAAATAAGTAAATTATGTTTTATGCAGTTATGATATGCAGCACACATGGCACGAAATGCACGTTAGTTGCCTACAGAGACGTGAATTATTAACAACACGTTCGAAGTTTGTTACAAATTGTAATAAACCATTTATACCGTTTGGTGTTATTCTAATCTACCTGATTGATTATTCTAACAGTATGGTGCGCTAGGGTATAGAAAAGTAAAAAGGGAAAGTCAACGTGTTTCATTCAACGGCGCGAATTTCTGATCTTTTCAAACTCCTTCAGTCCGAGTGATTGATTCCCAACAAACACTAATTAAGGATTGGACGGTCGTGATGGGATTGGAAGCAACTGGGCTAGAGTTCTAAGGGGAAACTTACTAGGCCACCATTTGCCTAAATCGCCGTACATTATTAAAAGCCTCGTATATACATCATAGACGGTAACGGGAGTCGAAGCAAATTCTTCGAGAATACTAGGTAGATCCTGTAACTACTAATTCACAAGCTCGCAACTATCTAGAAAATACCGCTTGTCTTTTATTGATCCGTTTTCTATCGAAACTTCCTTATTGTAGGCGTCCATGCGTAGCTGCGTTTAAGTGCTTGTTGGAGTCAACGTGTTTAATTTCCGCCCCATTGGTGTGTGCGGACTTCTGAGTTTTTCAAACTCCTGTACTCGGAGAGATCGATTCCCAACAAACGCTAATTATGTATGCATGGTAGAATTAAGGATTGGGTGGTCGGGATAGAATCGAAATGAACTAGGCTAGGGTTCTAAGGGGAAAGTTACTAGGCCACCATTCGCCTAAATAGACGCAGATAATTGAAATTATCTCTGAAACAGTTTAAGATACCTAAATGAAATTTAGATCACAAATACCTTTGTCATTAAAGATAGTGTTGGCAAATTTTTTATATTTTCTACAGGAGCGTCGCTTATTTTGTCCCCAAACTTTTTTTATAAGGGTATTTTTAATTTTTTGCCCAGAAATAATATTTTTCAAACAATTTGCCATAAAAAAGTACTGTTGTTGAAAGTCAAAAAATTACTGGTTTAGGAGTTATTTATGTTTTACCTAAAATAAGAAAATAAAATAAATATTAAGTTAATTTGATATACTTGAATTAACTGGGCTTAGACTGGAGATTCGCGACTTTTCTGTTTGACAGATCCATTTGACACATTTTTGTTGATAGTTTTGGTTTGTTTAACAAGTAACAACGCTTTTAAAAACTTTGAAAATAAAATAATATGTACACTAATAGTGACTATACCGACATGTTGTTAACATTAGGATAATGTGATGGAAATGCTAAAGCAGCGAAAGGAAGATATGCGGAAAATTTCCAAGAAATGTTCCGGATTCAAAAACAATTTCTCTGAGACTGGAACCTTTAAACCAAGGTAGGTAAATTTTGGTAGACCGCGAGTGGCAAGAATTCCTCAAACAGAAGAAAATATTTTAAATCTAGTTATTGCGGATCCTACGATAAGTGTAAGAAATGTGGCAAGGGCAAGTAAAATTGTTTCTAGTGTACATCGTATATTAAATGAACAATTATTTCTCCCATTTCACTACGGGCAAGTACAAAAATTATTGCCTTGAAGATCTTTATTTGAGAATAGACTTTTGCGACAAGAAAGAATGAGACAGAACCCTGATTTCTTAAAAATATTCTCAGCGATGAATCAACTTTTACTAGACAAGGTATGTTAGTAGTCATAACAGTCATTTCTGGGCAGAGGAAAATCCAAAGGTTAAACGTGTAACGCATTAGCAACATAATTTTAAGTTGAATATATGCGCTGCTTCAATAGGCAACCGCCTCATTGCATACCTTATTTTTATGGTAATTTAAATGGTGATGTTTACTATAAATTTTTGGATAATCGTTCATTTCCGCTATTAGAAGATTTGCCTCTTGATTCACGAAGAAATATGGTTTTTATGCATGATGGTGCTCCACCTCATTTCAGTAGACAAGCTAGAAGATGGCTCAACGAACATTTTTCAAATCGTTGGATTGGTCGAGGTGCTGATGCTCCTACCCACTGGCCACCAAGGTCCCTTGACCTAAATCTCTTGGATTTTGATGTGTGGAGTTATGTTAAAGAAAAAGTATATTCGAGCGAAATAAATTTCATTGAAGAACTTCAAGCGAGAGTTGAAAATAATTTAAGAATGTTAATTTAAGAACCACAGATTTATGGGTACATATGATAGGAAAGTGATATTTTTCGTGAAGCCATGCATAGAAGATCCTACCTGTTTCGATTTTATTGGAGAAAATTCCTTAGGAATTTCTCGACTGTTTTTCTCAAGAGTACCTACATATGTCAGTCCCCGTTGACGTAAAACATCCAATAATGGAATAGAACTGAACCAATTGTCAGCCGTAACATTTCTATTTGAATTGTAAATGGGCTGAAACAGAAGTAAAATACCCATTGAAGAAGTAATTATTTCGTGCGTCAGTTGTGTATAAGATTTTTATGCCATATTTCACTGGTTTCATAAGCATTAAATCTTGAATTGACATCTTCCTCGAAAACCAATCAGCATCTCATCAATGCATATGGAAGCACCTAGACTTTAGGCTGCCTGACAATTTTCAATAAATTTTCCAAACAATTCAGGAATGGGAGCTGCATGATCGTTTTCTCGTCTTTCCTATAGAGTTTTAGGGTTGTCAAAACGTAAACAAAGCTAGAATAAACGAAAATCGTTTTGGTTCATCACGGTACGAAATATGTCTCGCCCAGTTCCGTCAGTTGTGAATAGCAACTCAATACTTTCGTGATTTGACTTAAAAATACTTGTAAAGAAAAGAAGTCCCAAAAAGGCTTTCAATTCGTCACTGTCGCTCCGATCTTTGTCAAAAAATTTGCTTCTCTGAATTTCAATTTTGTGATTTGTCCACTTTAAAATCTGGTCCAGCATATCTTCTTGAAATAATAAGCTCCCTATGTTTCTAACTTTTGTTGATGTTCTCAGTTTCTCTTCATCTGCAGACTTTACACCTGGTAATTTCACTATTATATTATATTTTGAACGACCTGTACTTTCCATTGGTTACTTCATCCATTTGTAACTGTTTCTACCATAAAAAAAACCTCTGCGGGCTACTAATAATTCATCTTCTTCACTTTCATTCTGTGTTTCTCCCAGAATGTCATCTTCCTCTACTTCTAGCTCCGATTGACTTTCATGATCACGTTGTTCATACGCATTGTCTTCACCGTCCACTTCACTACCACTACCAATTTGATCAAACCATTCTCTTAGAGTTTCCTCATATCCAGATCACCACAAGGTACGCGTTCTTTACTGGTGCCCGGTTGATTACTCATAGCTTGAAAACGATACAGTTACACTAGCGGAATGGAGTGGTCCGTGAGACACCGACTACACTTTGCAAATGTATAACTCGTACTGAACACGCTGGAATACGTTGAAATCACGTGTATTGTTAATGGACATCCCCACTTGAAATTACATGGAACTGCTAAGCGCTAACGTAAAGGGTGGATGGTATACATCGAATAATGTGTTAAGCAGTGTCTCACAGACTTCGGTTAAGGGTAAATGTCACACAATTAAAACTTTTTAAGTTCTAAATAATTTACAATATTTTTACCTCATAACTAGTTGTTTTTGAAACAATCATTATTCTCTGAGGTAGTTCGTTCTCGCGCATGAAAATTATTTATCGTTTCATTTTAAAATAATTTATTAATTCGGTCAGCATTACTTGCTAAAACCTCAAAAAACTCCAAAACCAGAAATTTTTTGACTTTCAATAAAAGTATCTTTTTTTGTGGAAAATTGTTCAAAAAATACTATTTTTATCCGAAAAATTAAAAATAACCTCCATAAAAAAAATTTTTGGGGGCAAAATAAATGCCCCCCCCCTTGAGCGACGCTCCTATATATACAAAATATTAAAAATTTGTTAACACTTGTAACGAATCTTTTACGTTCTTCGTTCATTTAGTTGTAAAAAATAAGAAAAAAGGGTTTTTGGTTATTAATGATTTATAAGTTGTGGTAGGCAACTTAATTTGCATTTTGGTGTAACTTAAGTTGCATATTTTCTTAAAGGTTTATACTTCCATATCGTGGAATTAAAATTTCTGCACATATTCTCGCGCAACGTGACATCACCTGATAGTATGAGCGTCTTTTTTAGCATTGCTTGATGTACGCTGTTTTGAGCAGGTTTCCACCTAAATTTTGTGAAAAGTGCCATTGATTTAATGGTAAGATACTTTTAACTCGTATTATATTAAAATCTGAAACATTTGCTCTTTGCAGGCACTTTTACTTCTTTTACCACTTTGATTTACACTTTTATTTACTTTTATTGGTACTTTTAAGTACTAGTGCTATTTTTGGATGATTTCATTTTATGGTTGCATGTTGCATTTAATTCAGATCTAAATTTAGATTACACCTTTTATTTGAACCTTCAAGAGTGCAATAAATTTTGTATTATTCAAATTTCAAGGAATATAAATTTGTGAGAAGTAATTTCAGCTTTAGTATATTTTACAACGTAAAACATTGAAAATACGATATACTATTGCGCAACATTGATACGAAGATTACATCATCTTTGGTTTGCAGTTCCGCATTTTTTATAATAATCAGAGGTTATCAACAAGTTGTACATAAATTTTTGAAACAGGTATTTATAATCCTAATGATTTATTAGTATAAGGCTATTTTTAAGATTTATTTTATAAATGCTTAATAAACGTAGTTTGTATATTTTTTATTTTGACATTTTGGTGAATTTTTTATTGTATCCTCGGTTTAGTTATTCCGAGCATAATCAAAAAATAACTTGGCGTCCGAGATAATTTTTATTATTGTTGCATTGAAGTTACTATATTGATGTTAAGTGGAAATAACTAAGCAGAAATGTGTTGTAATTAAGCAAATCAAAAAGATTGAACCGGCCTGCTTTAATCTACCTTCTGAGTCAACGGCATTATCTTTTAGTAAATGGTATGTGTCTCTAGTTATTTTAACGATTTGTGTAAAGAACGCTTTAAAACATTTATTTACACCGTTTTGTTTAAATTTTACACCTATATTATACATACCATAAACATATTATTATTACACCTGGCGCTTTATACAACATCATTACACACTATCTTTTATGTCCTAATGAAAGGTGTTTGTGGTCTAAATTTCATTTAGGAATCTTAAACCGTTTCAGAGATAATTTACAAAAAAAAAGGATTTTTGGGGCCACCTTTAATGGGCCGTATCTTCTTAAGGAGGCATTTTCGGACACATGTTTATTAACCAAACTAACCATATTTTTTAACATTCTATTAACCCTAGAAATTAGCGGCACGATTTTTGAAACACCCTGTACATAGTGTTTAATTCGTAGCGATTTCGTCATAAAAATACTCTGTATGGTTATGTAAAACTTCATATTGTAAGAACAGGGATTATAAGAGGAATCTAAACATGGGGAAACATACAGGGTGTCCCATTAAGAAAATTGTATGTTTGTGTTACGACGTAATTATGAATCACCCTGTAGAGGTCGGCATTTCGTTGCCTACAATTTTTGTAAATAACGTTTTTTGATGTACTCTATCATAACGGAGTAATCAACCAATTACGCGCTAAATATTGACCCTGTATATTAATAATTTTTATACTTTGACTCCCGATTTGACCATGTTTCCGATGAGATACAGATTTTGTACAAACGGTGACCCTTATTATTTTTTGACCCTCTTTCAAAATCTGAGGTCAAATTTTTAATATTCCTAAACTCAAAAAAGATACACACGCACACCCAGAGACATAGATTTAACGAATCCATATACCTAACTTTTGTTCGGTGAAAATGAAAACGTTTACTTACATCAATTATTCTATTTTTAATACATCTGAAGCAATTCTGTTTACGCGTACGCATTATAACTTGTAAATACTTTAAACGTGTAAATAATTTTCCAGCTTGCATCTCATATTTTTGGTATATATGTTTATTAACCTAAAGGGTGCTAAATTTTCGTTGTAACTCCCTAGTAAGTACTCACATGTGTATCTAATCTTATATCGCTATACACTACCCCAATGTTGGGAATTTATCTCTTAATCTGAAGAAAAACAACATTGAATATTTAAAATTTCCCATGTGCTTTTAAGATGGAAATTGTTTTAGTTTCCTTTTTTTTTAAATTAAGATTTATATACGCGTTCACGTAATATATTTTTCGTCATCTAACCTGAAAGTGTTGTTAACTTACCGGAATGTAAATAATGTAAGTACAGTGTAATAAAATATAATGACAAGCTTTCGTATCACACTTAATTTTAGAAAGGAAAACTCAGGGTTGTATAATTAAAAAAAGCGCTACTTTACTCATTATTTTCTCCTATACGTGTTATAAGAAGATAATGAGATACTAGCAATGCCAGGGCTTTGTGAAAATTTATTATTATAATGCGAAGTGTCACAAAACCTTGCAATCTTTTCAGAGATTCACATCAGGAATTTAATAAAGAAGTTGAAATGTGTAACGTCTTCTAACAGCTTCATTTGTTATGTTACTAATTGTTTGTTTGCTTTAATAATAGATTTTTAGTTTTCTTACTTAAACTCTGCTACAATTAATAGTGTACATCTGACAGATTTATAACCAGCGAGCTTTTTGTCTTTTACTAGCTTAAGTACTTAAAGTATTTCACTATCATTATTTTTCCTTTTTCTATCAAGATTTTTAACGCAAATATTTGGATTTATCATAATCCAGTTGAAAAAACAAACCCGATATCAATTTCATCGTTTCAAAAGCTTCGTATTTGAAAATTCTGAAAGGATTCAAAGCGCAACCATTTGTTTGTTTCATCTGTACTTCTATGCGGAATGTTATATATGTTTTAGTTAAAAAAAAAAGCAAAATCTCGTCGTAATATTCAGAGCAAATACCGAATTCAAAAGCCCTTTCAGGCTTTCATGCTCTCAGAATACGAAACTTAAGCGTGCACCTGGAAGTGATTTGTAATCAGTTAAGAGAATCGCATGCTTATTATTAAAGTACACATATTCCAAATGCATTGTAAATTGAATACCCTGTACCCTGAATTATAATGCAATCGGACAAGCTTTTATTGGTACATTAAGTTTACTCACTAAACAATTAAGCTACTTAAAGATACCATCACGATTACTATCTACATTTGAAAGACAAAGCACGCAAAGGTAAATGATTTATATGGTCATGAGATTTTTTTAAGGTGAACATTTTTTCTTAATTAAGTTTTCAGACATAGGAATGTTATGATAGAGTTAATATCCTTCTTGCAAATTCAACAGGTATTTGGTGAAAAAATGATAAATTATAGAAAAATTAGTGGAATAACGAAAATAATTTTATTTCATTTCGAGCACGAGAACTCCTGTTCTTGCCAGAGTGCTTTTTATATTCCTTGTCATAAATTTTAGCGAAATCCTTTTTTTTTTCAGACATTAATCTTTTTTTATTTTATCTACAATTTTTATCAAGCTCAAAGGCGCTTTTCTAATTTGTAGTGCTTATTCCACGTTTAATGAAAATTTAATCAATATTTAAGATCAAAACTTGTAGATATACACATATACACTCCGTTTTTAATCAATAAACTCCGAATTGAAACTGTTAAATAAAATTGCAAAACATTTTTTCAACTATAACTCAATTTTGTAAGTTACACTATTAATTTTTTGAACTATTTTCATTTTTAATTTGTAAATTTAAAAGTTTATACATTCAAAGGATCGAAGCATTAAACATTAAACAGTTGCAGTGTAAGTTACACAACTTCAATATTTAAGTTTCTCAAGATCTTGCCAATTGAGAGCTTCCAGCTTTTCAGTTAAACATATGAAGCAAACGAATTATTAAACTTGATTACTCAAATTCACAGAACAATTACTCTTAAGTAATCACCAAATATTACACTTTATTGTGAAATAATTCTTACCCAAAACAATCTGCAATTCAATATTTAATTTCACTGCTAAATATGTAACTTAAAAGTTCACTCGCATAAAATTATTTATGCAAAAATCCAGAATATAAAGCAATATCTCAAAATTACTGTAGATAACGCTGCATTTCTCAAAATACAAACGCAATACGTTCAATAACAAGGCGTAAACAGTTGGGTTACCCCTTGCTGTACTAAGTACTCAAACATTACGGTAGGCTATGTCAGTAAACTTCCGATACCACATAAATTACCAATCCCAAAACTAAATTCATTAACAACAACAAAAAACGCAAGAGAAGCGAGCCACGTTAAAATCCAAAAATTGTTGTTGCATCCTAAGACACAAATTAAGCTTAATCTAAACATTCTTTTCCCCAAACTATGGGAATGTAAGTTCAAGCAAATTCAGTAATCTTTCTTGATCCTGAAGTTGAGTTTCCAGCGAACACACCACTTTGACACATTTTTTACACTCCCACTTGACTGATTCTACATCTACAAAGTGTCCACGACTGAACCAAAATCCGAGCCCAGAACCGTTTTTAATTTTAAAATCAGAAAATTTACTAGTTACTCAAATTTAAAGCACAATTATTCATAAATAAATAGTATTTTTTTTTAAATATTTATTTCAAGTCATATTTTCGATAATAGATGTCATTAGTTATATCAATTTTGAATTTCATTTCAATAGCTTGATCTCTAGGTCAAATTTTATGATTGATTGTTAGGTATTTTTGAGCATTTTCTGGTTTTATTTTTCCATTGAATTTTTCTTTAAAATTCGTGCCATGTGATGTGCTTGAATCTGAAAGTTCTGGATAAGTCTTGTGCACCCACATATTAAAAATTGAATACAGGCTTTATATTGATTGTCTCCCCAATTATATTTCGGAAGTTCCGGATAATATTTGGCACGTCTCCTGTCTGGCCGTCCATCAACTCAGGTAACGTTCTAAACCATCTGCACCAAATTGTTTTCTGTTTCAACCATGTATTTTAGGCCACGATTAACAATTCACGATTAACCATTTATTATTCTCGTTTTTGCATATTTTAATTAATTACTAAATCAAGAACTAACATATTCCGCTGCAGTTTACAACAATCCATCATCTCTGGTCTACGCCTCAATTCTACACATACCGTTCTGTTCTTCGTAACAACTACAACAGGTCAGATTAATACAGTTTATAATTTATTGTTTACAAACGAAACCATTGTTGTAATCCACACCTTAAGAAGATCGCCTGTCCATTTTTGTTGGTTCGCTAAAAATTAATATTATCATTAACATTGTTAAATTAAACATTTAGGTTACGTATCTTTTCTTTTTATATATCCTATTGATTCACTTAACGATTTAATTGTAAAATTTCACTTGTTCAATTGAAAACTCCAGTGTTGTCATTTATAATTTAAATCTTGAATAATTTTTATAAAAAAAAAGGTATAATCTGTGAAGATCATTCACCTCTAAAATTATTGTGACTTTTGTATCGCATTTTTTTTTATAATTACACTTATTTTTATTGTGTTTAACGTACCATAGAAATTTTCTTGTAATTAATTTAAGATAGTACATTTGGACTTTATTTACCGGAAATCAACTTTTTTTCCTTTGCTTTATTCAGATTGCAGGAGGGAGCTATGCAGAGTCGTACATTGAATTTTTTTTGCTGTTTAAATTACAATTAAATATTTTTTTGTTAATTTGGGTACGCAGTATTTATTGAATGGATTCCGTAATATTGTGTTCACCATTTTTTGTATTTATTTCAGCTTACTCATAATTTTTTTGTAACGCTTTGCTTGGTAGTTACCGACCCTGTTTGTTTGTTATTTTTTTTCTTTCCACTTTTCAAATCACTTCCACTGGCAACTAATTCTGATTGTTTCCTAAAAATTAAAAGGCAACATCTCACAAATTCAAAATTTATCTTAACTATATACACAAATTTCTATTTATAATTTTTAAATATACGTACCACGTACCTTCTCAACAGTATTTCTTCTTTTATCCCCTTTTCAAATTTAGGGTCTTAAAGAAAACCTGTGGCGCCCTAACTCTCTCCTTATTCCTAAACTTTCACCCAAATCTATTTAGCTGCCGCACATTTGCCGCCCACGCCCAAATTGCTCAATACAACCAACCAGCTGCTGGCCTGGGTGAGTATATTCTGCGGGTAACGCCGTGGCAAATTTTTAAAATATTTTCCAATTAAATATTGCACTGTTAAATATGCAACGCTCTCATAAGATTACTCAAAAATTGGCGCGCATAAAAAGACGGTACAATGTCTCAGCATTACGGAAGGAAACGCTGGTATTCTGGAAATGCAAACGTAATAAACAGGCCTGAACAATTAAGTTACCTCTTGCTACACTAACTACTAAACCATTAAGGTAGGACATGTAAGTGAACTAGTGATACCAAATGAATTATCAATAGCAAACCTAAATTTATTAATAACAACAAAGAGAGCAAAAGAAATAAACCAAAAATTAATGTTTCATTTTAAAATAGGTTACTAAATTGATTTTAAGCTAAATATTATTTAATATGAGAATGCAAGAAACCAATAGTAATCTGAAAAATATAAAATTCAATCCCTTTGCGTAATTTTCTGTTGAGCTTCTAGCAAACATATCCCTTCGCGTTGTAATTTATTTTGCATCAGTTGCACTATTTATCTAAACATAAACTAATAAACAGAGAAGGTGATACTATTTTCTTTATTTTATTTCTTTTACTTTAAGGTGGTGGCAAATTTTAGCCAAAAGCTATTCTCTCACTTAACCTATTATACATTTACAAAATATCCACGATTGAACCAGTTACTCAAATTATCTAGTAATCATTACCCAAAATAATTTGTAATTAATTATTTAATCCAAATCCGGGTAACTGCACAATTTCACTGTTGCTGGCATTTCTCGAAATGCAAAAGTAATGTATTCTGTAACAAGTCGTGAACAGTTAGGTTACGCCCTGCTGTATTAACTACCAAAAAATTACGGTAGGCCATGTAAGTGAACTTCCGATACCACATAAATTACCAATTCGAAGCAAACTACGTCAAAATCCAAAAATTGGTGTTTCATCTTAAAGCAGATTATTAAACTAAGCTTAATTTAAACATTAATTTTCTCAAACTATGGGAATGCAAGAAAACTACATATAACATTCAATGATAATAAACATAACAGGTGATATTACATCTTTGGCCCACGTCTCATAAAATATCTAACTTGCCTCAAATGAAATGAATGCAAAGGCTCTGTTTAAATAATCCTACTTTGCATAACTTTAATTAATTGTGATTGCACCACCAGAATTGTTTTAAAATATTTACTTGGTCATCAACAAAATTAAACACAACTTCCTTACCTTAACTGGGTATTTTTTTACGGTAATTTAATTCTTACGATATATGTGAACACGGTTGAGCATAATATACTAAAACGTTGGTCTCTCTAAACAAATCGGAAACTCCAAGTTTAGTAATTTATAACTCCACTTAATGAAAAAGTGAAGGTTTCACAACAATAAAAAATGTTTGTCAGACAAGTAAACTTTCTATAATAACCGTTACTCCACTATCAAAGTATACAATACTGCTCCTCTATTTTCCGACCGACACTGTCAAGTTAAGTTACTGCATCTTAATGCTCTAAGCTCTGGACATTGACTGAGGAAGCCAACTAACTGATTCTTCTTCTATGATTTCTTAAATATGTTATTTCACTCAACCAACCAGAGCACTACATTGAAATATGATGAAACGTTATGTTCTATGAGAAATATTCCAACAACAAAATGTCAATTTAGGAAAAATGGACGGTTCCATTCTGTTACCTAATACTATTGCCATCAACTTAAGCTTCATTCAGATTGACTGCAATAACTCATAGAAGCTCTCGACTACAACTCAAAAACCTTAATGATTAAATCGATCGCTCTGTACATGGTTAACGCTGCGGTAACAAAATTTAATAGCGAAAAACGCCGTTAAATCTCAATCTGAAAAAAAGATTCCATGATAATTACGATAATAGAAGCTTTATTAATTTAACAAAACTTTCTTTAGCATCGTTTTCAAAATATCTGCATTATAATATAATAATAAATAAAGCTTTCATTAAAACACTACTAAAAATAAATTTTCCATAATCCTACAGATTTCAATAAACAAACAAATAATTTCGCTAGCCTAAATTTCTTTTAATAGGTGTGTTTATATTACACCTTTTCCCGTAAGAATCACATTTTCGAGATAGTAGATACTTTCCTCGAGAAATATCCACAACTGAAGGTAATTCAGTCTAACGAGCAAAACTAACGTAAAGTAATTAAACTAAAACTAAACTACTGGACAAAACTATCCTAATAGGATTTTAGCTAGTCTAAGGACTAACCTTAAAGAAAATGAACATACAATGCTACCACTAGCATATTTTGAACGTTGAAATATATCTTATTTTGACTCGTGAAGCAGTCACTCCCCAGAAGCAAAAACGGGTGTTAAACCGGTAAAAAAATAAATCATTAAGTAAAACAATGAAACTACAGCGGGTGGGAGACCCAGATCAGCAACTAAAAATAAGTGTGGGCAAACAAATTTTAATAAAAATATTAGCAGTGGCTCCCCAAATGGTAGTACCACTACTACTTGGAGAGTAATCGATACCCTTAAACTTCGCCACAACCCTCTTCCTCCCAAACGCGAGACACTTGAACTAAGGAAGTGGCTGTAGTTTCTTCTCGCCAACGCCAAACTTGCCACCTTCATTGCACCATTTCACACATCAAAATCTAGTAATAAGAAATACGACAAATCAGAATAAGGGATCTAGTCCATCCTACGAAGGAAGTAACGGCCAATTAAAGCACACGATAAATCACAAATACAAAACAAAACGGTACAGCACGAAAGCCATTAGTTCAACCTATAACTCAAATGTCATTTAGTGTTACGTGAAAATAACCGGTGATATTCATTAAACTAACTTCTACATGTCTAAGCAATTAAAATTTAAAGTCGAAATTTTTTACTTTAGTAATTTCGAATTTAAAGTCGGAACTAAATAAGAATTCGGATTTGTAGGTTTACTGTTTGCGAGAAAGTTTTATGAATATGGTTAAAAAATATACACGTGTCTACACTAGCAAAAAGAAAGAGGAGGGCAACCTGATTTCTACGCTCCCTCAGCCACAACGATGGAATGGAGTTATTGTTCTGAGGAGGAAGATACTACCCCAGAATTCGCCTAAATAGCCACACGTCATGTGCGTATACGCAGTGATCATGCGGCTATATGGGTATGAGGAAACCCCCTTGAAAAAACCTCGAACATGGTAAACGGTAACGGGGATCGAACTCATTACCTCCCGAATGATATGCAGACTGCTTTACCACAAATCCAACTAGCTCGCTTATACACCAGGAAATTTGAAATAATCTGAGGTAGCTTGCAATTAAAAATGTATCACTCCAAAATTATTATGTGCATTGTTTATGTGTATGATAAGAGATTTTTTTCACTTGTATTTTTAATTGACAGATATAAACGTTGCTTTCAGCTGTTTGTCCATGTAAAACAGCAGCGTACAATTTATCTATTATAAAGTTATCCTTTACATATAATGAATTTATTGTAGATATTCTTTTACTCCGCAAAAGGTAATTTAGTTATAGAAAGTAAAGGTACGTACATTAACAAACTAATTATAAACCTAAACCAACATACTTCAAATTAATTTAAGGAAAACCAACAACCAACGGAAAATTTTAATTTATTTCATTTTTCAAAACGTAAAACGAAATTACAGTTTCAATTAAAATTCAGTTTACAAAACTATTGATTTTTAAGGTTTATTAATTAAAAAAAATTATTTTTGGTAGTAATGTATATTTTAAAAAAAGCGGAAGATGTAATTACTCCGTTTTTCCCCAATTTAAGGAGCAACTACCGTAGAAAGATCAAAGAAACAACGCGAAAAGTTATTAAAATTATGAAATAATTACATAAACTTAATTAGTACAAAATTGTGACCCAGTTTACAGATTTCACTTTAGTATTTTTCATTTTTTAGAGTAATTTATTTACTAATTATTTTCTTTTAACACTCTTTCAGAGTTATAAATAGGATGTTAGGTTAAAAAAAAGCAAACAGCAAACAATAAACAATTGTGATTTGTAATTAACATATTTATCTTTTGGGTTGTAATCGTGTATCGTTTACATATTTCATAGGTTTGATTGACAACTGAGGACGATACATGGAATTGTTATCGAAACGTTTAATTTTGTGTAATACATAAATACAAATACACGATACAACCCGAAAGATAAGTATCTTAATTATGAATGATAATCGTAAAAGCTTGCACTTTCAATCTTTGATTTGTATCAAATATACTTATTTCTTTCGCATATACTTACGTACAAAGAGACAGCTATGTAACCGGTTTAACTTTTCAAAACTTTCCTTTTACATTTCTCGACGTTTTGTGGCCTAAATAACACGAAAAACCATTTTTAGAAAAAAAATTTCGTATGTGTACGTGCGCGTGTGCGTGTGCAAAATAATACTGTTTTATATAATTTCAAAATAAAAAAAAATCAGTGTTGCACCTTTATTAGAGTGCGCGTGTGCGTGTGCGTGCGCGTTTGTGCGAATTTGTGTATGCGGGTACGTGCGTGCGTGCTTGCTTTCGTGCGTGTGGGTCCGTTCGTGCGTACATGCGTACGTATGGGTGCGTGTATGCGTCAGTATGGGACTGCTCGTGTGGGTGCGCATGTGTATGGGCGTGTGCGTGTGTGCGTACGCGCGTGTGCGTGTCTGTGCGTTTGCGGGTATGTGCGTGTGCGTGCGTGCATGTGGGTGCGCGTGTGCGTGTATGCGTATGTACGTGTGCGTGTGCGGGTGCGTGTGCTTGTGGATGTGTGTACGCGTGTGCGTCTGCGTGTGCGCCTGCGTGTGCGCGTGCTTGTGCGTGTGAGCATGCGTGTGCGTGTGGGTGTGCGTGTGCGTGTGCGTGTACGTGTGCGTGTGCGTGTGAGTGCTCGTGCGTGCGCACGTACGATATCTTTTAAACCATTAAAGCTTTTGATATGAAATTAAAAATTATTAATTTTATTAAATATATAAAAAAAAAGTTTACCTCGAGTAGGATTTGAACCTACGATCCTGTACTTTGCTAGAGCACCGCGCTAACCAACTGCGCCATCGAGATTCAATCCCCAGTCGATGTAAATTTTGTCTTTATTTAACTTATGTAAATTCTAAATATAATGATATTACAATCAAATTACTTACATTAATGGAATGTGAGCCTGCAATATCGCAAGGATTGACACATAACAAAGCAACTTGACAAATATTATATTATTTATAAGTTTTTGTTATGAACGAATAAATAAATAAATTTCGATATGAAACTTATTAAAAACGGAACTAATACTTTTTATATAGTTTTATGGTCGTTAAATGTAAACCATTTGTCAAAATTAAAAAATTCAAAATGACTGATCAAAAATGCAGGATTTTTCTATTTATGAACCGATTTGCTCCAAAAACGAAAATTGGAGGATTTAGAGGACGATGAATAAAAACTATTTTCAAAATCGAAAAATTTAAAATGACGGACCGAAAATAGCAGATTATCTTGTTTATAAATCTATATATTTGTTTACGTATATGAGAAAGCATTATGGCAGTTAATTTGGCAACGGTTTCTTAAATAGTTTGTATTTTACCAACAAAGTAATTTTAGTCCTACGAAAAAGAAACAGACAATCCATTTTATGTAACTTCTATATTTCTTTGCCGTTTACCAAAAAAGTAATTATTGTAAGTATGTCCCAGAATATCAGAGAGTAATAAATTAACTATTGTTCATACTTGTAATCCCCCGCCCCTAGTCGACAGTCAACAAATGAAGCGTTAGTCCTATACATAATTTTTGACATAAAAACTTCTGCAAAATTGAATGCTGGGTGTGAGTGGAAATTGCGCCCAGATAAACGACAGTTTTTGTCGAATTTTTTTTTGTGATTATGGACCTGAACAGGCTAAATTAGGCCTATCGTGCTGAAGCACTCAGGAACACTTAGGAGGATGGATAGAGGGAATTACGATCAAACTTTAATAGTAATAAGATAGTAACACTATGATAGATTTCTGTGTAAAAGGGTGAAAGGCAGTGACGTCCTAACGTCGAAACTGCGACTCCGGATTCGACAAATGTCTGTAGATGGGATTATATGTTTTTTTCTAAACTTTATATCAACGTTATAATTATGACCCCAGACAGGAATCGGCAATTTAAAAAATCACTACTTCACTCAATGTTATGGCACATTCACATCAGGTTACTTATATACCCAACGTATTGTAATAAAAAAGGATGATGTTTGTCTTTCTAAAGTTAAATTTCGCCAATAACATATTTTCATTGATATGACATCGGGCATACATTGGACGTCACAACGTATCAAGTCAGTAAGTGCGATAGGGTGTTGCTTACATAGGTTTTACGAACAAACGTTTCTATTCAAACTCGAATTGCATCATAAAGGAAAGCTTACTTCGCAGTTTTGCCAATTTCACCGCGTTCTTCATAACTCATAAGCGTAGTTTGGAAATACTTTGTTAATTGCTTCAAATGTATACGAATGTTGACATTTGCGTTTTAAACTCTTTATTCTGCCGTATTGCTCCATTGAAGAAAATGACGGAATCTTTCCGAAACGTCTTTTTGAATTGTAATATTAGCTCAACGTTGAAGCCTAAAAAAAGCTTTCTGCATTGTTTTTATTAGCGCGCAACTAAACTTTGCGCAAAATTTAGAAATTTACATAACCGACACAGAAAGCTCATTTAACATTTGATTGTTGGCCGAATTTACAATTATGTCAACCTTATTTACTTTTGTTTACTCTTATGACTTTTTATTTGTTATTCACTATTATGGTATCCAAACGCACAAGTTTTTTTGGTATTAATCATATTTTCTGTTTCAGAATTATATAACACTATCGAAACTATTTTATAGCTGTCTTTTCTAAATTTAAACTTTATTGGAGTTAACCTCTTATAACTACAATTTATGTTATTTAATATACAGAGGGGTCCACGAAACGCCCACCGCTTTAGCATTCTTCATAGTTATTAAATTTCTACATTTCAAAAACCACACTAAATGGCGATAACTTGATGGACAACGATATTTTTTGAGATGCTTTAGAGAAACGATAGTCAACTTTGTTTTTCAATGGAACCCTATTGTTTTTTAATTATTTTCGGATTCTACTTCTTGTTTTAAACATTATCATAAAAAATCGCATTACGCTTTAGCGGTTGAAAAATAAAACAGTAATAGTCAATGTCAGCTAAGTAATCCATGGAGTAAAGTGATATTTATCAGCAAGCAATATTCATTTTATTGATATCCAATAACGCTAACCCGAGTGACTAGAATTATCAAAACATCATTTAGTAATTTTTAAAAGTAAAAAAAAAAGAAGTTGGAACGCTAAACAACTGGATTAATGCTACAAGAATTGTTCAAACTGATTACCACTTTGTTCAACACATGCTTTACATCTCCGAAAAACCCTGGAAGTGGCACTGTTTAAAACAATTGGAGGAATATTAGGACAGGCCTCAACTATTCAACCTCTCAAATCTTCATTATTTTCGGGAGGTGTTAAATACACGGTATCTGTTAGATGACCCACAGCAAAAAATCCAGTGGTGTCAGGTCTACAGTGCGAGCTGGCCACCTAATAGGATCGTTGATTACGATCCATTGTTCACCAAACTGGGTGTTCAAATAATTAGCCTTATTGAAAATAGAGCTCGTTGGGATTCCCAAGAGGGCGTTGATCCAAAAACTAGTCAAATTAATCAGAAAATAAATCGTAATATCTTTGTTAGGTTAAATTTCCATTAATGAAAAGTGGCCCTATCAGCCCACTTCCCAAAATGAAACACTATATGTTCACGCTAAATCTTCTTGAAGGTACATACGTTACCTGTCGTTATTTTCAAATGCGTATATTTTATGGAGAATGTACGGTGTGTATTTATGGTTTTTAAAATTATTATTGTATTAGAGGTGCCATAATTTGGTGCAATTTCAAATTTAAGCTCCACGGGTTTTGGTTTTTTTAGGGAACCAAACTATCGCTAATTATCTTGTAACCTGGCAAATATTCGGGCGCTCTCTATTCGAATATCACTCTCCATAAACACGAGCGGCCTCTCGCGAGTTTTTCGAACACTGAAAATAAACTTGCAACATATCAATACGTTTATTATTGGTCATTGTCACGAGGATAGGCACATTAAAGCGAAAGAATGGAATATCATGTTCCATAGCTCATTTGGTCGAATTTCACGGCTGATTTGATGTCACTTTAACAAAGACATTTCTATCAAACATCATTGTTTTTTTTCAACGGTTAGAGCTGTTTTTTATATGGCAGTGTTCATGAAAAAGAAGTAGAATCCGAAATATAATTTAAAAAACTGTGGTTCCATTGAAAAATGTTGACTCTCGTTACACATAAGCATCTCAAAAAAAAATGTCGCTCACCAAGTTATAGTAGACTTGAAACCATTTAATGTGGCGTCTCCTCTGTATATCTACTTATAGGTTGCTTTAAAATTAATGCAAAGCTGATAAGCGTTTTTAAAATTTTTTATTTGTTAAGAATTTTTACAATATAATCTACTGTACATTCCTCTATGTTCTTTAGGATTGAATTGCGTTCAAAATTTTAGCATTTTTACAAGATTTTAGAAAGATTTTAGTAATAGTCATCTAATGCATATTTTATATTTTACTACGTATAATTTAACTTCATTTATGGCCCTCTTAGTGCACTGATGATTATTGATTATATTATTATGTCAAGTGGGTTGTGTATAATCACTGAGAATGCTTTAAGAAACAATTTCAAAGTATTTTGAGGTTTTGGAAGGCTAAAAACCATTTAATTGAGTTTACTGAAAGAGGTTTAGCGGTTTTCCTGTTTTTAAATAACATAAAGATTTCTAAATCAGATAATGTGATAAAAAAGATTGATTAAGACTTAGCTCTTTTTATGGTGGTCATTGTTAGAAATACAAAAATCTTATTCAAAGGCAATATTAAAAAAATGAACGACACTTGAAAACCACCAACAAATTTTCAACAAAGAACGTAATCCTTGTCCTTTATATGTTATTGTTAGCATTATAAAAATGTTGGATTTAGGAAAAGAAATAGAGTTTATTTCCAAGGGTAGAAAACTAATTCTTTGTTAAAGTGTGTTTGTATTATATATATATATATATATATATATATATATATATATATATATATATATATATATGTAAAAAGTTTTAACGTCTTTAATAACCATTTTAGAAACTGGGCATTGTATGTATGTTAATTAATTTTTGAATTACTTCCGCTTATTAGATCGTTACGATCCTTTATATACGAAAACTAGCGTGAACCTCATAAAAGGAGGAGCTATATTATCGCATCATTTTCAAAATTTCATTTTAACTACACCATTGAAACCAATGAAACAGCATGTTAGCTGCTATAAACAAAAAACATAAACATTTTAGTATATCTACCATTAAATTTTCTTTCCCTTCACTACTGCAATTTAACATCCTTTCATCCGATTTACATTTTAATTTTGAATTTATAAGGCTACAATTTATTTGTACTAAATTTATCACAAATTTTAATTATTATTTTTTATCCGACAACTTGAGTCAAGTTGTAACGTGTTATTAGTTACGCGTTGCTTAGTCTGATCTTTGTATTTAGAGACAGTCTTTGTATTATTATTATTATTTGCTCACTAGTGTAATTTTCCGGTTAGTCGTCCGTTAAACGAATCAGTGATTAATGACTTTTGTTCAACAAAAACCGGACTTGTAATGCAGAATGGGAATCAAATCGTCGATTGGGCGCATCTGGAATACGTTGAGTTAGAAGAAGAGCTGCTATGGCTAATAAAGAGGCACTGTGACATCGCAGATGACCGGGAAACGTGCCTAGACTAACGTCTGGACCATCGCCAAGCAAGCATTCGATTCCTTAAAGTAAACGTCAAATAGAATTATTTGACGTGGTTCTATGTATTCGACTTTAATACATTTTCAATCTTCTATCACTAATGAAATGGTTGAAATTAATTTAACCGACGTTTAATTCGAATTTGTCATTCGTCCTTTTGTTAATGCTCCTAATCAAACAAGAGTTTTCAATTTCACTTCTAATATTAAATTTAATTACAGACTAATAGAGAATCTGGGAACTTTATAAATTGGTCCGAATCTCTTCAGTCTATCACCGCAACTAATAATTAAGATTATTGTTATAAGTTTCATCACGTATAAAGAGCTGAGTGTCTAATTCTATTAAAGTCCTTAGAGAGTGTAAGAGACAGAAATGTGTTGTGTAAGGACAATATTAGAGTGTATAAACTAATATAGTGGACGATTTTAGATTTTGGGCACGTACCATCTGGCCGCGGTTATGCTATATCGACAAAAGCGGTAAAGATAAATATTGGTTCAAAACATAGCTAGAGTCTTTGGTACAAAATTAACACACGCTTCAGCCTTTAATAAATTTCGCCTAGTCCTAAAATACCCCAATTGATCAAATATACGCTTTTAGAATTATTTGTTATCTTAACGTTTTACTGCAAAATACTATTTGCTATATAAAGCATTTTACATTTTCGATTAAATCTGATGAGATTCATTCCCTTTGACCTTAGAAATTTAATAATTGCCTTAGTACATCTACTAATTTCAGCATTCCCTTTTTGTTAACCTCTTACAATTGTTTCGAGCTTTGGCTTTGTATCATAGACGGATTTGTAGGTGTAAATCGTATAGCTGTTATTTATAATATATATATATATATATATATATATATATATATATATATATATATATATATATATAGATCTGAGAGATTGAATTCATACTGTGGGAAATTCTGTGTGTTATTCATTCTCGCGAAATCAATATGTTCGAAAGGGTATATAGCCAAGTTTCAAGTTATACACAGAAATGTACACTTACTAATAAGAAATACGAGGGCTGTGAGTGCTTTTTTATAACAATAATAATATAAATAAACAGTTTCTTTCAAAAGAATGCCTATCACTTGTGACTAAGCCTAAATTATATAAGAAGCTATCTGTTCACCCAGTTTAGCCTGTGTAGAATGCGTAGAAGAATAACGTCTTAGGAGACTGTACGATTTTGTCTGTTCAAAAATCCACTGTAGTAAGCAGCATTAAGTACTTCCTGTTCCTCAAAAAAATCATTACATTACACATTAACATCTCAGATGTAAAATTTCTTGGGCGTAGGTGGAATTAGATTATGTGTAAATTACGATTGCTTTGAACTTCGAACGTGTTAATAATTCACCTCTATGTAGGCAACTTAACATGCATTGCGTGTCATGTGTACTGCATATCTAGTTGCATAAAAACATGCATTTAATGATTTTAATTAGAACTCGTACGCATTTCGTTTGGACATTCAATCTAGACATGTTCATGCGCAATAGACCACCTTAACGTTGTTTTTGGTTGAGTTAAGAAGGTAGCGTTCATTTTTGCTTTGTTAAATATTTTTTATTAAAAGTGCTATAAATTTGATGGTGAGTTATTTACAGTTATTTTACAATGATTGAGACGTTTCAATTTCAGGCACTTTTTCTTTATTTGTACTTTCACGTTTACGTTTATTTTTTACTTTAACTCCACCTTTACACGTTTCAACACATCTACGCCATTAAATATTTTACCGTTAATCTAAGTTGTGGTATTAGTACGATTAATCAAGAGTAAGATTTATTCATTTGGGAATTATAAAGCATACAAATCCAGAGTTATTTCAACCTGAAGTAATATTACGCAACAATTTCCAAAATCAAAATCTTTGACACGGTATGCATCCATTCTGTTATCTACAGTGTTACCAAGAATAAGCTATTCTGATCTCATTACTTACTCATAATAACATTAATTATTCATTAGGTTATAACGTTACTAACATTAGCATTAGGTATTCCTGTTAAAATAAAATTTGTTATTGTAGAAATTTTCTTTTCATTTTATTGTATACTTGTTTATTCCATACTTAAAAACAAGTTGGCGTCCGAGCATTTAACTATTAGTTTCATGTAGAAGCAACCCCTATTTTAAAGCTACATGTAAATATTTTTTGGTTAGTGAGGCAAATCGATAATTTTAAGAACCTAGCCCACTTTAATCTACGACTGAGCATAATGCACCAAATCTTCTATTTATTACCCAAACTGTTAAGTAGCTAAAATTTGTAGCCATGGGTGTAAAAGTATAAGTATAGAACTTAAGGATTTGTACAACTTTACATAAAACTACCCTATCCTTTATGTACATGAAAATCTGTAGGTGTAAGAGGGGCAAAACTACATAAAACCCGGACTACCCGCCGAATTTCTAAAACGGTCCACAACGCCAACTAGCATTTCTGCAGAATTTTAGAATTGGACCAGTACGCCGACAAAGACCAAAACGCCGAACGGAATTTAGGACATTGCGCCGAATTTCAGAATTGGTACCATTATGCCGAATATGGCCAAAACGTCTAAAACCATTCTGCCGAATTTTAATGTTGGACTATTACGCCGCCAATGACCAAATCGCCAAATGACCAAATCGCTGAGTGACTAACGCGTCGATTCCCAAAACTCCGAATGTCCAAAATGCAGATCTGATAATTTCAAAGGTCCAAAGCGGCGAAACTTAATATTACATGCACTTACAAATGTTAATGAAGATCAAAATTAATCTACTGTAACAAAAAGTTTGGAATTGTGCATTAGATAGTACTTATGTACATATCATCATAATATATTTTAGATTATTATATCCAATGGTTTAACTGTATGATGATGTTAGTTATATACTCGTGCGAATATGGAAGATATTAAAAAACGTAGTTAATATTCTTTAATCTTACCATCTGAAGAAAAGGTTATTGTTTAAAAAAATTTAAATTGCATTGAGACCAAAAGTATCCGTATAAAATAATCGTATCAGATGTTTTGGACATTTGTTGTTTGGGAATTCCGCGCTTTGGTCATTCCGCGGTTTGGTCTCGACGTAATAGTCAAACACTAAAATTCGACAGAATAAGTGCATCCGGTGCAATGGTCGTCAGATTTTTGGTCACTTTCTGCGTAATGATCCACTATTGAAACTCAACGGAATGGACGCAGTCGGCAAAATTGTCGTCGGCGATTTGGTCACGTTTTGGACTTTTAAAATATAGTGTTGGCGTGTTGGGAATACGACGAAACATCGTAAATCTCGTTCGGCGTTTTGGTTTTTGTCGGCAATATAGTAACTCTAAAATGCGACAGTCGGCGAAATGATCGTCGACGTCTTTGATCGAGTTCGGTATTTTGGGCCACTAAAATATAGCCGGCCTTTTGGGAATTTGGCGGAATGTTTTAGACCCGACTGCGATACTTAAACCTGGAGAATCTTATAATTGGTTAGACCAATACATGTTACCATCCTTGTTTTTTGAAGTTTATTGGGGTTCCAAGGTTCGTTGTTTGTTACAAACTACTATGTTACTATGTTTTATGGTTTTACGGAAAGTTACTCTGGAACCTATCTGACACTGTCTACGATAACCAACTTTGTTACGAACAATACTTTTAACACTACCAATACTAATGTTTAATCTTCAAGCAATTTCACTGCACAAATTTTTTTCTTATTGCTACATATGAGTTTGCAAATCTTTGAATCCGTCCAAGCTTTACAGCAGCTTTAGGTGTATCGTAACTGACTTGATATGCATTTATGATCATACCGGATGTGTCTTCTAATGGACTTTATGATCCCACAGAATGATTGTGACTGGGTGGATTAACCCACCAAAATTTAACAGGTATTACCCAGCAGCAAGTGATATACTTAGAACACTTGCATTGCGTGATGAGAATATTTATTTTTTGCACCAGGTTTGTATAACTGTTGCTAAACATAAGCATGAATTTTTGAGATAAACCCCTAAAGGTCCAAAAAGGGGGCCAAATTTTTATTATGGCATATTCCAACCACAGAACTATTAAATTGGAATATGGAAAGAGAAACTAAAACAAGTACAAATAACAAAATAAGTACCCAATAAGTAATTATTTATGCGGTAAGTAAATGAATCTAAATTTTAACTCTAAATAATTGGTTATATTGAATATGAAAGTAAATAAAGCTGTTAAAGTTCATTTTAAGTTAACCCTAAAATAATGTTTATAATAAACTTCAAATGAATTTGAACAATAGAAGTTAAACCATTATTAAGTTTAGTAAATTTTAAATTAGATTATAATCCGGAAATCAACCTGAGAGACTCCCGCATATTAACCGTAAACAAAGGTAAAATATTCGTGGTATAATATTTCTATCTTGCAAAGATATAAAACGAAAAGTACAGTAAAGTGCTTTGACCAGAATCATGTGAGTAAGGTGACAATAATTTAGTCACAGATAGATTCAACGATGCATGAGCCACAGTAATATTTTGTCAATATAAACTGACAGTTTTAACAAAACCATCAAATCAGAAGTTTACGACTATCAAATATAAGTTAAACACTTAGTATAAAAGTAGGTTCTTGGTAAGCAACTCGTAGATGAATACGGAAACTTTTAATTAAAGCTTCCGGTAATGTACAATGGAAATAATTCTATATAGTATGCAATATACGGTTTGTACCTACACTGATATTATCCCTCATATTACCATTAATGCCTTGATGGAATTAAATCAAGCTTTCATTAATGTTTTATGAACCGAATCTACCTAGATAAAGATAAGCAAAGCCAAACACACTTAAGATCATCAAGTGTAAGCAATCTCTTAAAATAACCATAGGATTTCAGTAATTTGCTCATACGAGATGATGATAATGTCATTAGTACAGATATGGGCGGTACAGAAAAGTACTAAAGCAAATTAAATCATGAGATTAACGTATATTAAAAAAAAGTTAATTACTCCCTACGTGTACGAAATATTTTCCAAAAATTTATGATCGGAATCAAACCTCGAGAAGAAATATCAGTTAAAATGCTTTTATAAAGACATACCCAAAATTGATGGGTTACGTTTAATTAATATAAAATGCAGTAAGCTTTTAAGGCACGTTTTTGGAAAACGTGTTCCATCGTTTTTCGCTGTTAGCGGAAATACAAAATGTCAAAAAATAAAATTCGAAGTTCTACGTATACCACTGGATGGTGTTAATATTAAGTTACGAGTAACAACATTTCAGATAGAATTTAAATAATTGTGTGATTAGATAAGTTTCAATGTGTAAATAAGTAAATTAACGTGTACAGAAATGAAGTAAGTATTGATTTCTCCCAGTTAAGTAGAAAATTACATTTTAAACACGAAAGGCCTAATGAGAATGGCGTTATATGAAGAGCAGCTTTACATATGAATTTACTAAAGGCGAAGTTGTTTTTTTACACTAATCTCACAGTGAAATATAAAATGTGGTTGCGTAAATTACGCACGGTACACTCTGTGCCAATCACATTTGCGTGATAAACTTCGTGTTCAACTAACCAGTGCCCATTCAAAATTCGGGTGAGCTTTGCCCTAGTAATGGTTGCCCTATTGAGCGAAAAATAGAAGGTATACATTTATAATTCTTTATCGATTCAGTGAAGGTAGATTTGCGAAGAATTAAACCCTTTATATCATAATCGCCAAGACGTACACTGGACCTTTGACTTCAATCTGTAAGGTATATGTATTGTGTTGAGGTCAATATTATATATGAAATGACTACAAAAATGCTTTCAAATGACACGTATCATGATCTGAAAATTTTGTTGACTAAAACTTTTAACAGGATAAAACATTACTACGTGACCTTTAACTACGCGTTACCTAACTGTAGTGCATAAATTTTGGACCTGAAAAGTTTACGTTTAGGTAAAATCCGTTCGTCTAGACTAGTTTATAACAAAGGATTAATGTCTCTAAAACCATGTTTTTATATGTACTTTACCGCATGCGTTTCCTCCCATCAATCAAACTGAGTTAATAAAAACGAAAACTTCTTTACTAAATGTTAGCCAATTCTTGTGTTACAATTACTTAACCCTTCTGTTGTAAAACTGAATCATTCAACCTCAAATATTCCGCTTAGCGTAGTATTTATTTTTATAACGCTAATAGATTATAGATTAAAAGCGCCGATTTTTAAATAAAAACAAAGTGGAAGAATTTAGTTACTTTACATTGCTCCCACCTGTATTATATGAGTAAAACGTGAATTTTGTTTCAGCACCGCCATCTTCCATTGAAATACTGGACCATCCTTCAAACTCTAAAATCGAAATAAGAGAAAATCAAGAATTTCATTTAGAATGTCGAGTAAAAAACGCAAAACCTGCCGCTAAAATTGTATGGTATCGTGGAAACATAGAACTTAACATTCGTAAGTCTATAATCATTTTCTTTACAAATATCTGATAAACATTTCCTGTTTAGCTAATCGAGAAGACCAAACAACTGAAGTAACATCAAAATCTGGAAACAAAAAAGCTATCCGGTATGATACACATTCCAGAATTTCGCTTAAACCTTCGGCTGAGGATGATTACGCTGAATATACTTGTGAAGCTAGACACGAAGCCCTTTCTCCAGATTTGCCAATGCGAACTACTGTACATCTAAGTGTACTATGTAGGTCAAACCACTTTGCACTGAATCACAATGTTATTAATTCAATTACAGATCCTCCAGGTCCTCCATATATTGAAGGTTATACAGAGGGTGAAACTATTCGCCGAGGTCAAACTGTTGAACTCGTGTGTAAAAGTAGGGGAGGTAATCCCCCTGCTCAACTAATTTGGTACAAAAACGGAGAACAAATTCGTATGGCGTATAGGACAGCTGGACGAGTTTCAGAAAATGTGTACACGTTTACAGCAGATGCAAGCGATGATAAAGCTAGATATAAATGTGAGGCTAGCAATGTTATGTCATCCAAACCACTCAAGGCTCAAGTTGATTTAACCGTTTATTGTGAGTGCCTTTTGTTAAATAGATATTTTGTGTAAACTCATTATTTTATAGTTTCACCCGCTCATGTGATAATATCAGGACCCACTGAAGCAAGGGTTGGAGATCCTGTTCCTTTGACGTGTTCAACTGCTAATAGTAATCCGGCAGCTGATATTAAGTGGATGGTAGCTGGACGACAAGTTAGAAATGCAACTTCGAGAACGATGGTATCACCTGAAGGGGGTTGGATTACCACGTCTAATATTACCGCAATTGTCGAACCTAATCGTAAGAGTTTAGTTGTTATCTGCCATGGTTTAAATATGCAGCTAACTGAAAATGTAGTATCCACCCATACCATTAACGTATTATGTAAGTAGTGCAACTGATGTTCAAAGATTTTGCTGATTTGTACATTGTAGATCCTCCAAGCCAACCCTTCATTCACGGATACACTAAAGGCACGAACGTTCCCGCTGGTACAACGCAGAAGATTTCTTGCACATCTTCTGGCGGTAATCCCCTAGCAACGATGACATGGTACAAAAATGACAAAAAAGTAAGTGAATTATTTTATGGGTCTTTGTGACTAAAAGGAAACTTTTAGATTAACTCAAAAATTAAAACCACCGACAAATCGGTCACTGCAGAAATTGAAATATTGACCAACGTTACAGATAACGAAGCTCGTTATAGATGCGAAGCGGCTAATTCTGCAACTGAAATTCCTTTATTTGAAACCATCACAATGAGTGTATATTGTAAGTTAAACGATAAACGTATTTGCCATATCATTAACTTTTTACTATAGTTCCACCAGAGCACGTAAAAATACGGAAAGAACCTTCCGACTTTAAACCAAATACTGACGCAACCCTTGTATGCGATTCCAGTTCGAGTAATCCTCCAGCACGTTTATCATGGTGGCGTGAAGGTATACCGGTTGATGGTATTTACAATACATCAAAACCAGGTTTGCATGGTGGAAAAGTCTCATCCATTGAATTAAAGCTTAACATCAGTGAGCAACTGAATGGAATTGTATATACATGTCAAGCCACAAACGAAGCTTTACAGCAGTCCGTACACGAGGCCATCACACTTAAGGTTTTATGTAAGTATCTTAACCTATGCAACTATTTTTTTTGCAACTTCCTTTTGTAGATAAACCAGTTTTTGATAAGACTAATGAAGAATTTATAAGCGGAATTGAGAACGAGCCTTTGATTATTTCACTAAAAGCTGATGGTAATCCTAACAATATTGCTTATACGTGGACCAAGGATGGATTGCCAATTACACAAGCATCGGGTAGCTCTGGAATGGAACGAATTATATCAGATGGTCCTGTGCTCAATATAACCAGACTGAGTCGCCATGATGGTGGAACGTACACTTGTGAAGCTTTAAATTCGCAAGGAAGCTCAGTTATTCACATCAATATCACGGTACAATGTAAGTAGAGTGTTGAATTAAAATTCAAATTTTAAACGTATGCTTTTAGATGCAGCAACAATTGTATCTATTAGTGAAAACGTAATAGCCAACGCTCAAGAAGACGCAACGCTTTCTTGTTCAGTTGAAGGTAACCCTATGCGTGATGAGACAATCGTGTGGAAACGAAATGATTTTCCTGATTTTGATGCTCGCACATCAGTTATGTACGACAAAAATGGAACGTCTTACTTAAGGATAACTGCTGTAACTCGAGAAGATTTAGGTCAATTTCAGTGTGTTGCCAATAATGGTATCGGAAACACAACCGTGCGCGATGTTTTACTAATTGTTAAACGTAATATTTCTCTACTTGTCATATTCTAAGTCCTTATCCAAATTTATGTTCCAGATAAGCCAGAAATTGATCAATCACCTAACTTACTTAAATTCGCCAGTGATGCTGGAGATACTGGTAAGGTGGTATGCCGAAGCCAAGCGTCGCCATTGGCACGGTACTCTTGGGCACGTTCCGGAAGTCCATTACGTACAAACACTACTGGAAAATATTATATGACGTATAAGCAAATTGACAGCTTAGTTTCGGAATCGGTTTTAATCATAACTCATGTGACTTCAGCCGATTATGGCAATTATGAATGTGTGGCTAAGAACGAACTGGGTTTTGCAACCGTTTCTCCCAGATTGGAAGTCACATCAGTACCAGATCCTCCTAGTGTATTATCAATACTAAATGTAACGCATAATTCTGTTGTGTTATCTTGGGTGCCTGGGTTCGATGGCGGAATGAAAGCAAGTTACCAAATACGGTACCGAACACTTGAGAGCGATCGTTACAAATATGAAGACGTATTGTCAAATGAAACACAGTTTACAATTAATAAACTAGAAGCTGATACGGCATACGTATTTTCCATAATGGCATCAAACAAGCTTGGTAACAGTAAATACTTACCTGACGTTACCATGGCCAGGACAACAAGTACGTTACTACATATTAATTTTTTGGGGTCTATAGATCTTAATTAACTGTTATTCACTTTTTGGCTTTTGGTTATTGCGGGAAAGCACATATAACTAACAGCAAAACTCCTATTTAATACTAACACTTCTTCCTTAAATTAGATCAAATACCTCCACACTACACTTCTCCAAGCTCTGATGAAAGAAGCTTCAAAGATTTCCCGGGATTGCTTATAATAATTGGGACTATTGTAGCGACTGCTTTAATAGTAATGAATGTCTTATTAATCGGCTGTTGCTTACACAGAAGATCTAAGAAACGTATAGCAGGTAATTATTTTCTTTTTCTTAGCATTACCATATGAGTCATCCGAAAAAGTATCGCCCGATGGATTTTTAACCAAGAACGATGTTAATCAACATTACATAACTATTTCAACAGTTATGGGACTTTTTGTTATCATTAACATAGCCATCATTGTTGGATGTTTTTACGTTAAAGCTAGGCGATCTAGAGGTGTGTTTTCGTTTTCTTTTTGCTCATTTTTAAAGTTGCATTATTTTCATGTAATCTTTTTTTTTTAGAACAAGCCAACCAAACTAGTAAATCCGCAACTATTGAAATGTACGCTCCTAACAGTTACAATGATACTGTAACGGGTGAAACGTTATCATCTGTTAGTGAGAGAAGCGAAACTTACAGCAATGAAGGTAGTAACGTCGATTATGTGGTAAGTTGAATGTTAGAAATAATGAAGGGGTATTTTAAAATCATTTTTAAGGACGAGGGTCGTAAGCAAGCTGCAAGTACGTACTTGATGGATACGCAAGATCAACCTTCTCCTTATACTGGTTTTACTCGGTTTGAAATGCAGATCCAACCAAATATGGTGCATAAAACACATACTCTGCCTCATCCTCATCATCATCAACACTTGCATGAGAGATCAAGAGCACGCGATGATCAAAATCTCGGCTATCAAGGTAATATGTCTGGTACGTATCTATCATAGATCCAATTTCCAGAATATTTGCCTTCCATTGCCATGTAAGATCCTTGCAATATTTTGTCGCATAAAACCTAGCCTTTGTAAACATTTGCAAGAAAAAAATTATTAATTTCTGTACTGCATTATTCGCTCTCAGCGGCAGTATCTAGAAGTTCAAGGTTCATACTTTCGTTTTATTTCTTTGCTTTGCTGTCCAAATCGAACGATTTTCTAATCGTAGGTCAAACGTTTGTTAATTGTCCACAGTAACAGCTAGTGAGTGTATTTTTTGTACATCCCTGAAAATAATTTTTAAACGCTAGTAATTTCGGCCATTCAATATCAAAGGTGATGAGTATTCTAATAATGGGCCTATAGTTTTGTGAACTTATAGCAAAAAGTCTCACTGCGGCTCATTTGTTTTAGCCATTAGAGTACTTTGTTTCGAAATGAAAAACCATAAAACAAAACTACATGTATTGTGATACAAGTCCACATGAAGGATATGTCCAATTTCCCCAAGGAATTGATGCTTAAGCTATCCTAGTTTATCTTCAAATGCTTCAATATACAGTGGGGGAACCTAAAGCTATGACCACTTTTCCTAACAGTGTAAATTGACGCTAAATCTCTGGTTCGATGAAATGATCTGATCAGATCGAAAAGGACAGTATAAGAAGTACTTTTAGGAAATGGTGCCGAAATTTGTCAGAAGTGTCACAGTCGATTCAAACCGAACGATTTTCTAGTCGTATGTGAAACGTTTCTTAATGGTCCACAGTACCAGCTAGTGAGTAGTGTAATATTTTTTGTACACCCCTGAAAATGATTTTTAAACGCTAGTAATTTCAGCCATGAAATATCAAAGGTGATGAGTATTCTAATAAGGAGCCTGTAGTTTTATGAACTTATCGCAAAAAGTCTCACTGCGGCTCATTTGTTTTAGCCATTAGAGTACTTTGTTTCAAAATGGAAAAACCATAAAACAAAACTACATGTATTGTGATACAGATCCACATGTAGGATATGTCCAGTTTCCCCAAGGAATTGATGCCTAAGGTATCCTGGTTTACCTTCAAATGCTTCAATATACAGTGTGGGAACCTAAAGCTATGACCACTTTTCCTAACAGTGTACATTGGCGCTAAATCTCTGGTTCGATGAAATGATCTGATCCGATCGGAAAGGACAGTATAAGAAGTACTTTTAGGAAATGGTGCCGAAATTTGTCAGAAGTGTCACTGTCGGTCCAAACCGAACGATTTTCTAGTCGTATGTGAAACGTTTGTTAATTGTCCACAGTACCAGCTAGTGAGTGTTGTAATATTTTTTGTACACCCCTGAAAATGATTTTTAAACGCTAGTAATTTCAGCCATGCAATATCAAAGGTGATGAGTATTCTAATAAGGGGCCTGTAGTTTTATGAACTTTGTTTCGACATGGAAAAACCATAAAAACAAAACTACAGGTAGTGTGATAAAGATCCACATGAAGAATATCTCTAATTTCCCCTAGTTTACCTTCAAATGCTTCAATATACAGTGGGGGAACCTAAAGCTATGACCACTTTTCCTAACACTGTAAAACGCACTATAATCAATATAATAAGACAACTTTGTAACAAAAATATTGGATTACTCAATTACTCAGTGGCTCAGTGGCAAAGGTGTCAAACTTGTAACTGAAAGGTTCCAAATTCGAATCGGGGAATATTCAAGTGCTTAGGAAAAAATCAAAGATAACTAAATTCTTCAGGACTAAGCCTGATGGCGGAAGTGTGGTCTGCATCCGAAACGTCGCGTTATCAAAATAAAATTGTAGAAATAGTCCCATCAACTCAACTAGTATGAGACCACAGTTACAAAACACTTATAATACAAACTTTGTAACTATTTATATATATATATATATATATATATATATATATACATATATTATGCTAATTTAAAGTAATTTTTACTAAATGGCCACAATTTGATTCTAAGCACATTTTTAAACGATTTTAGAATTTTTCTATAACCCCTTTTCCCCTCGGGTCCGTCTACCTAGCTATTTCCGGAGACACTGCAGCCTATAAGGCTTATTGTGTTCTTCTTAGTGGTTTGCTACACACAGTCCGTGATCTTAATGCAGAGCACACAGGCCACTCGCGGAATGTGTGTTTAAGTTTTCCGGTTCTTCACCGCAGAATCTACATCAAATTTCGTAATCTTCCTTAAATGGTCCTTAACAGGTGCATGTCCTGTCAGGAGGGCGGTGAGGATCCTTAACTGTAATTACATTCAGGGCCCTTTGTATGCGCTTTCTAACAGTGCTGGTAAATCTCCCTTCTACTAGGATGACTATGTGATCGCGTATCCTAACGGACTGCCAGAGTCTCATGCAGCAGCGATGTATACACCACCCTGCCACTTAACATGTTGTCTATCCACCTGCATCTATATCCAGGAATGCCCCCAGAAGGATCTCCTTGTTTTCCGGCGTTTTTTCCACTTTCTTGATCAGCTGGTGGAGCGCTGTTCCTGTTGATGAGCCTGCTCTGAAGGCAAACTAGTTTCGGTGGCGTGGCTGGTTTTTCCATTATCTTGAGGATAAAAGACGTAAGACTAATTGGTCTGTAAGCCTTGGTATGAGAATAATTGCCCCAACCAAGGGTGGGTATAAAAATCACCCTGGTTAGTCTCCATTTCCTCGGAAGGTATTTCAAAGCCAGGCTTGATCTTTTCTGCTTTCCGGAGCTTCTTCTTTTGTACCGCGGAAAACTTCTTTGTCTGCAGTCTCAGGTTAGCAACCCCTGCAGCCGTTACCCCAACGTCTGGCAATCCAGGTACTGGTTCGTCAGGCAAGCCTGATCCTTGCGCTTGGACCACCTCCATTGGCACCGCTACGGATCCACCGGTGACCTCTCCTCTGTATCTGAAATAAACGTGTCCCACGAGTATGGTTAGCCGTGAAAAGCATGATGCGCTCATTAGGCGCGTCTATACCTATGAAAAGCACGATCCACCCCTTTCCGTCTCCATATTTAGATATTAATTTGTTTAGAAACGTTTGTTTTAAAATATTTGCCCTGTACTCGCATCATCTTGCTAAAATCAAATGTTACATTATATTAACCGCGGAAATCAGCTCTCAGGAAGTGTTCGAACGAAATTTCGTTCGTTATTTATCTGAAATTCTTCAAAACAGTGCTGTCCAATAATCCCAAATGAAGCCGCACCACACCATACGGTGTCGACGTTTTTGTTTATTTACGAAACTATTTAAAGATAAAGGCGCCCGCACGTTGTGGTAACCCCGGGCGTATGCCCTTCCCTGAAATCCTAACCGACGAGATTAAAAATTAATCTTCAAGAGGAGTTAAGTAGTCCACATTAAGGAACAATTTATAGTCCATACCCAGGTATTATCGTTCAACAATATTTGAGGTACTGAAGAAGCGGATTTTTTTTTTAATTTTGCATTTTTGTTATGGAGCACTACCTTTATATATATATATATATATATATATATATATATATATATATATATATATATATATATCTTAGAGATGTATGTAAGTAACTTCACTGGAACAACAATGTGATGATTGTAGTTATTTAGACATGTCATAAAAAAATAATGTAAATGCCCTCACCCGTGTTTTTATATTGATCCTTTATCTGTGAAGCGAACTTCGTGAGTCGTAGTTTGTTCCTATTCTGTTCTGTGGTACAATTTCAAACATTAACCAAACGAACCTGTCCGTCGAAAGAACTTCCATGAATAAGATTCTGACCAACTGGCGTGGAAGTGACACGAATTTAAATCATTTCACTGCGACGACAATGGTTCCTAGGTTATCCAAAGCTAACGTTTTCTTGTGTCCTCAGAGACTCATTTTCCAAATGTGCACACTGTTCCGCACATCATTGCACTGCAAGATATAGGGAGCTTTTATTGTTTCGCCATGCACGTGATACAACGCTGAATGTGGCACCCAGTAAACCAATGCGTTGCGTCTGAAATCGTCTAATAATGCGTCCAAGTTTTTCAACATAAAAATCTTTGAACAAAATACGATTGGAGGTGCTGATCAATAAGGGTGAAAGTTGTGGAAGAAAATCGAAAGAAGAAAATTGTAAAACCGATTGTTATGAGCGGCACCCATGACATAGCGATTCGAGGTAAAACTGGCTCGATGTTGCGCGACGCAATCACATCCACCATAGCCGATGCAATTTTGATATCAATAAAAAAGGATGTGTCAAATCGCCTTGGCCATATGATGTACCATTGCGGGAAAAACTGCGGCCGTTCAGAATCGAGTTGTTGATAAGTTGCTGAAAACGGCCATATGTCCTAGACTTTGTGGTGAAGTTTCGGCGGTTAGGAACGCATGTGGTGGAGTAAAATCCATTATTGCTTTTACCGGAAACAGTACGAAATGGAGTACTACGTTCCCAAAGCCCAACGATGTTGTGAAACACAATGGACTATGAAATATACGAGTTAGAACACTTTGTTGGAATACGACATTAAGTTTTATTGTTACGATGGAATTATTTGATAATGCGCTTTAAGTAGTTGAAATGGACAGATCAATATTGACAGGCACATTATGGAATTAAAAAGCTTATTTACCATTCATCCTGAAAATGTTACAAATTGATGACATTTGATCGCGCGAACTGCTCTAGTAATAGTGTTGAATAACATTATCGCCAGAAGCTCTACATATCCCATACTTGAAAGATTTCATAGTTTAAATGAACATTCACATGATTTTTTGGTATTGATTCCGACAAATTAGCGAAAAGTAACTGTGGCCGGCTACAACTCTGCAATAAATCGCTTGGTATCAGTTTATGGTATACTGTTGAACAGCATCAGCCCAACTCTAAGAGGTTTTTTAAATACAGTGCGTCTGATGTAATTTCTGATTCGCCACCACCCGCATTTTTGAATGAACGATACGTGGCATCAAAACGTGGTTGCATTCTAGGATGTCGGATGGCAGGTGTTGAACCTATGCATGTTGGGATCGCTTCCCAAACGAGTACCAATGAACCAAACTTTTAAAGGTAGAGTTTTTGATCGATTTGACAGCTGTTAAGGATAACTGCGAATAATTATATCCATAAAACGCATTAGGTGAGGATTGGTCCTAGATTTTTTCTTAACATCACCATATCATAAAGAATGGAAGTACATTGTCATGTTAATAAATTTTTTGAAGTAGTGTTCTAATAATTGGTTCATACATTGTGTACCTTGGTAGTTCATACGTGTTCGGCGTTCTTGCCCCTTCTTGTACAGAATCCTGTGGGCGTTCACAAAGTGAGGTTTGTCTGCTATTAGTAGGTGGCGAAGTACATTTTCATTATCTTCCAAAACACAGAACATGACTCCTATTTCCATGAGAAGAGAATCTTTAGAATGGGCATTCATCAAATATTATGACATTTGTGACTTTTACCAAAAAATAATAATTTTACTTTACTAAATATTAATTTTTCCATTTTCGTGGCAATATATACCTGGTGGTGAATGGTCGTACGACTACCATAAGAATTCCAATGGGAAATCATAAACTCTCGAATTCCTGCTTCCCTAATTATTTTAGGTAAAAACTTCTCTTCAGCTGAAACTACGCTAATTTCAAAAAATGCCAGGATGCCGTTACGTTTCAAATTTATCAATATTGCCAAGTCAGTCTATTAGTCATAACAATAGATTTAAAAGTGTCGTTCAGCGTTTCATAAAAGATGGAAATTGTAAAAATGTTTTATTCCGGCAATAGTATTCAGCGCTAAATATCCAAACCGATCGATTTCAAGCCATACTACAATTGCAAGAATTATTACCAAATTTGAAAATAGTGGACCGGTGGTAAATGCACCGAAAATTATGAAGCCAACATTCAAAGAATGTAACGTACCAATTCTTGGTTATCGTTACCTTAATTTAAGTTTTGAATTTGTACTATTATTGGTAAATATATTTACATTACGGTGGTATCGAGACATAATTACATTTTGGTATATGTCGATAGTACATATAATTTCGTTGTAATAATTGATGGTAAGGTAAAGCGTGGTGGATGACGTCATTAAATACATAAAATGGCGTGCATGATAATGCAACTTTACCTCGAAGAATAAAAAATGGAGATACCTTTGTTTTGCGTCAATAACGCATGCTGATTTCGTCGTCTGTGTCTGCTTTCATTGCACCAAAATCTACGTTTGTAGTCTGCTCTACATTTCGTTTATGCTTGAACAATTGAAATTGCCGTACGTCGCCACACCGCATGTTTATCATATTGATGGGAAGTGAGGTTCTCGGGTTGCAGCTCGTTTCAAAATAAAGTTAATACATTATATTTGTTTTAAGTATTACAGAATGTAAGTGCGTATCCTTTTGACGCAAAGTCCGTTTTATGTGAAAACCGGTCGGTATATTGTTGTTTTGATGCGGTTGTAATGAGGAGGAACCGCTGACTTCGGTTTACATTTTTTAAGATTTGAATGCATAGCCTTGTGACTGTAATATTTGTTGACATAGGTCAGGCAGACTTTTTTATACAGTGTTGATCGGCGTTCATTCTGAATTCTACGTAAAGATGAGTTGTATGTTGTACAGTTTTTGTTGATTTAGTAATTGGTTAACGTCGTGAAGCTTTGCGAGAGGTACTGTTTTAGTTGGTTTCATGCTGAAAGTAATCATATCTTATTTTGTTTCATTAAATATACATATAAATGCAACTGTTTAGTGTTATTAAGATTACCTGTGGTATTAATGTACAACTTGCTCAACTTTTGATGTATTTTAATTATTTAACCTATAAAATTGCGCCTAGCAAAAACAAACGAATGATTACTGACTACAACTGTGTACATATCACTGAATCCCGCACAACCTGAAAATAAATGAGTTCTCAACATACAGTAAGTTTCGTAAGCAATGTACCTTGATGAGCTTGACCGAGGTGCAAACTTACCGTTTAACGTCAAATACCAATCTCTACACTGAAAATGAAAATACTACAAATGTATTAACTGCAGTTGTTGAAAATTCTGGTATAAGTTCTCAATAAATTGGGAACTAGTTTGGGATGCGTAATACAACCGCATTAAAATTTTTGAAAAAGAATAATTTCCATTCGTACAAACTTCAGTATCGTCAGGAGTTGCTTGAGGGGGACGAGTTTTGTTATGCTGGAGAATGCTAATCTAGATCGACAATTTTTAAAGGACGTTTGTTTTACGGATGAGTGTTCATTGACGTTAAATAATGAAGCAAACGTGCAAAATTATAGGATTTGGACAACAAGAAGGCCTGAAATTGTTGTTGAAAGCCGATCTTAATATCGTCAAAAAATTAATGTTTGGGTAGGAATATTCGGACAACATATTATTGGATCATTTGTTTGTATGAGGAAAATCTAAGCGCGGATAGGATTTTGGATTTGCTGCAAGTACAAATTTTACCGGCTCTAGCAGAACTAGCTCCAGAGGAAGAAGAAATTTGGTTTCAAATGGATGATTGCCCTGCTCACAACAGCCGAGAAAATAAAGACTTTATTAGTAATTGTTTTAATAACTGTATAATCTGACCAAATTGTGCTATTAGGTGGCCTCCAAGACCTGGAGATCCCTAATGACTATTATCTATGGGGACATTTAAAATTACACAAAGGAAGCAACGTTCTACTATTTTCAAATTTGATAGTAATTCTTCCAATAAATAGTTTTGACTAATTTTTTAGACAATTAACTCTATTTATTAACCTGTTTTTTTCATTGATTGTTTTTACCTAAAATAATTAGGGAGGCAGGAATTCGAAAGTTTATGATTTCCTATGGTGCGTCCGACCATTCCCCACCCGGTATAAGGATTTAAAGGTTTAATAACAACTTCTCTGTATTATAATATTTTTATTGCAATTTACTTTTTATTGAGAAGTAAAATATTTGTTGTAAGGCACAAACATAACATCAAAATACTCACTTTAATATTTTTTGATTACAGCAAAATCCTCTTACATCAGTGCTCCATCACCAGCCCCACCAGCTGACGGTTCTTACTACAACATGTCGGATCGCTACTTATCGTACCCACCACCATTGGACTTTCAAAATCCACCCCCAATACCAATTCATCCACATCTAACGCACACTCATACACCATCTCCTCCACCTCTACCAGCTAACGGCTCACTAGTACGTCACCAACGAGTAGCAGTACCACCTGACGTACTTCATAACACTAATCAAAATATGCAAATTCTACAAGCTCAAACTTTAAATCAAAAAAAGGAATTAAGCAGTTTTGGTAATGGATACGGTGTGAATGAACAAGAAGGACATCTTGTTTGAGACATGGAGGATATCTTGTACGTTTTATAAATTTAGAAGTGAGAATGTAGTGCTTAACATCGAACGTGATATTTTCTTTTTTTTGTATTTCGGTGCGATCGATATTAAACGAAAAAAAAAATACTCATTGTTATTGTGATTTAGATAAAATGCAATACGGATGGACTGAATAATATAAATTAATAAAACAGTGCATCACTGTGAAATTATAAGAAGTAAGACTATTTTAATATTTAAATAATGTTGACAGTTGTTAAATGTCGTTAAATAGTTGTTAAGTTGTCGAAGACGTAAAGCCAAACGACTGCTTTTATGAATTTGGCTACACGAGAAGGGTAAAATTCATTCGAAATATTTTTGTATTTTTCGTTTTTTTTTATATTTGTACAGATTGTTCGTTATTTGCTCTTTTATTACCTTATTTTGTTGCAAGCTTATTTAAAGTGTGAATGACGAACAGGTCAGACTCTGCTTTTCCACGAATTTGTGATCATGTAAATAGTTTTGTATTCTTTGTTACTGTTATATTTTAGTACTATATAAGAACTTTGACATAACAAACTTAGGGACCTACTATTATTAAGTTCAATTAATAATTTAATTTAAGTTTATAATTTTATATCCTACTAGTCCAAATGACAACCAAAGTTAATTTTCGCTGTATAAATTTCATTTGCTTTCATTTAGTTTTGTATATTTTTTATAAGTTTAATTTTCATTTCTATTGTATATAACTGTATTTTTAGTTTATTCTAAATAATAAATTTTGATTATTTTCTTTTTTTCTATTTATTATTCCAGGTCAATATAGGTTATCACAGTACTATCTTCCAGAAATTTAACGGAACAATAGGGTATATCCGCTAATATAAATTTGAAAAAAAATATACGCCTCGCGGTAAACATTTTGTCAAAATATGTTTGTAGCTAAGTGTAGATATAAAACAATCATCTTTTTATAGATCCTTAAATCTAGTTGTATTTGTCAAACCCGAGCTTATATAATTAATGTTAAGTTAACGAAAAGAATCAATAAATTAATGTAAATATGTAATATAAATAATTATGAAACTCAAACCTTCCAGTTTTGCCAATGTAATAATAATAATAATAATTAGATGTGTAAAGTGCCTTTTAATTCATACAATCTGCCATTGTATTTAAATTAGGCATAGATTTTTAAAATTTGTGTTTTTTATTAGTTTCGTTTTTTAATCAATTGTTAATGTATGTCCGTTTACTTAGATAACAAATTTTTTATTGACTTACCAAAGAAGAGTTAAAATGGTATTTGTCTTCTTTTTTAAAGCATGATTGCTGAATGTGCATAATTATTGGTTTATCCAGTCAATATAGCATGTATGTCAGTTCATCTCGTACTTGTATATTGTTAAGTCTTATGACAATTAAACGCTCACATACATTATTGTGGTTTTGATTGCCTCCACACAACGATGAACACCTTAAAGTTGTAGACAGCTTTAATTATAGATATGAAAATGAAAACTTGCATCCCAAATTAAAAGTACTCATCTTTTTGTGTAAAAATGGAGTGATTAAAAGTAAACTTTCAATAGGACTTGCAACTACCCTCCACATGAAAAAGAGAAGGGTTGTCAATGTATAAAACAATTAAAATAACAGTTCCACAGATAACTGTAATTGTTATCGAGACGCTTAAATTGGTATAAAGTATATATAAGATATAAAACACAAAAGATGATGCCTGAAATAACAACATGGTCTAAAAACCCACTATTGGATGTGATGGCATTGTCAGTAGTTGATCACAAAATCAGTAACAGAATAAATATTAAAACATCTGGATAATAACATTCCAGAACACTTTCTTCGGACGAAATCTAATAATCAAAAATGCCATAATAATAAAACATAATTTAAATACATTTTAATACTGGCCTAAAGCTATAAAAAAATACCACACAACCTTCCAACCTACAAAATGAAAATGAAAAGAAATTAAATAATTTTAATAACATTTTTCCAAGGACAATTATGCAACCTCTGTTATAATAAGTTCTTTACGAAAATAGGGAACACTGTAAAAACAAAAACAATAATCTATGTCAGACGTTTAAAACTTCATGACAGACAGAGGTTAATAGACATCTAGATCCTAACTTAAATTAAAAGTAGTGAAAAAATATTAATATTGATTTTTACCTTCCAACCTACATAGAAGGTTATGCAATCGACTTATTGGCTCATTTTACAAGTTTTGCCAAGATCGGCCAATATGTTTGGATGTCGGTGTGTGTGTCTGTATGTGTGGATGTATGTTAGTATCCACGATAACTCCAGAACTAAAATTAGATTAGAGATGATTAGATTTTGGGTGGCGGAGAGGAGGAAGGTATTAGGGGCAGTTTTTGGTTTTATAAGAAAAAGTGTGGACGTATTTTTTAAAGAAAATTTAATTTTACATAAACTTTCTTTATAAAGGCTTTTAATGTAAAGCGAAATAAATGTAAAAATTAAATAAATATGATTGAAAATGCTTAAGCTGTATTATCGACATTTTTATAGAAGCGGGCGGCTTTGGAATTTTTTTTACGTTAACATGTATTTGTGTCTATTAGTTTCTATCTGACATGAAGTTTTGAACGTCATTGTAACATAAATTACTGTTTTTGTTTTTACAATGTTACCTGTCTATCCACATCTAGATGTCTATTAATCTCTGTCTGTCATGAAGTTTTAAACGTCCGTTTGACATAGATTATTGTTTTTGCGTTTAAATTGTTGACTATTTTCGAAATAAATTTCTTATAAAAGAGGTTTAATAATTATCCTAAAAATGTTATTCAAATTATATCATTTCTTTTAATTTCCATTTTGAAGTTTGGAATGTCGTGTGGTACACCAGATATTCTTAGGATAACTATGCGTAGATAACCAAACAGGCAACATTGTAAAATCAGAAACAATAATCTATGTCAGAATGACGTTTTAAACTTCAAGTCAGATAGAGATTCATAGACATAAATACAGGTTAACGTAAAAAAAATTCCAAAGCCGCCCGCTTCTGTCGATAATACTGATTCAACATTCTCAACCATATTTACTTAATTTTTACATTAAAAAACTTTATAAAGAAAGTTTATGTAAAATTAAATTTTCTGTAAAAAATACGTCTACACTCTTTCTTATAGAATTAATCGTTATTCAGATAATGAAAACATTTGAAGTGACACTTAAGTTCTACCTAAGGAATTTTTTGCCGCTAAACAACGCGTCATAACAAAAAATTGCATATAACATAATTAATCGATATGTTTAAGGTCTATATTTAGGTATTTTTATATCTTTGAAGTATGCAGATTTTTCAGAAATATTTGATAAAAACCAAAAACTGCCCTTAATAAACCCCTTCTCCGCCGCTAGATTTCTCCCAAAATCTACTGAGCTCTGAGCCCAACGAAAACAGGCTTAAATACAAAATGTTAAGTACGTAGGGATTTTCGTTCTGGAGTTATCGTGGATACTAACATACATCCACACAGACAGACACACGGTGTCGCGACAAAGGACGCGGATATATATATATATATATATATATATATATATATATATATATATATATATATATATATATATATATATATACATATACACACACAAGGTGTCTAGAATCTACCCACGTTCTGTGGCTATCTTTGTTGTTATAAGAGATACAGAGTTGGTTAAATCAGCGAAGTTGGTTAGAATTATATGATAATTCAAATACCGATAAGAAAATTCAACATTATTGCCAACTTTCTAAGATATCTGAAAATAACTAAAAATCGTCCAAATTTTCAATCGGCTATATCTTTTTTAATATTCAAAAAGTTATAAAAGAGCCTTTTGGTAGCGATTTTTACGCAAAATGGGAAAATGCGAATAAAAAAAATTTGTAGCATTTATTTTTCGAGCTACAACCCAAACATACATTTTTATTAATGGCAACTATAGATAGCTATGGATTCATTCGATGACTTATTTCTTTCTGATTTCAAAAATGTATAGATTTGTATGTTTAGTATTATTAATTAACTCACAATTTTCAAGAAATTATAATTATAGTATTTACTAAACGAATGCAATGTTTGCCGTGGTGTGCTGTGACAATTAAAAACAAAACTCTTCATAGATTGACTGTCAAATAGTAGATATTGAATTAAATTATTTGTTGTAATCAGTTGTAGTGCTTACTTAAATAGTTAATATTAATTTATTAATGGCTTATTCTTCTGAAGAAACAAATGATATGCTTTTTTGCTATTACGTGTCTAACAGAGATGCTAATTCTGCTTCGGAATTATATCTTCAGATCACCCGATGTGAGATTATTCTCCAAACTCGAATCGAATTTAAAAAAAATATGAGGCTTTTACTAAACCTCTAAATTTTAAAATTAATGTTAACACAGAAACAGAAGAACGTGTTTTAGCTTACGTCGAATTTAAACCTACTACATCTCTTCGTGAAATTGCGAACGAGTGCAACACTTCCAAAGATGAAGCCCACGTTACTTTGAAACAAAATAATTTTAATCTATATCATTTTCATATAGGAAATACATTGTATGTTGAAGATTATCAGAAAAGATTACGTTTTGCTACATGGTTGATTAATGAAAGTCGAGCAAACAATCAATTCTCGAAAACCATTCTTTTTACCGATGAAGTAAAATTTACAAACAACGGCACCTTCAATAAAAAAAAATGATATCCAATGGTCCCAAGATTATCCTCATATTACTGTTGAGAGGAGAGATTAATGTGCTTTTCAGTAAACGTTTGGTGCGGTATTATTGAACTTTTTCTTGTGGGGTGCAATTAAAGACAAAGTGTACCGAGTACAACCTGGTAACCTAGACGATTTAAAAAATAAAATTCGTGTTGCTATACAACAAATTAGAACCCAAAGTTTATTAAAAGTTCAAAACGAGATTTTAAAACGATGTCAAATGTGTGTTCAAAATAATGCAGGGCATTTTGAAGCACTACTATGATTGTGTTATCTGTTTATATTTTTTGCTGGTACTCTTCGTTGCAAGTTAAATTTATTTAGAACTTTTTTATTTTGATAATGTAATATATTATTTCTTGTTGTTTCCATAAATTTAGTAGTTGAATATGAGCTTATTTTATTATTTAAATGTTCAAATTTAATAATTACCTTTTTTTTGAAAATTGTGTGTTATCTAATAATATTAAACATACAAAGTTATACATTTTTGAAATCAGTGAAAAATAAGCCATCGAATGAGTCCATAACTACCTATAGTTGCCATTAAAAAAATGTATGTTTATTTACAGATATCTTAGAAAGTCGGCAACAATGATGAATTTTCTTATCGGTGTTTGAATTATCATGTAAATCTGCCCAACTTTGCTAATTTAACCGACTCTGTATTTCTTATAATAGCAAAGATAGCCATAGAAGGTGGGTATATCCTATACACCGATATATATATATATATATATATATATATATATATAAATATATATATATATATATATATATATATATATACTACGTTTCAAATGAAATGCACCACTTAGAAATAATAATGCTATGATTTTGAAATTTTGGGCTAAATAATGTTTCAGTATCATATAGAAAACGATGGAAGTTTCAAAAAGAAGAAGTCATTATGTACTTTGCACCACTGTTAACATCAATTGTCAACAATTTTTATTTGTACATTTTAAGAAATCTAGTTGCTTAGTGTCAATTTTTTGTTGTTTAACTGACACATTTATTCTGAAAAAATGCCCCCAGTAAGACAACAACGAAGCTTTGCCGAAGTTTCAGATTTTGACAGAGGTAGAATTATTGGCATGGTCTGTCATTTCGAGAAATCGGCAGAAGACTTAATCGAGACTACACCACGGTGGCCCGCATTTGGTCTTCTTGGTCTGAAGAAGGCATTCAACGACATCGTCCCAGTGGAAGACCACCATGCAGCACCAATGATCGTGAAGAACGACTTCTTAGGCGGATGGCCACAAGAGATCGGTTTCAGTCAACAAAGTCTGTTGCGGTGGACTGAACAGGAGCTATTGGGCGTCACCTATCAATGTCAACAATCTACATGAGAATTAGGTCTTTTGGCTTACATTCGTATCGTCCGTACCGACAACCCCAGTTAACTCAAGAGCATAAGACTGCTAGACTGGCATGGTGTCAAGAGCTGCGGGACTGGGGCGTTCAATGGAATAACATCGTCTTCAGCGACGAATCGCGTTTTGGTTTGTGGCGAAATGATGGTCGTCATAAAGTGCGACGGTTTCGAGGAGAACGTATAAATTTAGGTTTGTTAAAAGACGACCCACAGGCTTAACACCTGGAGTCATGGTTTGGGGCGCCATAAAAGTGGATTTTACACCTAATTTTCCGTAGAATTTAGTGGCGTGCATAGTTTCTCCCACAAAAAGTCAGTTGCTTCGCAAATAAACCAAATTTTTGCTTTTCTTAAATGGAATATTTATTTATTATAAGTTTTGTTATGAACGAATAAGTTCAAAGGTAAATAGGTAAATATGTAATTAAAAATTATTATTAATTTTATTAAATACATAAATAAAAAGTTTACCTCGAGTAGGATTTGAACCAACGACCTGTACCTTGTTAGAGTACCGCGCTAGTCATCTGCGCCATCGAGATTCAAGCCCCAATTTTGTCTTTATATCTGTAGAACTGATGTTAATTCTAAATATAATGAGATTACAATAAAATTACTTATATTAATGGAATGTGAGGCTGCAATATCGCAAGGATTCACACATACCAAAGCAACTTGACTAATATTAATTTATTATGGGGCTTGAATCTCACAGATGATTAGCGCGATACTCTGGCAAAGTACAGGTCATAGGTTTAAATCCTACTAGAGGTAAACTTTTTAATTTTTAATTACATATTTACCTTTGAACTTATTCGTTCATAACAAATTAATATTAGTCAAGTTGCTTTGGTATGTGTGAATTCTTGCGTATTGCAGGCTTACGTTCCATTAATATTCCATTATATTTAGAACTACCATCAGTTCTACATACATAAAGACAAAATTTGCATGGATTGGGACTTGAATCTCGATGGCGCAGATGGTTAGCGCGGTACTCTGCAAAGTACAGGTCGTAGGTTCAAATCCTACTCGAGCTATACTTTTTATTTCTGTATTTAATAAAATTAATAATAATTTTTAATTACCCTGAATATTTTTTTATTTTATAATAGAGGTTACTCTCAAATTTCAAAAAACATATATTGTGTGGCACTTCTTTTGCATTATTAACTTCAAAATTGAATGTGACGTTAATTTAACATTTTGATGATATAGTTGGCCATGAAACCTGTAAACTCAGTATAAACGCATATTTTCTTGAACGTTCAAAATATATTTGAGTATTAAAAATGGGTTACTAAATTCTTACTGCTTTATTATAATTATAAATATGTAAATACGCGATTATAATAAATCTAAGGACTTTACGTAGAAATGTAAAAATAATAACAAAAAATTATGCTAATTAGGTAAAATACTTTTTGAAACATATTCAAACTGGCAAATTGTTTGTTAGTTGGGTAAAATGCATCTTACAGCTTTAGAAACAAATATTAATAGCAATAAAACTTATAAATAATGCTTTATATCTAAATATATCAGTAGACTGGGCCTAGTCCGATTCTAAACGTATTGTTTGTTCATTGTGCAAAATATGGCAGAAAATCAAAATTTTGAAAGCTTTGAAAATATGATATGCTGATTTGCTTTGGTCACTGTAATGAAAACGCCGAGGCAGCAATAAATTTGTATTTTAACAGGTAAATGTAGTTTCTTTGGTATTAATTTTGATAATTAAGTAACTTTACATCTATGTAGGTTTCCAGAACGGAGACAACCTAGTAAAATCACATTTTATAGATGAAAAAGAAATTTAATTAATTATGGATCATTTTCTAAACCCAGGTCAAAGAAATATAATAAAGAAAATCGAGAGGATGATCAGGTTACCGGTTTATCCAGTGTGGACGGTAATCCTATAAGTTCTTGCAGAAGTATAGAAGGTAGTATTGGAGTTTCGAAACCAAGAATCCAAAGAATACTTCACCACCATAAATATAAACCATATAAATTTAACAGGATGGAGCCCCATCTCACAATGCGTAAATTATACGCCCGTTTTTGGAAAACAATTGTGGTAATAGATAGATTGGCACTAATGGGTCGATAAGATGGCCTCCTAGGTCTCCGGACTTGTCAGTCTTAGATTTATTTTTATGGGGTTACTTGCAAAATAAAGTATACTAAACTCAATATGATAACATTGAACGTTTGACAAATGCACTTAGAGAAGCTTTCAGACATTTACAAGATCAACCTATTATTGCGCATAATGCTATAGAACGAAATGGAATAGTGTGTGAAGCATGTATAAGACAGAATAGTCATCAGTTCGAATTAGTAATTTATATTAGGCTTGTAAAGTTGTAGGTATTATGTTTAGTTTTCAATTTTGCGTTTTTGCATAAAACTTCCTAACCCTTAACCTTATTTTTACATGGCCAACCATATCATCAAAACATTAAATTAACGCAACATTCAGTTTTGAGGTTAATAATGCAAAAGAAGTGCCACATAATGTATATTTTTTTAAATTTGAGGGTAAGCTCTATTATATAATAAAAAAATGTACAGGGTGTTCCATTTAAAAAAAAAACAAAAGTTTGGTTTATTGCGACGAAACTGACTTTTTGTGAGGGAAACTATGCACGCCACTAAATTCTAAGGAAAATTCAGTATGAAAGCCACTTTTCACCATTTCGATAAATTACAAGGCAAAGCAGTTACGAAGGGTGCTTAAAATGTGCAAATTTTCAATTTCGCCCTGTATCTCAAATACTAATAGCACTCTGACAATTCTGTTTGTGGCATCTTTCGATTCACGAAAAAGTAGAACAGGGTCGCGAAAACCGTATCTTTCTATTAGTGTGACCCATAAAAAAATGTCGTTTTTTTAGAGTTTCTTATTGAGCCCTTCTGCTCCTATCTAGAAAGCATTTTATATGTTAATGCTATGCAGTATTAAAAGCTAATCAAGCACGCGAATGTCCCTGTCTAATTTTCTTGTGATATTCTTTTGTTTCTAACTAGTAATAAACGTCAAAATAACTGATGAAAGATTTCGATACTGTTGCGTCATTACTGGAAATAAAACGTTTCTGGAACCGCCGCAGTTAAAAAATATGCGAAATGGAAGGGGAAGGAATAGTGAACATTCGTACGGCGCAGCGCTGGTTTCGAAAATTTACTGGTGGAGATACAAGTCTCAAGAGGAAACAAGGTTATGGTCTGCCCAACTCGTAAGTAACGCGGAACTTCGAGAGGTTGTTGAAGCAAATCCACCGACAAGTACCGGTAAGTTGTCAGCAGAACTTGGGTATTCCAAAGAAACCGTAAGTCACCATTTGCATCAACTTGAAAAAGCCAATAAACACTGTAGAGAAGTTCCTCACGACTTAACGCCAGCAATGGCAGAAAGGCAAGTTCAGGTTTGTGATCAACTGCTTTCGAATCCTTGGGATGAACGTTTTTTTAAACGGATAGTTCCTTGCGATGAAAAGTGGATTTACTTCAATAATCCTAGCACATAAAATCAGTGGATTACTATTGGGCAACCTGCATTGCCGGTTCCCAAAGGAGTAAGGTTCTAAAGGAAGGTTATGATTTGTGTATGGTGGAATTTTGAAGGGGTTATTCACTTTGAGTTGGTTCCTGATGGGCAGACGATTGATGCTAACCTTCACATTCAACAGTTGGATAAGATGCATGATGGCATTTTACAAGTGTTGAGGAAATTGAAGCTGCATGCCGAGAATTCTTTAATTCGAAAGATGCTACATGGTACCGTCGTGGCATTGAAGATCTTGCAGAAAGATGGTGAAAGATATTACTTTACAATGGTTTGTACTTTAGTGAATAAAAGTTTTCATTTGTTATTTTATCAATAAATAAAGTTTTTCATAAAAACGTCATTTTTTATAGGCCATCCTAATATTATATCTTTGCTCGCAAACGAGATACTAATTTATTCAACCAAAATGGGACACAGTGTACATATAAAGATCTTTATTACACTGTACAACAGTTATAGTATTTTCATTGCTGATAAACAACGAGCTGGTAGTGTAGTGGTGACACGACCTGCTTAGCATTCGGGAGGTAATGGGTTCGATTCCCGTTACCGTCTACCCTGTATGAGGTTTTTTCAGGGGGTTTTCCTCATACACATGTAGCGGCATGGTCACTGCGTATGTGCACACCATGTGCGGCTACTTAGGTGAATGCTGGGGTAGTATTTTCCCCCTCGGAATTGTTTGAATAAAATTGCTTTTTTTTAAAGCTTGAATACAGATCTTTGTTCTAATTACCAAACAATTTAAACATATCTTTATCGATTCAATATTATTCGCCTTTAAAACCATCTTGCCAAATTATTTCTGTTATTTAATAAATATGCTTGCTACCGCGTTTAACTAAATGTTATTAAGTAACAAGATAATATTACGTATAATAAATAAGTTAATTCTAGATTTCAACGTTAGTTCATGTTCTTTATCAATAACAATAACAATAGTAACCTAATAACCTGCTTCTCCATACTATGAAATTAAATCAAACGTTACATCATCCAACAATTAAGTGTCATTACGTTAACAATAAAACAAATAAGTATGTTTTCCTTCAGATTTAAATGGGTGTTCGGAAATATTTTTCTACGAGTGAGTACGACCACCTACCGACCCCAAAATGTGGGTGAGATACAACAACGGGCCATCGTTTGAACCATGCTGACAACCACTTGCAATTTGATTTAACGTACTTTCCTTTGAGTGTATGGTCATGACAAATCAACGTATTCTCGAAATTGGGCTAATTCTAGTTCAAGTGTTCAAATGTTATTCATTACATTCGTTAACAATAGCTTACAATAAAATTAGCTGTTTTACCAATCATAATAATTTTGGCTAGGAGTCATAGTTAGGTCCACAATGTTATATATCCAGTGATCAATGAATCATAACGAAATTATTCAGGAAACTTGATTTTTCAACTAGTTGTTGTGTCTTTTTAGACATTTCTTCCATATAACATTTTATTATATAAAAATTACCTGAATTTACATCAACACTATTACAGAACTACAAGGTACTTAATAATTGTATATAAAGCGATTTAAACTAAATTTTCAAATTGATGTCCATTATTTGCAACACATAGTTCACATCGCTTTGAAACATTCCGAATTGCGTTGTAAATATGAATATTTGAGACTGAAGTAACACACTGTATAAAATTTTGTCTTAGTTCGATTATATTATTATTATTATTTTTTTTACATAAGTCGTCCTTAATGCGTCCCTAAAAGAAAATCTAGAGGCATTAAATCGGGCGAACGTAGCATTCACCCCACAGGTCCATTCGTTCCTATCCATTTGTCTTGAAAATGAATGTTTAACAATTTCGAGACGTTTCTACTACTGTGAAAATAAAACTTTTGTCTAATGTTCAGCGGTAAGTCACCTAAAAAATTATCGACTATGTGTTGGTTTAAAATTTCAGAGTATCGTTGACCATTCAGTTTTCTTTCATAAATGTGATAAGCTAAAATGCGATTTCCAAACACTAAAACCGAAGCGTCCCTGATTTTGAACCTTAACGGTACGGTGCGGATTAATGTCGGACCACCAGTGCTCGTTGTGTCGATTGAAAATGCCGCGCACTACTAATGTTTCATCGGCCCAAACAATATTTGATGAGAATAATGCATTTTACTGTATTTGCTGAAGATACCAATTACATAATTGTAGGCTTCGTGCAGGATTGGTTGGTCGGAGATGTTGCTGTTTTCTTATTTTATATAAACTGAATTTGTATCTTTTTAGAACTAGTAATGCCCGACTTCGTCGTATATCCGACTCGGCCTCAATTTAACGGCTTGAAATAGAAGGATTTGCAACTACCATTCCAACAAGATTGACGGCAACTTCCTCAGCACCTTCAATATTATAATTTTTTGTTCTTGGTTTGTTAAAGGCCCATAATGTATGAGATTTTCCTTTAATCGTTTGAAAATAGAATTCTTAGGCTGTGTTCTTTCAGGGTAACGATTAAAATATAATTACTTGCAACTTCAGATTTATTATTACTTTGAACAAAACGTTCTAACATATCAAAGTTTTCATTATTTTCAAACGCCCTATTTTGCACAGTTAAGGTGATAATACATAATCACATGTTATTAAATTAAGTTGTGTAACAACGTAATGGCACATAGGAATGTAGTCTCCCCTTCAAAAGTGTTCTTTGAACTTATTTGCAATAATGCAAATAATTCAAATTTAAGAACAGAACAATCGCTAAGTGATATGTCTTCACTTGACTGGCAATAATGCTACTATTATTAAAATTAATTGCTTACCTTACACTAACTTCCCTGGCAATAGTTAAAACATTAGAATTTATTTACAAATCTGATATTTAATTACTCGCAAATCTCAAATCTGATAAAAAGAGTTAGCCGTCTAGTGGCAGCTACGCCGTGTTATTTGAGTTAGGTAGGCTTGGATGAGGTTAAGTGTTGTATCGTGTGGGACATGTAAACAATGAAACTACTCAAATTAGAATTAACGAGCTTTGCGCAATGATGGTTCAACCCGTTAATTTACTAAGTTGGGAAAGAACCACCAAGAAAACCCAATTTATTCATAAAAAAAATAAAGCAAACAAAGAGTTCAATATATAACAAAACACCATTAGATCAGGTTAAAGTGTGTACAGAATTATAACATTAAGGAATAAAAAAATAAAAAGCTGTTCACACATAAACAATAAAAAAACTAGCAGTGTAATTACATCCACAATTTTGTCATAAATAAATCATAATTTAATTTGTAATAGCAAACATGTGACCCTATACAGCCAATCATTTAAGTAAATACACTTAGACAAGGCAAAAAAATGGGCAAGGAATTTACACAAACACAATTGTATAGTGAATAATAAATAAAAGCACAAAATACATACGTACAATTACAATAAATTACATTATAAAGAGAAATTAGTTCGTAGACAAACAATTCTAAATAAGCCAACTGAATCAAAGACCCAAAAAACACATTAAAACAAAGCCTTGCAAGGAAAGGTGCAAATAAGTCATAACAAACGGACCGGTACACTAGCTTGAGTAACTGCGTTAGAAAATACATCCCTCTCTCTGCTTACACATCCATCTATACAAAACAATAAGAACAGTAAAGATGGAATTTGAGGAGTTTTGAAGGTCATCTGGATCCGTGTCTGTAAACCTCAGTCTCCTTTATAACGAATAACTCAATAGTCAATGTAAAATTCGAGAAGTGCATTTAAAAAAAACAGGTTAAAACAAAAATCGATCATACCCTACACATTAATTAAATATACTCAAGGTTATAATTAATGATTAATATCCAACCCCATAGATAACCGCCTGGTAATGAACTGTGAAAGCAAGCGTTCAGGGTCGCAATTAAACTAATAATAATATGTCTTTATTGGGCCACAAAATCAATTAATAATTGGAGTACGTTTATGTGAAAATATAAATATGGATATTGACAATAGCATAAATAGTGGAGTTCAGACTTAACGTAAGGTTAATTTTTTTTTTGTTAGTATGCTCATGCTTATGGTTAGTAATTACTTATTTTAGCTTATACATATATATATATATATATATATATATATATATATATATATATATATATATATATATATATATATATATATATAGTTATTGTAGACTGTTCAGGTCTCCTCTTCAGCTCTGGTTATTCCCTTGTTGTTGATATTGCGCTGTGTTGTGTTATTGTATTGTTTACAATTATGAGGTGAGTGTGGTGTGGTGAGCAGTGTGATTAATTAGATCGTTGGCCGGTGTCATGCTGGGTCGTCGTCGAATAGACGGGTGGATGCGGAGGGCATATGGGGTATTATCGAGGGGTTCTTCTACCTCCTCGGGGAGGTCGCCTAGGTGTTGTGTGAGGATTACGGGAGGATATTTGAATTTTAATTTGTTTTTTTTTAGGGAATTTGGGAAAGCGGCAGTTGTAGGGAGTGGTAAAGATTTCTTTGGTTGGGATAGTGCTGCCGAAAATTCTTTTATAGGCGAAATTTTCCTGAAGTTTTTGGAGGCGGTTTTGATTGGGGGTATATTGGCGTGGTATAGGGTGAGGTCATTAGGGTACCTGAGGGGTAACCTGTGTATCCATCTAAAAATTCGGCGTTCACAGGAGGCGATTGAGGAAAGGTGGTTGGGGTTAATGTTTGTGTATATAAGAGCTCGGAAATCCATAACAGGGCGGATGTATGTTTTATATGTGTGTAGAAGTGTTTTGGGGTGACAACCTTTGACTCTACCCCGAAGGGCGCCCAGTAGGTTTGCGCCGTTTCTAATCATGTTTAGTGTTCTTTTTACATCGGGGAGCCAAACGAGGGTTCTAGTGAAGAGGATTCCTAGGTAGGTGATTTCATCTTGGAGTGTGAGCCTTTCTTGGTTAAGGGTGAGGGAGACGTTTCTGGAAGCAAGATTGGGAAACTTATCCTCTGCGTAATGAAGATGTCGAAAAGGATTGTTTGGGTTTTGCTGGGATTGACGGAGGGATAGGGGCTAAGGCAGAACCTTGCGGAACGCCCGCTGTAGGTTGAAAAGGATCGGAGAAGGTTTTCCCTACTTTGACCCTAACTGATCGATTGGTCAGGTACGAGAGTAGGAGTTTCGCGAAGGGGTCGTGTAGGTTAATGTTTCCGATCTTTTGCAGGAGACCGGCGTGCCAGACCCTGTCAAATGCTTGCTTAATGTCCAGAAACACAGCGAGATTGCATTGCTTGTGATTGAATGCTCTTGTGGTCTGTGTAAGCAGCTTCAACAAGGGATCGTGACACGTTCGGTTAGTACGGAAGGCGAATTGCCTGTTTGGAAGGAGGTCGTTGAATTCTAGGTGGTCCCTGAGTCGCCTGGCTAGAATCTGCTCAAAGCATTTTGCGAGACAGCTCAGGAGGGAGATTTGTCTGTAGGAGGAGGGCGAGGTAACATCAGCGTGGGGTTTAGGTATCATGACGGTGGAGGCCGATTTCCAGTCCGTCGGGAAGTGCGATAGTGTAAGGCATTTATTGTAAATAGTGGAAAGTAAACGGAGGGCTGGGTCGAGTAGGTGGCGGAGAATTTTACGGTTTAGGCCGTCATGACCTGGGGCAGAATTTTTACCTTTTTTGAAATATGAGCTGACCTGGTCGGGCGTGATAGGGGCGTAAAAAGGATTCTCGTTATCGAGTAGGATTTCAGGAAGGTTAAGGGTACGGAAATCTTCAAGACGACTCTCAAGGGGTGCTTTGAATTGGTTATCAAATTGCGGATCATCTGGGGATCGGAAAATGGATTGGAGGTGGCGACCAAAGAAATCGTCCTTTCCTTGGTCGGAGGAGATTAGGTTGCCCTGAAGGTCGGTTAGGTGGGATTTGGGGTTTATTTTTCTTCTGGTCAGTCTATCAAACTGTCGCCAGAAGAGCTTACCATTTCTATAATCAAGCTGGGAGGTGGCTTTGGTCCAGGAGTCTTCAGAGTGTTTATTGGCTTCTCCCCTGATTAAGGCGTTAAGGTGATTGTATTCGGTCTTGAGAGCCGAGTCCCTGGGTCGCAAGAATTGACGATAGATTCGTCTTTTCTCTTTGATCCAGTTCACAATGTGCCGTGGGAACGGTTTTCGAGAAATCTCGATGTTTGTTAATGGGACAGAGTTATCGACCGCTTCCGCAATAACGGAAGTTAGGTCTCTAATGGCTCTCTCGAGATCTTGGGTCGTTTGAAGATTAGGTGTGGGAAGGTTGTTGGAGAAGTGTTCGGAGAACTCATTCCAGTCTGCTAATGACTGTGTATTGAGGGAGTGAAGGGGGGCTGGACAACATTCAGTTTTGACCAATAGGGGAATGTGATCTGATGTGATCGCGGTGCCTAAAAAGCACTCACGATCGAAATAGTGAGCTATGGGTTCGGAGACTATGATGTGGTCTATTATTGGGGCACCTAAGTGCTCGAAGTAGGTTGTCTGTGTGTTGGCGATTCGCAGGAGCGGCAACTGCAACAGAGCAGATGATAGTCTGTTACCATTGCCATTCGTTGCGGTGTCACCAAATTGGGTGTGGCGAGCATTAAAATCACCTAGGATTACTGCGTTGGGAAGGCTAGAGGCATAGATTATGATGTGTATGTTGTGTGTGTGTAGAAAGTGTTTAAATAAGGGGCGTTTCCGACGAACGCCCCTTGCATTAATGGTCCCTGCTATGATAGCCATTGGAAAGGAGCTAAGGAGTGGGTTGGCGGATTACGACAACCTTCATTCGCGTATCGGATACGCAGATGTTGATCCTCCGTTGGAAGAAGGTTTGGGATAGCGAGTCTACGGTCCGAACAACCTTATCTCGCCGGTCAGGAAACACACGGATAAGGGCGTGGGTAAGGACTTGCAAGAAGTCCTTAATGGATAAGTATTGGGTGTCTGGAGGAGGTTTGAGGTGGGCTGTGTCTTCCGACTCGGACTCTTCGGAAGACAAGATAGGGTCGAGGTTCCCGTCACTTCCGGCACTGGAAGGAATAGGTGGGATGCGCTTCCCCGCATTTGTTACACTTTGGGTTGGCGGCGTATTTGCATGACGAGGATCAGTGACTTTCGCCACAGTTAGGACAGCGGATGGTACGGGGAGGACACTCCTCAGAAGTATGTCCAACCTGCGTGCAGGTGCAGCAGTACTTTGGGAGGGGTTGCGGGATGACGGAAGGTTCGCAACGGTAGTATCGCCCGAACATGACGACTCCGCGTCCGAGGAGGTATTCAATGGTGGCTTGGGAAGAGGTAGTGACTCGGATGAGGGATGTATGGGTCTTCGTCGCCTTAGAGGTGATGCGAACGGCCTTCCTCACATGCGGAAGATCGATCGCACCCAGGATCTCTTCGACTAGGATATCTTAATCTACGTGAAGAATCGCCCAGGAATAGGAGGGAGGTCTAGAATTGGAGTTGGATGGATGGGGTCCGGACAGTTGGGAAAGGGTTACTGAGGGATCACCGAAATGGGTGAGAGACAGGTATTGTTGTGGTTTAATGTCAAATTCAACCAGGGAAGGTTAAGGGGTTTGAGGGAATTCAAAAGGATTTCAGACTTGTAATGGATTTTGGGATATTGCGGCTGGGTCTCCGCGGAGGTGCAGTCTCATACCCCGAGGAATAAAGACTTGGAAATCGGAGACCCAAATAGAAAAGGAGGAAAACAAGTGCTAAAATAAAACAAATAATAAATTAAACTTAATTAAAAGTTATTTTTTACTAAACGGTAACCTACGACGTCGGTCCTGTGTTGGCGGTGTCCTGGATGCTTCTGGACTTCTTTGCTGCTGCTGCTATATTCCGGCGGCTCTTGCTTGCGGCTAGGCTGTGGCTCCTCTACTGATGACCGCTTCTTCGTATTATCTGTATGCAAGCAGTGACAGATCTAACTCCGAAGCGGCGAAGATCACGATGCCGGAACCATGAGCGAAAACGCTATGTTCTTTTTTGTGAAGTTAAGCGATTGTAATAAAAATCACAAAGCGCTTACTCTGGATAGGGGCTTACATTCGTAACCGAGGTTCGGACTGCCCTGTAAGGTTAATTAAACACACAAAAGGAACATTTGAAGTAATTGGAAAAGGAATTTTGGCAAACTATTTCTTAATTTTATTATTTCAATACATTTAACTTCAGCACGTTTATAATTGTATACTTTGCTAATGGTGTAAGAGAATGATCAAATAATTAGTTTTGTATTGATGAATCGTTATAAGATCTTTGCGCCGAATATTAATGTTGTGTACGGTACGAAATTTTATTTTATTATCAAGGTATAGAGGTGCCTTGTACATAACAATGGTGTAAAATAAAAAGGAAGATTGTAGGAAACGTCATTTTTCCATACTTAACCATGGAATTCGATGCAACTTATTTGAATCAGACCTCGTGTTAATGCGAAAAATTAAAAGCAAGCATGCGTTTTAACTAAATTGAGACAGTACGAGTAAATTACATTATAGTGCTTTTGTATTGCTGGTCAGTAAGTGTTTAATTCTATGTATGTATCTTAAATCTACCCCAAACCCAAGTTTTTTTGTATAATCAACGGATTCCAATGCAACACCGTTAATATTAATATTTGTTTTAGATATTATTTCTTTTCGTTTTTCTATATTATATTGTAACCCGAATAGTATGAACTTTGATTTCGACAAATTAATATTTAAGGAATGATCTACTGCACATTTAGCAAAATTGTATAAATTTGTATTTATGTTAATATTAGCTGAGTCAATGTTATCTTTAACAAAAGTGCAGTATAACTGCATATAAGTGATAATGACGAAATATTTAAGGTATAGATGGAAAATAGAACTGGTCCCACTGTTGACGCTTGAGGGATTTTTAGTAGACGTTTTAGTGCCGTAAGTGCTACCTGTAACCTTCCTTCTAAATAATCCCACATTAGAGCTCTCTGAAATCTACATTAATTAATAATATTACCGAATAATGTCAGTAATTTTCTTAAATTTGCATATCTATTTGATACTAGCATTAGTGATGCGAAATGTAATAATTAAAACAGTATTCACAATGCCAACATTGATTTCTACTTCAAATTCTGTGCATGTATTCTTATAAAAGTCAAATATGAAACAAGTTTTATCTTCATTCATTTAACATGTAATACGTAAACATAATTAAATACTGCCGTAAGTCCTGGAGGTGGTGTGTGCGAATATTGAATAACTTCCTTTAATGCAGTTTCCAAAATTAAAATACTCATTAAACTTCCGGAAGTCAAACAATTCTTGAAGGATTTGAGGACAAAGTTCAAGCCATTAACCTCTTCTAACCTTTTTTAAATTTTGGAACTAAGCAACAACTACTGAATTACGCTAAAAGCCTAACTGGTTATAATGAACTAAATTACTGTTATAATAATGTAAAATGCCTCAATCTTTGTAACTATATTGGACAACAGAATTGACTGTTGAATAACTATTACCTCCTGACCTCCTGTCTATTTCCTACGTAAAAGACAATGCATTGGCATCTGAATGCAAAACTCGTTTAACACGTTATTAGTAAACAAATATTCAAGATAAAATAAGTTGGTTTGACTGTCCAACTATGAGATGACATTAACTAAAATTTAAAAAATGTTTACGCTTACCCAAAATGGTATCAATCAAGGTAATATAAACTCATTTCTAATTGTGCAAATAACTATCAACTGGTTAGCAGACGTGCGTCAGAGAGGCAACTGCCAAAGAGGAAACGGGTAGCTTTAACTCCAAATAGATTGAGATACAAAGAAAGTTTATTAATATTAAAGGAAAACCAATTCTCTATAAGTAACGAGTCAAAACTGTAGCATTTCCTTAGGAACATTATACTACCATTCTGCCAGCAATCAAAATTATGGTTACGAAGCTCCAATACGGATATTGCCATTCGACACTAATAGTAAGAAGTATAATTATTACAATCTAAATATTTTGTCACTGGGTACATTAACATTAGATCCCAATACAACTAAAATCCAAAATATGCCTAGCTAACTCGTGGTGTTAGTCGTGAGTCGTAATCAAAATTTTATCAGCGGTATATGCGGCAAACGATACGTCCTTGTCGGTTTTATCGTGGTAGGATAATTAAATGCGGGCATTACCCTGTCTTTAATCGGGAAAAACTTACACTAGCATGAGAGCATTAATAATAAATAGGGAAAAGGTGTTAACCTACCTAAATGAAAAAACACGAAAAATTATGATTATTTGCTTATATCCTCTCTGTTAATCATATGTAACCCCCTTTACTCTACCTTAAAAATTATTATATTCACTTTTAAAATGAATAACATGTATTCACAGTTGCCTCAGTGATTTGTAACAAGCATCCAAGGGCTGTTTCTTTAGGTAAAATACGTATACAAACAATCAAATGTGTGCAAAAAACCGTGGAAAATAAACAGACAAGGAAACTAGCAATCAAACAAACACAACATAAAACTTAAACAAACAAACGAGCACACACAAACATACAGAGAATGCAAACAAACAAACTTCTGCAAACAAGTCAAACAACACAAACTAACAATTAATCAAAACAAAAAACTAGCTAATAAACAAGACAAGCATACAATCAGACGCTCGACAACATGTGAGTAAACCATAGAATCTAAACGAGTAAACAAGCTTCTCATCAATGAAACAAAACTACCCAAAACAGCCCAAAACATGCAAACTCACGCAAACCAAAGGCACAACCCCAACGAAATAAACACATGAACAAGTTAATCAACAATTAATCAAAACAACCTAAATACAAAGAACTAGCAAATTGGATAAAAAACAAACACACAAGGCACTCAAACAATAAATCATCCAAACATGTAAACACACACACGCACGCACGCAAACGCATACAAATGTACAAACATACAAATATCAAAATACAGAAACAATTGTTTTTGTGTTGCGAACAAGACATTTCAAAGGAAAGGTAGTTATTACAAACAACCAAACCAAACAAACAAATTAAGAAAAATGAACAATAAAAAAAGCCAAACCAGGAAGGGATGTTAATCCAAACAACCTAACACATGCAATAATATCACACTAACAAGCAAACAGACTTGCCAACAAGAAGGTATACATCCAAAGAGAACATAATAGTTAATAGGCACAACCTCGCAAACATGCAAGTAAAACAACACTCAAAGCATACAAAGCAGGCTATGCACTAAAAGCACAAAAGCGAAACACACAAACACACAAGCAAACACTGACGCTCACGCAAGAAACTGTGTATGTTTATGCATGACAAATAGTAAAACAACCTTCGAGTACACAAGACCAGATGTGCAGAAAAGATATTGTGAGATTGGGAAATCTGGGTCAAAAAAGAACCACCTTAATGTAATTCCTTCCATCATTAATTTATTTTCAGCATATCTTCTCTTAGTTGAGTTGATCGGCCTATTTCCACAGTTTTTGCTTTTGTAGCACGTGTCGAAAGCGGACTCCGCTTCCGTCATCAGGCTGTCCTGAGAAGGACAGTTTTCGCACTTCATGTATTATAATTTGTTCCCTCTCTCATATTCGATACTCGAACTTGGTACCTTTACCGCAGGAGCCACCGAGTGCTCCAATATATATTTTTTAGAACTTGGCTTATTGGATTTTCTGCTAGTGCTATGTAAAATCCAATAAGCCAAGTTAGTGGATCCGAATAATGCGCAAAGATCTTAAGCGCAATACACCTGCACAACAGGTTATAGCGCAACGTGTCGGAAGCGGACTCTGGTTCTGTCATCAGGCTGTCCTGAAAAGGACAGTTTTCGCACTTCAGTCGAATTTCTCATATTCCATACACGAACTTGGTACCTTTACCGCTGAGCCACTGAGTGATCCAATATATATTTTAGAACTTGGCTTATTGGATTTTCTGCTAGTGCTATATAAAATCCAATAAGCCAAGCTAGTGGATCCTAATAATGCGCAAAGAGCTTAAGCGCAATACATCTGAGCAACAGGTTACGGCACAACATGCGCAATAAACATCCAAACTTTCGCTAGTCAGAAAGTATGTTTTTTTCGAAGATTGTTAAGTCGTGTGTATGGTTAAAATTTAAAAGAAAATCTTTATAAAAGAAAATCACACGGCTCACCAGTGACATTAGTTTCTTTACAAAACCGCGTAGAATGTATGAAACAATTAAATGCAGATAATCACTTCATCTAATGGTGAATAAATGCATAACCGACTCAAGTGGATGGATTAATTAAAATCCAGAAAATGTTTTAAATTCTTCAGGAAATTAAAATGTCACCATCTCAAACAAAATTCAAAAGAATTTGGTACCGATTATTACCAACTGCATAACCAGTGGCTCCAAATCATAGAAGTAAATGCTACGAACGAATGACCATCAGACGTCTGAGTAAAAGAAATTTATTTAATTCAGAAAAATAATATGTTGTAGGAAATATGTAATGATATCTTTGCCGACCTCTCTTCCTTCTTTTCGTAGGTTTATGTAAATGTAAAGTTTCTATTTTATGATTGATTTCAATATAATTCTTTCTGCAATTTCAGAGAAAGAAAAGCTAATTAAACGTTAAAATTAATATTATAATAAATATGACTAGAAAAAAGTAACACATGTATAGTGAGTAGGCTCAATCGAGAATCACAGTCGTAAATCTTTCTTCAACAAAGATTATTATGTTTTTATCACCGATTCAATCCATTGTATATAATCAGAAACACGAGTGTAAAGTCCAGGTAAATTTGGTCTCGCACAGCCTATTCCAGTTGATACAACACCAACAACCATTAACTGCTCACCAGAATCTGAAGCAACCATAAGCGGTCCTCCACTATCAGCCTAACAAATTTCACGTTGAAATAGAATTATGTGTATAGATCATTTTCTTACCCAACAAGAATCAATACCACCTTGCTCATAACCAGCACACATTTGGCCATCCTGGATTTTTGTCTTTTTTCCTTGTGATTTATACCACGCTCTACATGTTTCAGTTTCAAGTATGTTTACTTTAGCTTTTTGCAATGTATCTCCTCTACCTCCTAATTAAACACAGATTATTGTAAGTTAATTAGAATGATATGCAAATATACCTAATTGACTGTTCTCATTTGTCCATCCCCAACCCGCAACTGTTGCTAGAATATTACTAAAAAGTCTATAACCATCTTCTCCTTTTGCTAGTGGTAGACAAGCTGGGTGTACAAATTCAGACCATTTCAATTCTCTTTCAAGATGTAAAACAGCTAAGTCATTGAAGACTTTACCACAGATATAGTCAGGATGCACAGTTGCTGATTTTACTGGTATTTCGTGTTTGTAAGGAGATGATTGGGTTAAATCATACTGGGCTAGTGTGACCTTAATTTGGTTTGCGGGAATAACGGTGGAACCGCTACAATAAACTTTGGGTAAATTGCAAATTTGGTCAAACAAAGCTTACCTGCAGATACAATGTCCAGCGCTTAACACGTGCGTTTTCGTAATAAGTGAGCCTCCGCAAAAGTGTCCACCTCTTCTAGTGAGCGACACCAACCAAGGAAATTCGCCCTCAATTGCGTTTTCACCACCAACAACTTTTCCAGTTCTGCCCAATATGTGTTTTCCACAAGGTATATCAGCAACTGCGCTTAATCGTGTAGACTAACTTAATAACTATCATTTGAAGTACTTACAATTATGCATCGCTTCAAATCCGGTTACAAAAGCAGATACAATTAGGAACACAATTTCCATTCTTAAGTAATTTCACAGAAATTAGTCAAAATGATTTTAATAAAAATATGATCAGTTCTAATTGTAAATAATTAAATGTTTTTTTATATGGTTTTTTAAACAAATTTTTATAGTAGGAGTACTCCCACTCTGACTTTTTGTTAAATACCCATAATTTCAAGGGTGCATCAGAAAATGTTCAATGATATTGAATTATATATGACCTTACTTGGTTTTAAGGCCGCCATTGTTTTTATTGTGATAAGGATATGTAAATACTATTAAAAACGTTTAGAAACTTGTAATGATATGTTAGGTTATCGATTTTATCGTGTTATACATTGTTAATGTGAATTGTTTTTATCAATGCGAAGTGCAAGGTTGTTAATTACCATAATCCATTTTAATTAATTAATTTAAACTTTTATCAAACAGGGTTAATATGCGGAGAGATTTATTACGCATCCTTTATATGAATTATTTATTAATTAAGCATGGATAATTCTTACACGTAAAGAATCAAAGTATTTGCGTTTTATCCGATAATTGATAATAGGAAGCTTAAAAGAATTAGATTTTTAATTTATGCGAAGACCCACATAATAAGTCATTAAGTCATTGTTAAATAGTAGTAATTATGTATATTACACGAGTTTGTAATAGAAATATTAACCAGACAGACGATACGTTATCTCTATTAGCAATTCATTTACTTAGTATATCCTAAAAACCTTGCTACAAAACCTAGATTTGTTTGTAATTCCTGAAAAAAGCGGTTATTTGTTTATGTATTGCCATGAAAATAATGACATGATTGATGAGAATATCCTTTTAAAAGTACTAATTAAAACGCAATTTTAATATTTAGGACAATCTGTGATACATATATGGAAATTTACCAAACAATCATTGTTTAAAACTGCATAATTTATCAGCCTTGAATACCTCGATCTTATTCTTGACATAATTTATGTAGTGATTTTAGATGCGGAGTTTCGTAATAAAATAGATGATGCTAATTAAATTTGTTTGAATCCTGGATAACTCCTTTTAGATTATTTTCATTTATTATAGGATTATGATCCAACACAATTGCGATACAAAAAAAAGTATCTGGTGTGGAACACCACACGACCTTCCAAACTACAAAATTAAAATTAAAAGAAATGAAATAATTTTGATAACATTTTTTTAGGATAATTATGCAACCTCTTTTATAATAAGTTCATTATAAAAATAGGCAACATTGTAAAAACGAAAACAATAATCTATGTCAAACAGACGTTTAAAGCTTCATGCCAGACGGAAGTTATTAGACATCCAGATGCAAACGTTAAAAGAAATGAAATAATTTTAATTATAATTTTTTAAGCATAACTACGCAACCTCTTTTTTATACGTTCAAAACGAAAACAGGCTTCTACAGGATATCAATAACATAGCTAAACCCTTTTCGTTCATATTTAAGTAATTTTTACACTGACCTTGCGTTATATTAAGAAACTTTATAAATAAAAGTTATGTAAAATTTAATTTTGTTTAAAAAATATGTCTACACTGTTTTTTTTATAAAATTAGTAGTTATTCAGATATTGAAAAAAAACTGAACTTACACTTAAACCATTGATTAATAAGATCAATGCTTAAACTCTACCTTAGGAATTTTTTTGCCGCTAAATTACGCCACGTTTCAAAAAATTGTACAGGGTGGTTTTATTTATTATAGGGTATAGGCTAAACGGTAAGAGATACAAAAAAACTAAGATACGTGTCCCGTTCTCTTTTTTAGTGTTTAGTTTAATGGCGCAATCTGATCTACGCTAACTGAATTGGTTTCGAAGATACAGAATGATTCTCAAAATCTGCCGGTTTTATTATCTCTTATGAGTCGGTTATTTATGGAGTTAAAAAAAGCTTTGGTACGAAAGTTTTATGACTTTTTACGTTGAATCCAGAGGCGTTCTTAAAAAAAATATAGATGTTTGATTTTTTGAGATATTATCAAAAGTAGCATTTTCTTAAATGGGACACCCTGTATCTGATAATCTCAAAAAATTGCATTTTTTCTTGAGATTGCAACAATATATAACACTTAATATTTTGCATTGTCCTAAATAGTTAAAATACTAAAAAAACATTTTTTTTTAATTGGCCATTAATTGAATGTTTTAAGCAATTGTTTTTGTTTGTTTACATGTCATAAAATTCAGTAACAATTATGTATTGGTATTCTTATTTCGTTTCCGATTATATTTTTTTTTAAAAAGGTGATTAAAATGAATAATTTTCAAAATTATGAAAAATTAAATATGCTTGAGTGCTCCATTGAGAGTAATAAAAATAAAGATGCAGCTCTAGACTTATATTTTGAGTGTTATCCGGAACGACGACAGCCAGAACAACAAATATTTGAAAGATTATATCACAATTTAAGTGAGTATGGATCATTTGGAAAACCAAGAAGTAAGATTTACAATAAGGCAAATAGAGAAAGAGATGAAATAAATACATTAGCTTGTGTTGCTGCTAATCCGACGATATCTAGCCGTAATATTGAGAAAGATATTGACACATGTAAATCTAAAGTGTTAAAAACGTTAAGAAAGCATAAGTATAAATCATATAAAATAAGAAAGGTTCATAACTTACATCCTGGAGATGAAGAGCGGTGTTTAACATTTTGTCATTGGTATTCGCAGCAGATTAATCGGAATCCCAATTTTTTTCAAAATATAATATGGACCGACCAGGCTTTTATATCTAGCGAAGGAATTTTTAATCGACATAATAATAGATATTGGTCAAACATAAATCCTCATCAGACGGTCGCCAGGATACAACAAGGACGGTTTGGGTTCCATGTATGGGTAGCGCTATATCAAAACAGAGTCCTTAACTACAGAATTTTTAATGACAATTTGGATGCTCAAGGATACATCCAAATTTTGGAAGAATGTGTAATAATGGAGTTGGATAACATGCCATTAGCTGCAAGACATAATGTTTATTTACAACAAGACGGTGCTCCAGCACATAATAGCCACATGGTAAGAGACTTACTAAATGTCAATTTTGGCGAAAATTGGCTTGGTACATATGGACCAAACAGATGGCCTCCGCGTTCCCCCGAACGGACGCCACTCGACTTTTATTTTTGGGGATCTATCAAAAATGAAGTCTATAAAACTCGAAGTAATACTGTAGAACAACTCAGAGCAAATTTTATTAATTCCATTGGAAGAGTGCCAAATATTCAAATCTGTAACGCCACTCGTTCAGTTACAAAGAGCCCAAAAATGCATCGAGCAGAATGGAAGACAATTTGAGCACCTTTTGTGATTAATCACCTATGCTAATTGTTATATATAAGTATTTGAAATAATTACTGTTGAGTTGTTATAAATCTTTTCTTGTTTTTTGTAGTTCTTGTTTTAATTTATTAATGTTTTATTATTGTTATCATCTGCAATTTCATTATGCCTACTAGAAAATAAAGAATTGATTAAATCCATGGCCAACTAAAAAAAATGTTTTTTTAGTATTTCAGCTATTTAGGACAATGCAAAATATTAAGTGTTATATATTGTTGCAATCTCAAGAAAAAATGCAATTTTTTGAGATTATCAGATACAGGGTGTCCCATTTAAGAAAATGCTACTTTTAATAATGTCTCAAAAAATAAAACATCTATATTTTTTTTAAGAACGCCACTGGATTCAACGTAAAAAGTCATAAAACTTTCGCATCCAAAGCTTTTTTTATCTCCATAAATAACCGAGTCATAAGAGATAATAAAAACCGGCAGATTTTGAGAATCACTCTGTATCTTCGAAACCAATTTAGTTAGCGTAGATTCGCATGCTAAAACTAAATGCTAAAAAAGAGAGCGGGACACGTATCTTAGTTTTTTTGTATCTCTTACCGTTTAGCCTATACCCTATAATATTAACGAAAAAAACCACCCTGTATAGCACATAATCGATACGTTTAAGGTCTATGTCTAGGTATTTTTATATATTTGAAATATGCAGCTATTTTACAAGTATTTGACAATAACCAAAAACTGCCCCCCCCTCTCCTCCACTGGATTTATCCCAAACTCTAATCAGTTCTAAGTAAAATTAAAACAAGCTTAAATACAAAATTTTAGGTACGTAGATGTTTTCGTTCTAGAGTTACACAAGCATACACATACACACACGCGCGCGCGCACACACACGCACATGCACACGCACACGCACACGCACACGCACACGCACACGCACACGCACACGCACACGCACACGCACACGCACACGCACACGCACACGCACACGCACACGTACACGCACACGCACACGCACACGCACACGCACACGCACACGTACACGCACACGCGCACGCACACGCACACGACACGCACGTGCACGCGCACGCGCACGCGCCGCGCACGCGCACGCACACACACACGCACACGCACACGCACACGCACACGCACACGCACACGCACACGCACACGCACACGCACACGCACACGCACACGCACACGCACACGCACACGCACACGCACACGCACACGCACACGCACACGCACACGCACACGCACACGCACACGCACACGCACGCACACAGACAGACACACTGACACACGCGCACACGGTCCCGAAAAAATCGGAAATCTATTAACAAAGATGATCACAGCCACCAACTGCCCCCGATTTATTACAAACACAATAATAAGTTTACCACTTGTATGCTGCCGTATTTTTTGATATACGTTTGTTAGTGAAACCTTTCGGCAGTATTTTGGATATCATTTTATAACAAACCTTTTTTTTTGTGTCATGTAAATTGCATACCTTATTGGCCGAAAAAGTATACGTTTTGATATTTTAAAGTGGGGCAGTATGCGCATTTCGTCTTGCACATTGAGTTCATGCGCAAACATCTATTTTGAAGTCGTTGTTGTTATGATATGAAAGGAAAAAGCTTCCATTTTGTTCTTGCTTATTTTTATTAAAAAGTGTCGTAAAATTTACGGTTAGAGCTATTTACACCTATTTTTCTTTGTCTATTTATCCTTTTTAAGCACTTTTATTTTTACTGTTATTTTTACTTTTATTTTACTTTTATTACCTTACATTTTCCTATTACGTCATTTCATTGTATTGTTACGTTTCAATTTAACGAGGATGACGCAATAACAAGTTGTTGCTATGCAGAAAATTATAGATAAATGGTACATTAACCCATTTAAATCAACCAATTTTGGCTTTTTATAAAAGAATTTATTCATTTGGGGATCAACGAATATCAAAACCCTCATTACATTTCCATTTCACGATTAATTGCACAACCAAAAATTGAAAACTTGGCTTCGTCAGCTCATCTTATCAGTAACAGTACACCTGTGACAACCCAAATTTTAAAATACAACAGTTCTTTCATCTCTAATTATTAGTATAAGGTATTTTTTAAGTTACTAACGTTAGTATTAAGATTTTCTAATTTATAACTTGTCTTAAAGATTTTATAGTAAACCTTGATATTGTTTTCCATTTTACATTTATTGCATTTACGGTTTACTTGTTTTCCATAAAATAAGTTGGCGTCCGAGGTATTTTAACATTTATTTACAGGTTGAAGTTACATTTTTTTGTAAAGCGAACATATCTAACCACACACATATTTTCTAATTAAAGCAAATCAAAGTTTAAGAACATGGACCCGATTAATCACTGGGTGAGTTGAAGGCACAAAATCTCCTATTTATTATTAGGAGTATAAGTAATATTAGGGGTGAAAATATTAACAACAACCCGAAATACACCCTATTATTTTTTTATTGTTTTGTGGATTAAGCGTGTCGTTATTATACGTTGTAAAATATGATTTATTTTGAAATGTTGTAAACTATTCTAAAAACAAAAATAATGAAACAGGATTATACTATGTTTACATTGTTATTCAAATGTTTCCACTAGATTCAAGCTGCCGTAGCTAAGCGTTTCGACTAAGAAGTAAGCAATACAACGTTAGTGCTAGTAATCTGTGCACGAAGGTAGAAGTAGGCAACGCACCTAAGTGGTTATTATCCGTGCACGTTTGTATAAATTGACAGCACACATTAGTACTAGTAATCTGTACACGCCAGTATGAGTTGGCAACACAAGTTAGTGCTTATAACCTTTATACGTCAAAACAGGAGGAAGCACTCATTAGTGTTAATAATGTACACATAGTACAGCTAGGGAGAACTCATTAGTACTAATGAATTGTCGATATTAGAGTAAGTTGACAACATACCTAAGTGTAACCGGAACCCAGTCACTACACTGCGCTAATACAGTGAGTCACAATCCACCCTTCCTTTCCATGCGTAGGCCGTTAATATCAATCTTTATCTTCCACTAATCCCAAAACCAACATTTCCGTTAACCCCGTCTAACGCTAGTTATACCACCTTTTGATTCTACACCTCTTTTCCTTTGCTAAACAACCTTTCATAGAGAGCGATCTTATCGGTTGTAGTAAATTCAGTATCCTTGTTCTTTTGCCGCTGCAAATTGAGACAGACAATTTCATTTACTATAAAACGGAGCCACCTACAGGAGCAGAAGGTGTGCTAGCAGTGATATTAAGAACAGCTGTGGCGTATTTTGAACAGGACAGAGAAAACACCAGTTATATTGAAAACGGACGGTATGTGTTACATTTCGCTTCGGGGAATTATGCCAGCATAAAGAAATTACCAACGTGTAAAGATTTCGACACCAGAGTACCTCGCTATTAGTATAAAATTGCATTCCGTATAAATTGTGACTGATTAAACACACCGTATAGAAATCTTTGCAAACATTTTGGGGCCAATAATGAGTACAAGACATAGAATTGTCATTATCTACTTAAAAATGATTAATCCGAAATCAAGCCTCTGATTTAACTAATACATATTAAACATTATTAAATTACTCTTAGATTATATAAGGCATTACATAAGGGAATACAAATATTTATGCCGTGAAATGTTACGTAGTGAATTGTGGGGGTAACATTATTCAAATATCCTTTGTGTTTGAAATAAAGTTGTTTTCTTAATATACACACTTAAAATAAAAGGTTTAAAAGATTATGCGGTTAAATGTGAATACCGATTTTATTTTATTATTTCTCATTTAAAAACATGACTATTAGCGAAACATGTATTATAATGTACATGTTGAATGAAACTATTAATTTAATTTAGAAATAGATACACACCAGCAGTCAAATAAATAAAGATAAATTTTCGACGAATATACTTAATCAATATTCAATTAGTAAAATAATTAAGACAATTAATTTATTTACTTTGTAGAGGTTATATTCTATGTAATAGATGTGTATCCATAAAATACGCCCTTGTGAATAAATTTTGTTTAAAAGGAAACATTTAAATCTCAAAGATACTATTGATGATATTGATATAACCATTGTAGTCGACGTATGTTGCCAATACAAACAAAATGAGTTTTAATCAGTGGCTTTCAATATTAACAATCTAATCAAAATGTTGAATAACTTCCAAGCATAACAAGACAACACTAAGATAGTACAAGTAAAATTTGTTGATAATTTACTCGCTATTGAGTTATAATTTTGAATTCTGTTTTGACACAATCATCCGTAATTAACAATCCAGTCGTTATGTATACAATTATTTTTTTATCTGTGAAGTGGTATTTTTTTATAGCAATCCCTCCGTTGCGAGATGAGAAATAGTTTCAGCATATTGATATAATTAAAAAATTCAGTAATTAAAATTAAAACAATTTCCAAGGCTGCCGTCTGAATACTGGGTGAATTAGGATTTCCAAGTATCCCACCACCATTGCTGCTGAGATTGTATCATCAATCTACCCAAGTGTTCCGCCATTCTATTGCGTTGATACATTGCGTCTGAATGTACTGCTACAAAAGTACATTAATTACTTTTTTTTTTATGATTATGGACCTGAACAGGCTAAATTAGGCCTATAGTGCTAAAGCACTCAGGAACACTTAGGAGGACGGATAGAGGGATAATGAATTGAAATTAACTAAATTTAAATGTAAGTCTCACTTTCAACCGCCTAACACCCTTAAAAACGAGATAGATAATCACGACTTAATAGGCAGATTGTTAACGTTTAGTTTATACAGTTGGATTATCGACCGTGTCAAAACATAGCTATGGAACCAATACTCCCGCACCCCGCTACTGTATGGATAGGTTTACCAACGCAAATGTTTGTTTACTGCGTCGTTCAACTGCAAATTGTGGGGGATGCTTTATCGCTACTTATGGATACAATAAACATTACTTTGGAAAGACGTGGTTTTTCCCCTGTATACTAACTACATGCAGGTGAAGTCACTGTAATTTAAAAACATTGTGATTAATATAAAACAGATATGGTTGCGGTGATTATCTCTTAAATCCTTTTAATTTTCACTATAATATTAATTACGTGTCTTTTGGACATTGATGGTCAAGAAATTCCTTTGAATCCCTTACATCCAGACTTTACAACTAATGGTTTGAATGTTGTAAAAACGTATCACACCTTCCTATCTGGTACGACTATTAATTTTTAAATGGTGGCAACAATATATAGAGGAGAGATTACCCCAACGACTTAATGGTTTTTGACCTAACTCCTGATTTGTCTGCGAACGCACTGGAATTTAGTAAGAAATGGTTCTCTACGTCTGGAGGGTGGCTTTGAATAAGCTTTTGCGGAAACCGTTAAGTACTTGGAATATGCCGAATTCGATAACCTGAGATCGACAAACGTCGAAATGTCGTTTATTTTACCTGTTAAAAGGGACAACTCTAGATCACAATCTTCAGTGTGTAGCAAAGAGTATGGACGCACATTCGGTCGTACAACATATAAGAGGTGTTAAAATGTTCATACCGAAAGAAATTGATGTGGTTACAGACCGTGGGGACTAAATGCTGCTCCTCATAAAGCCGCCTCGAGCTTATCTTATACCAAAACCCATGTCAAGACATAAGGTATTCAAACAACAAATATCATAAACTAAAATGGCGCTGGGGACAAGTGCCCTAGACCGAGTTCGAGGAGTTGATAAGACCATTGCTGCCTTTTAACAATATTTCTCAACATACCAACACTAAACCTCGCTCGATTAAAAAATTAAAAAGGAAGCGAAAGTTCTTTAAACCATAACATTGAGGAGGCTAAATGGAAACCGTATTATTACTCGAAAGGTGTATATGATTCAAGTGCTGAGATGTTTGAATGTGTTTCGACTTGGATGTGCGCGCGGCACGCATTTAGACCGTGAACAATTAGTGTAAACTCCAATCGAGCGAATAAACCAGGCCAACAATAAACAACTATGTATATTGATGAAAATGGTAAAGAGTAGTATTTTAATTCCTTTGGACCACCTTCACTAGGGTATCATTGGCATTTGTTGGAGAAGAGTTCTAGATGGGTTCGTTGCAAAAACCGACACAACAGAATTATCGTTCGCATGTGTCTGGACTTTATACGATAACGTTTCTGATAGGAGCTTCCTTTCGTGCCCTAGGCGTCGAGTAAGAAACGGTTTTTCGAAATTCGGTCCCGCGTCCGAAATATCAACTCGATCGAAAAAATCTCGGACACGTCGATTTTTATTTTCAGTCTGACGTCTTCTTCGACGGTCAAAAAAATTTTACAGTGGCGTGCGGCCGGGTGTGGGTGAAAGTCCTAACTGATCCACTAAGAAAGGGTTTTTCGAAATTCCACTCCTAAGGGGGTGAAATGGGGGATTGAATTTTTTTGTGAAACTTTTTATTCTATGGGTCGATTGACTCGAAAATTGGTACACATATTCTTCAATTAAACTTATGAGACGTCTGCCACGTGTTCTATGCAATTTTTTGACACGACGCGTAATTTAGTGGCCAAAAAATTCCTAAGGTTTAATTTAAGTGTTAGTTCAAATTTTTTCAATATCTGAATAACGATTCATTTTATTAGAAAAAGTGCAGACATACTATTTAAAGAAAATTTAATTTTACATAACTTTTCTGTATAAACTTTCTTAATATAATCCAAGCTAACTCTAAAAAATAATTAAATATGAATGAAAATGGTTAAAATTTATTGATATTTTATAGAAGCGGACGGCTTTGAAATTTTTTTTTAAGTTAACAAGTCTATCTGAAATGAAGTTTTAAACGTCGTTCTGACATAGATTACATTTTGTTTTTACAATGTTGCCTGTTTTCGTTACGAACGTATGAGAGGTTGCAATTTGTTTTAATTTTTACCTTCCAACCTACATATACATATGTAAGTATAGAAGGTTATGTAGTCGACTTTTTAAGTTAGCATCTATACTTGAAATCAAACAAGAATGTTAAGTAGAGGGCGCTTGAATTCAAATTATGTTTATACTGCTATAATGTATATATGGCGGCAAAATAATAACAAGCAAGTCATTGTCCAAGTTTGGTGACAAATTCATTCACGCAATTTACTCACTTGGCAACAACAGTTTCAATCACTGATGTACTCAAAGTTGCTGTATACCGTAACGAAGCACGGGTATTTCGCTAGTACTACACGTTTGATTGTGGATAATAAAAGAATCAAGCTACTGTATAATGCTTGTTTTTGTGTAACATTACTGCGCCGCAAGTCCAAGATGTTGATTCTAAATCAGTTTTTTCAACAAAAGCTCTAATACAGAAATTGGTGTAAACCGCAAATCGATATCTTCTTTCTTGTAAAAATAAATATTACAAGTAACAAACGTTCAACTTTAATTATTAAAATTTATTATTTATTAAAGAAAAAATACAAACAAAACCTAGTGTTTTGAATATCCCTAGAAGGCGTATGTTTAATTTAGAGCGGATAATGAAATTGATTTTTTTTAATTATTACGTCGTATTAGGAATTTCATTTATATATTATCTGTGGCCCTGAAAAGGGTCCTACTACTGAAGAACTAATGACGCCCCAAATGTTGAAATGGTCGCCCGCCCTGTTCAATACAGAGCTTCACACTCTCACGCGTAGATGAAACACCAGTTCTACTTTTGCCATTTGAATACAGCAAACTTCGTTATTTATTTATTCTACCATATTCTCCCTGATAGTTGGTTTGGTTAAATAAACAATATCTTTCAAACTCTCCCAAAATTAAAAATCCAAACAAGTAAGATCAGGTGACCTAGGAATTGAAACGTTTTTTCTACGTTTGCTATAAGTTTTTCTCTTAATATACATACCTGGCTGGCCACGGAAATAAACTGTCCCTTCCTATCCACCTGTCAGGAAATCTTCTGTCCAGAGATTGAAGGATATTTGCCGAAAAATGCAGAAAAAACATCTTTTGGCGTGTTTCTAATGGCACATTTTCTAAAAGAACTGTTTATTCGTTGGTCAGACAATTGAGGAAAACTTCACGGGTCAGATTTTCATTAATTATAAATGGCCCAATAATCATTTCTCACAATATATCGCACAAAACGCCCTACCTCCATTGATATTGCCCCTCTTTCGTCAAATGAGGACTGGTTTGGGACCAGTAATGCATGTTATGAAAATTCTCGTGCCCATCACTGTTAAACGTAGCCTCATCCTTCAACAGTATATTTGATAATAGTCTAGGATTTTAAGCTACTATGTTTGGCAACCAATGGCAATAGTCAAGCCTTCTATAAAAATCGAGGAGTGTTAATGTCTGATGGAGAACTGCATGGTTTGGCTGTAGCCCAAATTTGAAATAAACCTTTTTTTATTAAACGATAGTAATAAGGCTATATATATATATATATATATATATATATATATATATATATATATTGTAGGGACCTGCTTATGGTCCTTTAAAATTCATCCGACGGTAGTTTGGGTAATGCCTAAGTTGTTAGAAATATCTCTAGTATTTCCATAAGGATTAAATTCTGTATACGCTAGTACGTTTATGATATTTTCCTCCGTTCGGCCTCTACCACTTCTAGACGGGACGATGAATACTGCCGGCATTTCTTAAACGCCGCGCCAATCGCTCAAAAACTCTTTTCTCGTAATGATGCCTCAGAGAAATATTTAAAGTGGCTATTTTTTTCTATTATTTGTTACATTTCAATTCCTACCTGTTTTTACTATTCTGTATATGCGTGAGAGGTTGCAGCTCTGTATTGGACAGTACGGATCATAATTTCAACATTTGTGGCGTCACCATTCTATATAACATCGGTCCTTTTTAGGGCCAAAGATATAAAAAGAAAATTTTTAATGCAACATAATAATTTAAAAATTAAATTTTTGTTATCCGCTCTAAATTAAAGATACGCCCTCCAGGTGACATTTAATATATTTAATTGTATTCCTATTGTTTTAATAGCTTAATAATTAATAGATTTTAATAATCAATGTTCTCTAATTCTGTTACTTGCAAAATATACTTTTATATTTATTTTCACATTTAAAATTTTTGAGAAAATTGAAATACTTTACGGCTTTGTCACTAAACGTCATCTACCGACTAGAAAAAAAACTAAACCGACAATGTTAAGAGTGTATTAGAAGCACACAAGAAGCCTTTCTCAAACGAGACATAGTTTATTAAAATTGGTTGAGTTAATAAGAAGTTGCGACGTTTTTTCAGGTGAACACTATATCTGTTCCCTCTCCTCATTTAGAAAAATAGAGAGAAATACTAAAAAAACAAAATGTTTATAAACTTATCTAGATTGTAGAAATGCTATTTTGGACATACCTTGATAATGCCGATTTGAGAGAAAAAGCCGATTATCTAATTTGGTGTTCGTGTACGCCCCTAGCGGCAATCGCAGAAACTTGAAACTAACTTCCAGTTATTTCTCTCGGTCACTTTTACTATCAATATTTTTTCCCGATACTGTGCGTTGCGTAGTTTCTCATATACAGGTGGCGTCCTGTATTAATGGACCACCCGGTACTTACCTGTTAGATGAAAATTTAAAATTATGTGTTATTATCTATTTTTTTTATTTGCCCTAATATTTGGGGTGTTTTATTATTACACCAGGGTTATTAGACATATTAGACGGTTCTCACTAACCTCAAATCTGATTATATGTCAAAATCAATTTAACAGTTGCCACATTTAATTGAAATCAATAATAACCACGGATCACTGCATAATAATAGAAGGGTCCTATTCAATTTTGAGTGAAGAAGTAGGGTTCCGCCGTATTATAATTTACCCATAAATTTATTCTGGGTTGTCTTCCAATTGAAATAAAATATTTTCATTAAATTTTACAAAATAATTTGATACAGCTTTATTGTTGTTAAGTGAAGTAATTAGATTAAAATTGTGTAGTGAAACACCGCGTGATTAATGTTCAAAGGTGTCGTTCCCAACAAGTCTATTAGGGAAGAGCTTGTGTAGCTTGGGAGGTAGCGTTACAGAACTGTAAATAGCTAAAATTCTTAAAACAATAGTGAGGTGAACTGATAACAGTAAGGTTAAAATCGCGTGCTACAAGTGAGAGTTTGTTGTGCAAGTTCACTAGAACTACCACACGCGCGAACTACCGCGAGCGATTTGGCCTACGGTCGGATAAACAATAAAATACGGTCAGAAATAAATCACCGATAGATAAAACGCGTATATATAGAAAACAGTAACCCAAGGCAACATTAAATAATAAATAAATAAATAATAATTTGGAGGCAAAACAATAAAAGGTGGAGCTACCTACAATAGCAACAACATTACAAGCCATTCAAAACCAACTAATGGTAATGAACGAAGACATTACGAAAAGTGTAGAGAACAGCGATAAAAACAATGAAGAAATCAAACAATGACGAAAAGCACTACAAAACCGAGAAAAAATAACTGAAAAACCAGAGCTCAAAATCAGCAAATTACAAGAAACGGTCAACAAACAAGAAGGTGTTACGGTCGAAAATGAAACTAAAACGGCAGGTAACAGATAATTAGACTAGCTCGGTAGGACAGAGGGCGTGGGCGTGTTTTTGAATTTAAAAACACTGAAGGTGGTTAGTCGTATTGTCGAAAGTCGCAGATAAGGGTGCGTCGTAATTAGAATAAAGTCAAACAAAAGGGCGCCAGACTGTTATTAAGATGATATCGGTAAGAATACACCTAGGCACACGTAGATAAATCAGCCTCAACAGTCAAAAGATTTGACTTACCTTACGTTGCCTACCTCCAGGTGCACGTCGGAGATGCTTCGAAACTTTAGCTCTAGAACAAATCTTAAAAATATCCACACGCTCAAATACTAAAATAGCGTGGGCGCAAATCAGCTGTTGGGTTTCAATGACTTTTTTAACTTTATATTTCGTTACGTTACCCACGACGCTTGTGAACAAAATAATTCAAACATAATAATAAAAAAAAATGAACGTTAAATGTTACGCTTAAATCTTATTAACTCAAATTTAAATACTACTTACTCATCTTCAAAGCTCTGGCATTAATTGAACTCCAAACTAAAATAATAAGACATAAACTCTACTTTCGCTATTCAACTTTCTATTTTCGTTTCTCTGTGGATTTCATAAAAAGTCTATTGTGCGTTGGTTCACAGTTTCGTTTGTTACATTTCCATGTATCAGGCGCGTCGTCTCGGGTGCTCAAGTTGTATGGGCGTTTTTCGATTTGTACAGCTTCTCTCATTATTCTCTTGGTTAGATGTTCTGCTGATGCTACCCTCCTGGTTTTGTCGAAGTTGATATTGTGTGATGTCGGTTGATTATGATATGCTAAAAATGAGGTTGTTGTATTTTTCCATATTGCAAATCAATGTTCTTCCAGCCTAGCACTGATTCGTTTGTTTGACCTGTGTACGTTCGGTTCCAGTCTCCACATGGATCTCATGTATTGATTTTGATTTTTGGATTAGGCAATATGGTTATGATCTTTGCACGGGTATCAATTACCGTTTTATTATGTTTTTCTAGAATTCTGCCAAACCTGATCTGTTATGTACGGTAAGAATACTTTGTTTATTTGTTCATCTTCTTTTTCTTCTTGCTTTTTTTTCTTCTTCGATTGGTCCGCCCTTTGGACATGTTTTTCGGTGAATGCATTTTGTAATAAGCTGACTTTTGCGTTTAGATTTCTTTCTGTCTGATTTGATGGTCTACCAGTCTCTTGCATTTTATACTTAGTGTTTTGCCCACATCTTGTAAGTGTGCTGGGTGATGATGGGATTGAATATTCAAGTGTGTATAGCTCTTCTAGTTGTTCTTCCTTCTTATAGATTAATACGTCTGAAAAAGTCAGTTTTCCCTTGTTTTCGATATCCATTGTAAACCCGATCTTTTCGTGAACTCCATTTGGATGTTATAGAAATTGATCCAGTTCTCCTGGTCTGTGTGTCCAGATTATAAAGGTGTCGTCCACATATCCTAAACATAACTTGGATTTGTGACTTACCGTTTGTATTGCTCGTTCTTCCAGGTCGTTGATAAATAAGTTAGCTAGAACTGGCAATAGTATTGCACCCATCGGTGCTTCTTCGATTTGTCTTTACATCTGGCTTCCACAGATGAGAGAGTAAATATTTTTTACGCAGTGTTCCTCTATACTGATGGTGTCGTTTTGTGGATGGTACTTTGTTTTAATTATGTCAATTGTGTCCTTGATCGGCACGTTGCTGAATAGTGACAGGACACCGAAACTAACTAATATATATATATATATATATATATATATATATATATATATATATATATATATATATATATATATATATATCGCCTTAGTTGAGTCCTGTTTTAATTAAGTGTAAGTAGTGACTAGAACCTTTTACGTGTGGTTTTGACTTTTCGCGTATGGTTGCAACTGGTTTGCAACGTATTTTGCAAGTTCCTATAAAGGTGATTCGTTTGAACTCACTATTATTGAATTTTTGGATCGATCTTGGTGTCTTTTCTTTTCATTTTTGTCGTTTTCTCCAAACATGTTGTAGAATACGTCATTACGAGCCTTTGGAATACTGGGTTTTAAAGAAAATGGTTTTCTCTCATTATTGTAACGTATGGGACATAAGCTTTGAGGAAGAATCAACAGGCCCAATCACCAAATTACTGAAATTTTAATTAAACTTAACTATTAAAGGTTAATACTACATATTTTAACAAACTAATCTATCAAACTGATAGCGGATAATGCTCTTCAATGGCACGCAATTTGGTTAACACTTGTCTCACCTTCGTTTGGATAATGGACAAGGTTTCGGTCAACTTCCCGAATTTTTCTAATACTTATTGCCGCAGTTGCTGTTTGAGTCTCCCAACCGTTTTATAAACCTTTCGACACAATAATGACCAGCATTCTTCTATTGCTTGAACTTGAGGAACATTCGGGTGGTTATATTCTTTTGGTGCATAATTGACGTTATTCTGCTCCAGCCAGTTTCAAGTCCTTCTGGCACAATGGCACGAAGTGAGGTGGGGCAAAGTATAAGTTCACCGTTCTGATGATGTGTATTAATAAAATTAAGCAGTTTCGGTAAGCATCTTTGAGTATTAATCCCAGCATCCACAGCTTCTCACCAAACTCTGCCCACATAAGATGTTGAACACCAGCCACTGAAATCGCACACCAGACTAAATTTGCTTTGAATTTTGCTTCGTTTGGATAATTTTCAATATCAGAGGTGTAAAACCCATCGTTATCTTTCATTTCAGAATGTGACAACGTAAAATATTTCTCATCGTCCATTACGATCACACGGTTATTCACAAAATGCCTTCGTCTCAATGCTTTGCAACGTATAGATATTTTTTCGAGCTGTGCCCGGGTATACTTAAGACCAAGCCTTCGACTAGAGAATCCAATTCTGTCTTGAGCGGATTGTACCAAGCTGAAAATATGAGGTCTCCCAGTTATAGACAAATGAATGCAAGGTGTGCCCTATTTGCATTCTATTATTGCTCGATAAATTGTTGCCTGACTAACGTTTTGGTCTCTGAACAAGTTTACAATTTCACCTTTGCGCAACCGTCCAAACTATACTCTTGCAAAGTTGTATGACACTCTGAACGCCGTTATTGAATAAACTTGGAGTTTTTCAAAAGCAAGAAAGCTTTCGTTTACCGATCGTATGAACTAGACCAGACATCCAAATCGAGTCTTCCTCTTCCTAACAAGGTTTAGGCCTTTTTTGACCTGATCGAGGCTAGGTAAATTTTTTTCGTTGTCGTCCAATGTTTGTGCTTCCTGAGGGTTTGTAAAAAAAGGTTTTCGTGGGTATCTCAGAGGGGACAACCTTACAACATTATCTTTCCACTCTTCTTGATATGGTTGAATCTCATCAATTATATTTTATTGCGTGAGTTGTGCGTTTATGCCACTCTATCTGATCTTGTTACTCCCAATAGTGGTCGTAAGAATCTGATCTGAGCTGCTTCTAATCTAGATTTTTCTCTAGATCGTAGTACTCATGTTTCGGAAAAATGCTTTAGTGCTGGTTTTGACACAATATTGTGTAGTCTTTGTTTCACTTCTCTTCTCATAAATTTACCGAAGTGTCTTTTTATACATCCATTTAATCTGTTATGTGTTTCCTCGATATCTGATTTTGTATTCCAGCTTGATATTTTAGAGCCTAAATATTTAAATATTGATACTTGTTCAATAATATCTTCCTTGATAACAATTTTTTTTTGTTGTCCTATCATTGCCATTACTTTTGATTTCATTCCAGAAATTTTCATGTTATACTTCATTTAAATATTTGACTGCTTTTTGTAGTTCTGTTTCATTCTCAGCCAGCAATACATGGTTGTCTGGGAATATTATAGTGTCTTTGTTAATATTGTCCCAAACTATTCGTTTGGGTTTATATTTTATCCTCCAGTCTTCGATTATTTTGTTTAAATATAAATCGAATAATATTTGTGACAATCCACACCCCTGTCTTAATCCTTTATTAACTTGCGCGTTTTCATTTTGATTGTTATTATTGTTTTATTATACGGTGCGTTCGCAAAGTAGCGGATAAATTCAATTAAAATTCGAATGGGAGTTTAGGAAGAAAACGCTCTGACCGGTCAATTTTTATTTTCAATTTAGAATTTTTTTACGTAACAATGAAATATATAAGGTGTGTCAAGAAAAATATATGACGTCATCGACATTTTTTTAAAACATCAACCTCCATTTTTTATTGCAGAATTAGAAAGGGTGCATCTTGTTACGTACGACAATGTGCATATGGATGATGTTGATACAGGGTGTCACAAACTTGCGTGCGCGGACGATTCCCGTATTTCATGGAATAGGAGAACAAACAAGGTGCAGTAGAAATAACTGAGGCGCATGTTTTAATATTCTTTTAGGTTATACAAAGAGTTTAATTTATACAGGGTGAACCAAACATAGATTTTTTTAATGGGACACACTGTAGGTTATTTCAAATTTGGATTCAGCTCACTTTGGCCATTCTTTCAATATAAGGTTTGATTATGTTATACAAGGTAGTTTAGAAGATGTCATTTTGAAGAAAAAATCGTACCTAAATGTATCATTTCTAATAAGAAATATTCAAGTGATTTTTTTAATAACGTATATTTTGAAACACAGATTTTTTGGAGTTAGGCGTAATTTAGTTGCAAACTGTTTTCACTAATTTAAATTATATGTTCGAATGGAGCACCGTTAACAATCTGACAAAAACCCAAGTAATTAACAAATAATCTTTGAACGTTGTCGATGACATCTGCGGTAATGTTTCTAATTTCTTGGCGAATTCGTGCGTTTAAATCTTATAAATTGGCCTGGCGCATCGCGTATGCTTTACTCTTTAAGTATCCCCACAAGCAGTAATCTAGAGGATTTAAATCTGGCGATCGGCTGGCCACTCAATTGTACATTTTCTACCTATCCAGCGATTTACTAAAACTTCATCCAAATAATCGCGAACAGGTAAACCGTAGTGTAGTGGCGCTCCATCTTGTTGAAACAAGAGGTCACGGTGGTGTATATCGGAGTCTTCTAAATCCAGATACAGTGTTATTAGAGAGGACCTATTAACAAAAATTTCTCAAGTTTTTAATTATTAATTTAATTTGGATCGAATTCTACATTTTTATTAACATTAATGCTGTACAATTAAGTATGCGTTGAAGAACTTTTGGTTGTCTACACTTTAATACAAAACGCCTTTTATTTTTACAATAGTTTTTGCAACAATTTATTATATCTTACATTTGGCTATTCAAAATTTCTACTCTCTTTCATTTTAATACAAACATGGCTAGTTTATAGATAATACTCATTCTTTTACATAAAAATTAAGTTAACTTTGGCGTTTGGTTGCTGAAGCATTCCTAAATAAGTTTCTGAATCAATTTTTTTACTTTGCAAGAAGGATCTTTAAAAAGGAATTGTTTCACAAAGAAAATAAAGTTTATACTCTAGAGTGCTGAGTATTTATTGTTTTTTTCGCATAATTGCGGTTTTAAAAGTATACCGTTCATATAAGTTATCAGCAACAGCTCGCCTTCCATCGTAGAATTATGTGAATCTATTATTCTGTGCCCTTTTTTAATAACTTATTACAATTTTCAGCTTTAACTCCATATTGTTTTTATACAACTAACAGAAGTTTAAGAGTATATCATTTGTACTTAAATATATTGTAACTTACCTAGAAATTCCATCTTCGCACATCTTTGGTTCATCTCGTAGAAAAATAACTTAAGTAGAATATCAACCATCATCGCATAAATCAACACAAGGAATTCCTTTTTCTTTGTTTTTTTTTGTTTGCAATCTATAGTTATAATTGTTAAAAATAGCGTATTACTTTATCGCTAATTACTTACTTTTTCATTAGATCTTTAATTTAATTTGTGTGTAAATCGTTGTTTTATCGACGACCGCTTTGTGAACAGCTGTCGGTCATATTTTTATCTTTTAATGTTTATGACGTATTAACGTACGCACAGTAGTTTAGCTTTAGACATTTTCCATATGTTTTAAATTATCATTTAGTATATTAACTTTTTACCATTAAAATATAAAACCCTGCTTTACCTTAGGAAGGCCTTTCGAAATTGAACAGGTTCTTATTTACCTAAAATTATAAATTACTATAAAATCACTTCTTTCGTACTTTTAACGTTTTACGAAATAATTTTGTTTAAACTTCCTTTTTATCTTGTTTTCTTTAAATTTTTTAATTAACTAAAGTATCTACGTTATCCATTTATAAATGTACTTTTGTTTAATTTCGTACTTACCTCATTTTAGACGTTAATTGCCAATTTATTTTTGTTTTGCTAGAATTTATTTATGTTTGCAAAAATTTTATACTTATATGTATTCTTTTTATGTGATTTAATAATTATTGGTTGAAATTTTAGCTCTACCGCAACTTTCTTCACTCCGCCCGAACCGTCTGACGCCGGAAATTCTTTACATCCGTAGTTGAGTAGTGACCCATCTCTTTTTTTTTCTCCGCCTCTAGTTTCTGCACTTGACAACTCTTCCGTCAACTATGCCGCACCAAATTTTTGAGGGTTTTGGATGCGATATTCCGTGAACTAATGAGGATCTTCGGTTTCCCAATAACGAGAGTTTTGTCTGCTCACATGGCCGTTAAAGTAAATGTTGCTTCATCGGAAAGAATGATTCTTTTTACACAATTGGAGTTACCATAACATAATTGCTGCATTTGTTCACAAAGTCAATTTCGCCGATCAAAATCATATTCCGACAGCTCGTGAAGTAAGCATACCTTGTAGGGATGGAGCTTCTCTCTTTTCAACACTTTATGCACAGTAGAACGCGCCACACTAGTATTATTTGCCGTGTCCACAATGGTAGTATTAGAATTATCTTGCACTGCTAACACAATGTTCAACTGATCTTCATTTATCGACTTTCGACCAGATTTTTTCATATCCCAAATTTTGCTTCAACTCTGCTTACCATGTTTTGACTAATGGACGGTCAATCAGTGTGAGTTGCTTAAACAATGCAACCACTTCTGATTGCGCGACCTATCTTCGAAACCAAGCCTACATAGGATTTCAATTCTTTCACGTTCGCTCAATTTCCTCATATTTCACAAAATAACGGTAAAGTAGTTACTAGATAAACTCACGATAACAATGCTGTCGCCTATTACAAAACTAAACACAAGTTGCTAACGTGCAAATAATTAAAATAAACGGTGCCACTATAATTTCCACATTCATTTCTGCTTCCTTTCTTATGTTTGTTTATTATATTGGCCCTGCACCACTCTTTAGGTATTTTCCCTTCTCTCCAAATTAAAATGGGAGAGTTGTAGTACTATTCTTAGTCTTCTTCTCTCCGTATTTCCATAGTTCCATGTTGATATAATCACAACCTGCAGTCTTTCTATTTCTTGCTCCTTCCAGAGCCTCTTCTACTTCTTTTATTGTTATTTTGTTTTGTTCATCCACACATTCAGTAGTTGTTATCTCTTTCTCTTCGTCATATAGTAGGTCTGTATAATACTGTATCCATTGTTTCCCTGTTATTACGTTAATCTTGGCACGTTCGTTTCCCTCTTCCCTAAGGTTTTTAAACACCTTGAACTGAAATCGTTTGGCTCCTGTAACATCACATTCTATTCCGATTACAAATTGGTTCCTGCTTTCCTTTTTATTCTGTATAGTTAACTTTCTTACTGCCGCTCTCTGTCTTTTATGATTTATGTGATTTTCAATATTTCTCGAATCTAGGCATTTTTATTTTGTATTAGCTCTTCGCTCCAAAATTTTAGTCTTTTTGGGTTACGCTTATATTGCGTTCCTAGTACTTCTTCAGCTGCGCCGTTAACGGCATTTTTTAATTTTTCCCAGTTTTTGTTTGTCACCACATCGCCCTCAAGTCTTTGCTGATACTTGCTTCCTCTAACAGTCGTATTTTACATCTTTAGTTCCTTCTGCGACGGCATTTCTCTTAATGTATTTTTTGGGTATTAGTATCTTTGTTTTAATTAAATAATGGTGACTGTCAACTTCCATACCTCTACACACTGTTGTATCAGTTAGTTGTGGCCAGATTTTCTCATTCGCTATGACAGTCTATAATTGATTTTGTACCACGGGCTTCCCATGGATCCTATTGATGTTTTTGTATCTGAAGAACGAATTTGTTTATGCTTAATTTGTTAAAGGTACACAAATCCCTTAGTTGTCTACCATTATTATTTAATGTTTCCTTTCCATTGGTCCCAACAATATTTGGAATGGGTTTTTTTTCCTACACTTGCATTCTTGTCGCCCGTTATTATGATATAATAACTACCTGTTTTATTTATGCAGTCTATGTACTGTTTATAAAATATCTCTGTATTCTAATATCCCCCATTTGGCGCATATGCCCCTATAATCCAGCAATGACCTCTTTCAGTTTTTATCTTTAGGGTGATTATTCTCTCATTCACCTATGAGTAATTCGATTTTCTAGATTACTGTTAATTGTTATTCATACTCCAGCTATAGCCCGTTGTTTTTTGTCTACTCCCGAATATAAGAAAATATCCTTGCTAATTTCAGCTGATCCTCTGTCCTTCCTTTTTGTCTGTGTTATGGCTGTTCCAGTGCTTCGATAATCTATATGGCAATTGTCGTTTGTTGAAAATTTATTGTGTTTGCACGTTTGCTGTTTTTGTCAACATGTAAATCCGTTCGGTGTACCCCTTTTGTTGCCTTTCATGTAATCTTATATTCCCGTGAAGGGGGTTCCAGCGCCTTGCCCAGTGGATTTTATGTTGAGGCTTTTTCCCTTAAATAGATTGCTGTCATCGTGGTTTTGGAGTCCTACCCCACTTCCCACATTCCCTATGGATGGACGACATTTATTACCCTAAAAGTGATCGGTGTCTCTTCCATCAGTTCCGCCGTTCCAAAGTACTATCTCTCCGCCTTCCTTGTCGTTGAGGTTGTCACCGTAATCCTGGAAAAGAGCCTTTAATGGTTATTATCAACCGGAGCCAGCTGAACCCAGGTTTTTTAACGAAGTGTTACTTCTCCCTCTCCTCTTTTTCCAACCGGGTTTTAGACCGGCTTTGGCAGAGTTCACCAAATCGAGTAGAAAAATTGAAAGCAAACTTTTCTTAAAACTTATGTGCCATACGTTCTGCTCAAAGTGCTTAATGCCTTCATATCTTGTCTAGTTAAGCTCCGGTTTGGTAGTTGGCAATTTCTAAGTATTCTGATCACCACTTAGCGCACTCCGGGACAAACACACATGCATAAGCGCACAAACAAAGCCGCTCACACCCACACAAATCTCATGGTGAACATCTTGTAACACTTGTAAAACCTAGAAACCAGCAAAAAAAATTCCATGTAGCCAAATATTGTGCAAACAAGCAAATTACTCGACAAACACACACAAACCACAACATGCAAACATCCAAGCACGCATTGAGAAAATGCGAACATGTGAGCGAGCGATCGTGCGAACATGCGAACATTCGAACAGGCGAACATGCAAACATGCGAAAATGCAAACATGCAAATATGGAAACATGCGAATATTCGAGTATGCGAATATACGAACATGTAACATGCGAACATGCCAACATGCAAACATCTGAACAAGCGAACATGCGAACATGTGAACTTTCGAACATGCAAACATGAGAAAATGCGAACATGCAAACATGGAAACATGCGAACATGCGACCATACCAACATGCGAACATTCGAACATACAAATATACAATGCAAACACATGAACATGGGTACAAGCGAACATACGAACATGCAAACATTTGAAAATGCGCACATGCGACCAAGCGAACATTCGAACATGCGAGCATGAGAACCTTCGAATATTTGAACATGCGAACATCCGAACATGGGTACAAGCGAACATGCAAACATGAGAAAATGCGAACATGCGAGCAAGCGAACTTTCGAACATGCGAACATGCCATCATGCCAACATGCATACATGTAAATATGCAAACATGAGAACATGCAAACATGCAAACATCTACACATGCGAACATGAAAAAACGCGAACATGCGCATATGCGAGCAAGCGATCGTGCGAACGTGCAAACATTCGAAAATGCAAACATGCAAAAATGAAAACATGCGAATATGAAAACATGCGAACATGCGAACATGCCATCATGCCAACATGCATACATGTAAATATGCAAATATGAGAACATGCAAACATGCAAACATGCAAACATGCAAACATGCAAACATGCAAACATGCAAACATGCAAACATGCAAACATGCAAACATGCAAACATGCAAACATGCAAACATGCAAACATGCAAACATGCAAACATGCAAACATGCAAACATGCAAACATGCAAACATGCAAACATGCAAACATGCAAACATGCAAACATGCAAACATGCAAACATGCAAATATGCAAACATGCAAACATGCATACATGCAAACATGCAAACATGCAAATGCAAACGTGCAAGCATGCAAAGCGCAAACTTGCAAACATGCAAACATGCAAACATGCAAACATGCAAACATGCAAACATGTAAATATGAAAACATCTACACATGCTAACATGAAAAACGCGAACATGCGCACATGCGAGCAAGCGATCGTGCAAACATTTGAAAATGCAAACATGCAAACATGCAAACATGCAAACAAGCAAACATGCAAACATGCAAACATGCAAACATGCAAACATGCAAACATGCAAACATGCAAACATGCAAACATGCAAACATGCAAACATGCAAACATGCAAACATGCAAACATGCAAACATGCAAACATGCAAACATGCAAACATGCAAACATGCAAATATGCAAACATGCAAACATGCATACATGCAAACATGCAAACATGCAAGCATGCAAACATGCAAGCATGCAAACGCGCAAACTTGCAAACATGCAAACATGCAAACATGCAAACATGCAAACATGCAAACATGCAAACATGTAAATATAAAAACATCTACACATGCTAACATGAAAAAACGCGAACATGCGCACATGCGAGCAAGCGATCGTGCGAACGTGCAAACATTTGAAAATGCAAACATGCAAAAATGAAAACATGCGAACATGCGAATATTCGAATATGCGAACATGCGAATGCGCAAACAGGCGAACAAATTTATCTGCCATTCTATTTTTCCTCTGAAATGAATGCATTAAACGTTATTCAATATCTATTTACGACTAATCTTATCTATCTGTTTCCAAATTTAGTACATGCTATAAGAATCTTTTAACACTACCGTTGACAGTTGCTAGCGGCGAGACGAGTTTTTCAAAACTTTAAATAATAAAAATTTATTTGTGATCAACAATGGGTCAAGGAAGGTTTTCAGGCTTACGTATTTTTAGCACAGAAAAGATAATTTCTGAATATATTAATGTGTCCGACATTATTTCAGAATTTGCTTTTGAAAAAAGCAAGGGAAGCAAAATTTATTTAATGTTTCATAATAAGAATGTATTAATAAATATAAGTATTAATTAGTATAAACGTGTATTTATGTTAATTTATCAATCAAAGTTTATTCCAATTTTTGTGTGTATCCATTAATAAGTTTAAATAACTATGTATAGGGGTTGAACTACCTGCCAAACGCGTCCCCAGGTGGCGGATAGGGGAACGACCTTACAAATGATCGTAAGAGATGCATGGCCAACACCGAAATATGTGCTCGTGGCCTTAAATAGCCACTTTTAGCACTAAATAATGCAGTGCTGTGGACCATTTCACGTGGGGACTGCGTATCCCCTATCTGGAAGTACACTTTTCTTCTACTGGTCTTGAGTGACTTCCCTTACTTTAAGTCCTTTCTGTCGGAGCACACTTGCTCCAACTCTTGATCTCTTTAGCCTCCCAGCGATAACTGAGAGATCTTTCTTTTCTCTCTCCTCGTCCACGGAGGTGTGCCCTTAAAAGCACATATGAGTATGGCAATCTGGGGATTTCCGAGCTGGAGACGAATGATTGCCACTCGTCTTCGTACCGTAACCATTGACTGCACTTCAGCGGCTCCAGCAGGGCGTGGCTAGGGAAAATTCTGCAGGAAGTGGACGGGAGTCTGGACTTAACCGCTTGAACCACTTCCGTAATCTCACTAGTACATTGCGCGCCTAAGGGATGCAACGTGCTTCGGCACGGCATAACTGTAAGTTTGATCAGTTCCTAGCGATTAACCTCAGGGCAGTGGGCGCAACCCCGTTTTAATTAGCCTTACACGTCAGGGGGTCCTGGCGTGGTAACCTTTATTTCCCCTATACCTTGGATACTTTCATGGACACGTTTGTTTTAGTAAAAAAGAGAGGTCTGAGGGGGATCCGAAGATAAGTCAAGCCAGAAGAAAGACGTGGAAAAGGGGGAAGAAAAGGAGAAGAGCGAGGGAGCTAAGAGACTAAGGGACTCCTCTACTACCTCTTCTCAGAAAAAAGCCCCTAAAAAACCCAGGGGCCAAGTGCAGACACGGTCATACTCTGAGGCAGAAAAAGGACTCAGAATTGCGGTGGTACACAGGCGTCATCCTGATACCCTACTAGATAGGAGATAAGCGGATCTGATCATGAACAAACTGGGGGAGGTGGTAGACGAGACACCTTCCACTAGTGAGAGCCCTTCACAGTTTGAGGTAAGTACGTACGTGGGAGGAATCATATGAATCACGTGTGCCAACGAAAATACCAAGAACTGGCTAAAGCAGTCAGTGCAAAATATGGAGGAACTTTGAAAGGGGTTAGACTTGACTGTGGTCGAAGCTAAGGACCTCCCTAAACGACCCAAGTCACTAGTGTGGACACCAGGCACATCAGAGGAAGGAGTTGTCAGGACCCAGCTTGAGTGTCAAAACCCAGGCCTATAGACGAGAGATTGGCATAAACTGAGCTCCAAGACGGAAAATGATGGAGCCATCCTGGCCTTCTCAATGGATGGGGCATCTTAAATGTTTCTTGAACAGGCTAGGTTCAAGGCATATTATGGTGTAAAGACAGTGACTCAAGTCTATTCAGAGCGCCCCAAAAGACAATAAAAGTAGTACGGTGAACCTCCACCACAGTAAGGCAGATTCGGCTGCCTTATGCAAATAAAGATGTATCTCTTGTACAAGAACCCTGGATAAACAATCGCTGGTGACCTAGCTTGTAGTAGGGTCACTGATAGACCAAGGACCTGTATATTAATCAAAAAAGGAATACAAATATTACCGTTAATGGATTTCCGTTCATAGGATCTGGTAGCGGTAAAGATCAAATCAATTAGAGGGAGCCCGAGGGAGTTAATACTCGGATCGGCGTACCCCCATTCTAATGACCCGAAGATACCGATCCTTGCTGAAGTGGAGGAACTGGTCAGAAGCTGCAGAGGCAACTTATCGCAACTACTCATCGGTTGTGACGCGAACTCCCACCATGTGTTATGGGGAAGTACCAACACCAGCCGTAAACTGAATCTATCTTACAATTCACTATGGCCTAGAATTTAGACCAAGGGAACCGAACCTTCCTTCGTAACAAGGCGAATGAAAGAGGTAATTGATATAACATTAGGTACTTCTCATGTAACTGAATTTGTTAAAAACTGGCATGTAACCGATGTGGTGCCTTGTTCGGATCACAGATATATGTGTTTTGAAATCACCGAAATAAACCGCATGGTAGAAAGTTATCGAAACCCCGCAAAACGAACTGGGAGTCCTATAAGGACGAATTAGAACGTAAATTGGCGGGACTTCAGTTTTCAATAGATAATAATATAGATATAGAGATAGCCGTGGAGCAACTAACAGACACGATTAAACGTACATATAAGAAAAACTGCCCTCCAACCGTGAGGGTCTCCAACAAGAAAGTCCCCTGGTGGACTCAAGAACTCACGGAAATGAGGGTATCACTAAAAAACTATTTCATAGGGCAAAAGTATCAGGTAACTGTTATGAATATAAAACACCCCTAAATGAGTACAGTAAAGCACTGAGCACTGTTAAAAGAGCGCCATGGAGAAGGCACTGTGAGAAAATAAAAACTACTCCATAATGTACCAGGATCCACAAGATACTCTGTGCTCAATAAGTAATCTGGTAAAACACACCGGACATTATACGAAGACCGGAAAGGATACCATGACTGAATTGTTTCGGGTACACTTTACGAGCTCAGAAATATTAGATCAATCACTGATTGACTGGTAAAACCAAGGCCCCATGACGCTGGAAACAGGGTATCAAGGGCAATAGCTACGAAAGTGATTACATTCAATAAAATCAAATGGGAGGTAAACTCATTTGATCCATATAAGTCACCAGGAACGGATGAAATTATTCCATCCATGCTGCAAAGGGGTCCGGACCTTCTGCTCAGAAGAGTCTGCAAGATTTTAAGAGCCAGCCGGCTACGAAACACCTTCCGAGAAAATGGACACTAACCAGGGTGGTTTTTACACCCAAGCAGCAAAGGCGTATAGGAAAACTCATCTTATGTCCTTTATACATAAGACAATGGAAAAACTGCTCGATAAGTATAACATGGATGGTGTGCTGGTAACCACGTGACCAATTTGCCATCAGAGTAGGCTCATCAACTGAAATAGCGACTGCCTGATAAGGAGAGTGGAAAAAACTCAGAACGGCAATAACCTATGCGGTTGTGGTGTGGTGGCCAAAGGTGAAGCAAGAAACCGCCAAACTAAAACTAGGCAAGACACAAAGACTTTCCTGTTTGGGAATTACGGGGAGACCCTATTGAACCCCCCTCCTCTTGAACTGGTGACTAGAGGGGAGTCCAGATTGGGGTTATACAGATTGCAGAATTCACAGTACAAACTGTGTACAGACACCGAGCATACGAAGTTAATTGACAGCATTGGGAGTCCCGTACTTAATATAAGAACGGACCATATGACGCTAAAACATTTCGTTGCCACACTCTTTGAGGTAATAATTTAGGATCGAGCAGAGTGGAATGAACAGGGACACAAATTCCCACCTGGCAGTCTAATTTGGTACACGAATGGTTTAAAAACCGAGATGGGTGTTGGAGCAGGCATACACGTTGTGAAACCAAGGCAAGGCATGATTCTCCTGTTGGCAGGCACGCCACCGCTTTCTAAACAGACATATACGCGATACTTCAATGTGCACGGGAAAACAATAGAAGGGCCTACAGAGAAAGGCGTATATATGTCTTAACTGACGGCCAGGCGGCTCTAATACCACTAGCAAACTTTAAGGCCTAATCTAAACTGGTCTGGAAATGTTACGAAGAACTAAACGGCCTGGCTGAGAAGAACAAGGTAACTATTGTATGGGTTCCTGGCCATTGTGCAATCGAAGGAAACGAAAAGGTAGATAAACTCACAAGACCGGGAAAGGAAAAAAAGGAAAAGGACACGTATATCATTCCCTCCCGAAGGGGGAGGGCGGGCTGCTGGAGCTTTCCGAGCTCCTTCAGCCACGATCATGCATTCCCAGCATACATACATACATACATTACGTATGTATGCATGGATTAAGGATGGGTATGGTCAGGATCGGAAGGAAGAGTGTTAGGGTTCTGAGGGGGAAAATACTACCCCAGCATTCACCTAAATATTTGCACATGGTGTGCATGCACGCAGTCACCATGCCGCTACATATGTATGAGGGAAACCTCCTGAAAAAAACTTACCTCCCCATTACCTCCCGAATGCTAAGCAGGTCGTGTCTCCACTTCACACCACCTCGATACACAAGACGGGGATCAGCGGGCCCCTTTTATGACCCCGAATCTGCAGTGGGAGTAACAAGATACACAATCGGCAACTATATCAGGAAATGGATTCGCGAGCAACTTCAAGCACACTGGATAAACAGACCAGGGCTAACACATAGCAAGGCATACATAAACGGATCTTGCATAGAATTACTCACGCTAAGCTTAGGATCCTTACCGGTCTCTTCACAGAAGATGCGCCTGTTAAGGACTATTTAAGGAAGATCAAGAAATTTAATGGAGACCCCACATGTAAATTTTGCGGTGATGAACCAGAAACAGCTACACAAATCATATGTGACTGTGACTCGCTGGTTGCTAAAAGACAGCGGATTTTCGGGTACACAAAAATAGAACCGGAAGACTTAAACGCACATTCCGCGAGTGACCTGTACGCTCTGATACAGGGCGTTAAGATCAAGGACTGGTTGTAACAAAGCGCTAGGGAGAACACAATAAGCCATATAGGCTGCAGTGTCTCCGGAACTAGTTAGGTAGACGGACCCGAGGGAAGGAAAAAAATCTATTCATGTTAATTTATGATAAGTTCCTTCTGACTTATTTTTCCGAAATACAATTTACATTTTTCACATTTCCTGTGTTTTATTTAAGATAAAATTACTTCAAAGATATTACGGTTTAGTCAGAAGTTAGGGGGCCGCAAATTATTTTCGCACACCGACGGCAGATTCCTTAGGAACAGCACTGATCATAAAAACATAATTTTATTCTTGCGAGTGCAAAAAAGACGTTTTTTTATTTTTATACAGGGTCCGCCAATAGTGCGTGGACGAAGCTTTATGAGTTTATACAATATCGTTTTCAAAATTATTTATTGCAGTATGGTGTGGGATCTTTCGGGTTACAATTAGAAAATATTTTCTCAAAAATTACTACTCGTATACAGGGTATTCCCTGGTTAATTTTAAGGGCACTTTATTCACTATATGAGGTATCTTAAACGCGCAATTTAGGCGCTGCATTCAATTCTTTGAAAATTTAGAGGTTGAAAAGAAAAATTGTAACAACCGTATTGAGAAATGTGTAACACTAAAATTTTAATGGTTGATTAGTCATAGACTGTGCTACATAAAATCGTAAAAATAGTAATATTATCTTTTTTAATTTTCGAGACATCGTAATGCAAAGTTTAAGATTTTCAATCATAGATAAATTTATTTTTTTAAATGGAAAGGTATACATTGTTTTACATTGTTAGATAGGAAATTTAATTACATTTTTTTTGATATAACATTGTTCGTATTTATGTTTTGCCGTTTTTTGATAATCCAGCTTTTTTACTGAATTTGCAAAGTTTGAGAGCTTTAATCATAGATAACTTAATTTATTTAAATGGAAAGGTATACATTGATAGATAGGAAATTTAATTACAATTTTTTTGATATAACATTGTTGGTATTTATTTTTTGCCGTTTTTTGATAATACAGCTTTTTTACTGAATTTGTCGATTTTCGTAGATTTACATATGTATGTATAATTGTTTAAATCACATCAAGCTATGAAAACAAAAGAATATTAGAAACAAAATTCAGCAATAGTATCTGTCTTGTCATTTCGCGTGTATGTTCAAACGTAACTGAGTTAATTACTTTATTGCAGTGTGAATGTAATACGTTTATTTAAGAATTATAATGAGTAATTTTTTGCAAAATGAATTAGTCGACATGATATTTGTGCTTGGAGAATCAAACAAAATTGTTTATTGGCCCGTCGAATCTACGGGCAGCGTTATCCTGATCGAAGACAACCAAGAGAAGAATCATTTCGTAATCTTTTAGAAAGATTTGAAAGTACTGGAAGTGTTGGATATCCTAAAAACGAAAGAGCTAAAGTTGTTACAAATGAAGAAAATGAATTTCGTGTGCTTGTAGCTACAGTTGAAACCCCCACGTTAGTATTCTGAAATTAAGTGACAATTTAGAAATCAGTCAAACTTCCGTGAGACGAATGTTAAAGAAAAATAAATTTCACCCCTATCATGTACAATTACATCAAGAGCTGAAAGAACAAGATTTTCAAAATCGATTTAATTTTTGCCAGTGGGTTCAACAACAGTTAAATGCGAACGAAAATTTTATATCGGGGATATTATTTACCGACGAATGTACATTTCATCGAAATGGATTTGTGAACAGACATAATTTTCATTTTTATTCAAATGAAAATCCACACCAATTTCGGTTAGTCTCTCAAAATAAATGGTCAGTGAATGTTTGGGCAGGTATATTCGGCGGAACTATTGTTGGTCCTTTTTTTTTCAATGTTACACTCACTGGAGTAGAATATCATAATTTTCTAGAAAACGAATTATATCATTTATTGGAGAATGTACCTTTGGCTCAAAGAAGAGGTATGTATTTCCAACAAGACGGGGCAGCTCCTCATCATGCCAGAATTGTAACCCAGTGGTTAAATTCGACGTTTCACGAAAATGGGATAGGAAGACAAGGACCGATACCTTGGTCAGCTAGATCTCCCGATATTACTCCATTGGATTTTTTTCTTTGGGGCTTTGTGAAGAATAAAGTATATGAGGAAGAACCAACAACTGCTGAGAATATGAAATTGCGAATTAGAAATGTTTTTGCCACAATTACTCCTAATATGTTAGATCGGGTTGAAGCTTCTTTTATTAAAAGAATTCAGTATTGTCTAAATCAGCGTGGTCGACAATTTGAACATTTAATTTAATATTATTTTCTTCCAAAATCGATAAATTCAGTAAAAAGCTGGATTATCAAAAACGGCAAAAATAAATACCAACAATGTTATATCAAAAAATTGTAATTAAATTTCCTATCTATCAATGTAACACAATGTATACCTTTCCATTTAAATAAATCAAGTTATCTATGATTAAAAATCTTAAACTTTCCAAATTCAGTAAAAAGCTGGATTATCAAAAACGGCAAAACATAAATACCAACAATGTTATATCATAAAAAATGTAATTAAATGTCCTATCTAACAATGTAAAACAATGTATACCTTTCCATTTAAAAAATCAAGTTATCTATGATTGAAAATCTTATACTTTGCATTACGATATCTCGAAAATTAAATAAGATAATAGTACTATTTTTACGATTTTATGTAGCACAGTCTATGACTAATCAACCATTAAAATTTTTGTGTTACACATTTCTCCATACGGTTGTTACAATTTTTCTTTTCAACCTCTAAATTTTCAAAAAATGGAATGCAGCGCCTAAATTGCGCGTTTAAGATACCTCATATAGTGAATAAATTGCCCTTAAAATTAACCAGGGAATCCAAATTTATAATAATATACGGTATATTCCAATTAAAAAAATATAACTTTGTGTTGTAATACCCTGTATACGAGTAGTAATTTTTGCGAAAATATTTTCTAATTGTAACCCGAAAGATCCCACACAATCCTGCAATAAATAATTTTGAAAACGATATTGTATACACTCATAAAGCTTCGTCCACGCACTATTGGCGGACCCTTTATAGCAGATTACCTTCGTTATCAACGCATTTTTCCGTAAAATTCGATTAAATCGTTTCACATTTTACAACTTTATTATTATATTATTATTAAAAATGATATAGTGTAATAATGCTTCTTCCATACAGCAGTGATAGAAGGCCAAGGGTATCTTAACGAAGAAAAATTGTTGATCATTGCAAAATCATTTTCTCTTTACTTGAGAATGTAGAACTCCCACACAAATAATAATCTTCATTCAGTATGTGTATTACAAAACTTCACCATATCAGTAAATCTAAGATTGATAAATAAGCACAATTTCCGTGTTTAAAATCAATCGAAATCAATAAATCAGGGCAAAAGGATAAGGAAATTACGTGAATAACACTGCAATTGCAGATTATTCACCATTCTTCTTACAAGAAAAATTATTATTGTTTCCATAACGAAATGCAAATTTGAGTAAAATAAAGCCATTAAATAATGTTACAACATTTTTTAATTATTATTAGAGTTGCGTTAACAGAAGGACGATTCTCGTTTACTCTTATTTAAGAGTTACTTATACACACTCTGATGTGTATACGAGATCCATATTTCACGAAGTTTTAGACCTAGTTTTACCACATGTCTTACCTCTAGAGCATCTCACAATCTTACGTAACTAATTCACATACCATCATCTCGTATGTACCTATATCCGCGAAAGTGAATGAATTGACGATACGTTTTATAAATCCTTAATAGGTAATAGCGGTTTGTTTCAATTAATTTCTATTGATGAGTTCGATACTTAATTATTACAATTATTGGATATTAAGGTAAATCGTAAATTAAAGCGATCAGTATAATCAAAGTTATGGTTAACCCATATTAGTAAGCGTTCTATATTTCTTGCTAATGATTACAACAGATCTAAACAAGGACGTTTCTTCTTATTTAACAAAGAATATGCCATTGATTTTGTTTACGAATGCTGTAAAAGCAAATTTACGTATACTTTTATATTTAGTAAATGTAGAATTCACGCAGTAATGTAATATATAAAGTATACATATTAAGGATTATACAAGGTGGAACAAAACTATGAAATAATGGCTTTGCAAAATTACAAAAAAAAATGTTCAATATAGAAGTTATTTGGTTTATTACCATGCATGTATTGCGTTTTTTTTAATTTTTTGGTGTCTTCTTTTGCTTTGTTGCTATGGCAACCAACTTTTTTTTAAATGCTCTTTTTTTGTCATTTTGAAACAAGCATATTTGTTCCCATTCAGTTATAAAATTTTTTGAAAAAAAATTACGACTCAGTCGTCACCTCTAACGAATGATGCTATAGAAAAAGTCATACAACTTTACACTTTTTTTTAATGACACTCGTACTTGTTTGTCTTTTTGAAACAAGCATATTTCTTTCTATTCAATCATAAAGTTTTTCAATTTTGCAAGCATCTAAATTAATTAATTTCACAACACTAAAATTTGAAAAAAAGTAAATATCTAAAGAGTAACGAAGGTAAGCTAAATACAAAAAAACAGCAATACTGAATCAAATGTTCAAACTGGGTTCCGTGGACTATCAAGCAATGACCTAATCGTCATTTAAATTCTACTGTAGTAGCTCTGTGTAGCACACCTCTACAGCGACTCTGCCCATTTCGGCAGTTATTTGCACCTTTATGTCCTCCAAATTACGTGGTCTTCGTTTGAGCACAGTATTTTTTTCATAAAGGCGTCAAATCCGGAGATTCTCTTCTGGCGATCCACCTGTTTCGAAAAACATTAAGGTACTTTTTAGCATGTAACACAAAGTGTGGACGATCTTCGTAGTGTTGGAACATCACAGGAAAAAATCTAAGGGCATCAAATCCGAAGATCAGGCAGGTCACTCAATGGGCCCTCTTCTGACCCTCCTGTTTTGAAAAATATTAAGGTACTCTATAGCATGTAACACAAAATATGGAGGAGCTTCGTCGTCTTGGTAGCAAATTCTATTGTCAATATCTCCGTTTTCACCCGGTGATACCAGGTATAACATGAGTTTCAAGCAGTAGAAGATATCGATCAGCAAAATTCTCATCTGTATTACATCGCTCCATCATTTTTTTTTACAGAAATCTATCCCTCTATCAAAATCATCTTCATTCAATTCATGTATTAATTGAAGCTATAAGGAAGAATTTCTTCTTTTTTACAATTCTAAGTACGCGAGTATGGCTGATTTCTAAATTTTCTCGCCTAGTTGAAACTTGTGGCGTTCCTTCAGAACATCTAAAGCTTTTTCGTCACTTTTGCCAATTTTGGTCTGCCAGTTCTTTTCACATATTCGGCGCAACCAGTTTCACGAATTTTTTAGATTAGTTAAGAGATTGTTCCTTGAGATACAGGAGTATTTGTAGTATAGACCTAAATTTGGCCCGAGACGGAAAAAGTTGTTAGAGAGCTGATTCCTTCTGGAATATGTTCCTTAGGCCCACCAGTACTCCTACAGAAAAATCGCTAAAAATCTGACAAGAGCAACCTCCTTAAATTTTGAAAACATATGCGCATCCTGATTTTTTTAAAAATGGAATTTCTCGGGAACGGACAGTCATAAAAAAAGACCCCGTTAACTAAAATGCACGTTTCTTGCAATGGAACCAGATAGAACCATATACTTACTATAAAAGTCAGATTTCATAAAGAAAATAACAAAAGAAATTTTTTTTTAAATTTTTTTTGAGGCATTAAATTTTGTTCTATAAAAATGTCAAACTAACGGTGTGTGTAATGTTTTAGAAAAAACAAGTTTTCTCATTAATAAATAGTTATTTAAAGTTAAATATAATTATTGAAGGCTCCGTCTCGACGATCTCATAGCGTTCTGCCTGTGTATTTCTGCACGATCTGAGAGTTGTCTCTGTTGTATTTTATGTGTTTTATAAAGTGCAAACCTTTCACAGGAGTGAAATATATTGTTAGCAAGTGAGGAACTACGTGTTCATCAACTCAACACTACGATTTGTGAAACTGTTTAGCGGTAAGTAATGAAGTTTTATTTTCTAGCAATGACCTAATCGTCATTTAAATTCTACTGTAGTAGCTCTGTGCATTTCACGATTTTTTTAATCAGTTAAGATACTGTTCCTTGAGATACAGGAGTATTTGTAGTATAGACCTAAATTTGGCCCAAGACGGAAAAAATTGTTAGAAAGCTGATTCATTCTGGAATATGTTCCTTAGGTTCCCCAGTACGCCTACAGAAAAATCGCTAAAAATCTGATAAGGGCAACCTCCTTAAATTTTAAAAAAATGTCTGCATCCTGTCTTTCTTTAAATGGCATTTCTTAGGAACGGACAGTCATAATAAAACACCACGTTATTACTAAAATGCACGTTTCTTGTAGGAGAACCAGATAGAACCATATACTTACAATAAAAGTCAAATTTCATAAAAAGAATAATTTTGTTTGAGGCGTTAAATTTTGTTCTATAAAAATGTCAAGCTAACGGTGTATGTAACGTTTTAGAAAAAAAAAGTTTTCTCATTAATAAATAGTTATTTAAAGTTAATACGATTTAAATATAATTATTGGAAGGCTCCGTCTCGGCGACTGTTGTCGAGCCGCACCGGCCGCAGCTTCTCGATGGCGCAGCGATCTCAAAGTGTTCTGCACGATCTGAGAGTTGTCTCTGTTGTATTTAATGTTTATGAAGTGCAAACCTTTCACAGGAATGAAATATATTGTTAGCAAGTGAGGATTTACGTGTTTATCAACTCAACACTACGATTTGTGAAACTGTTTTAGCGATAAGTAATGAAGTTTTATTTTCTAGAAAAGATGTGTAAGATCAGCAATGAACTGCTTGAAAATCCAAGCTTTTTTCTGGACGTTGGAGATCTCTTACATCGTGTGCGTTGGACCGCCCCACAACGTACGGTGACGTATGCAAAGCCTACTCGAACTATGTTTTTCGTAATTAAAGAAGGAATGTCACCGTATTTTCGACGGGTATGAACCAAGTACCAAGAGGCGAGCTGCAGGAAAGTCAGCTGTGAGGGTTGAAGTAACTTCGTCGAACGCCGTGGCTGTTCCAAAAGAAAAAATTTTTGTCGAATGTTAAGAACAAGAAAAGTTTCCTTAACCTCCTTTCGTTAGAATTTAAGAAAGCACAGTTCCCTATTTTTAATCTTAAAATATGATCTTATTTGGAAATAAAAGCAAATGACCAAAATAGAATATCTCTATGTATTTTCGATCCCGAGTTAACATCATTTCAAAAACTCCAAGTTGGCGACCGATTTTTTTAAAGGATAAAGGTAGTTTACCGGAAATCTGAGTTACAGTTAGAAAAAAATGTTTTAATCTATTCTCTAAAGCAAATCTTAAATTGTAGTGCAAACAGGAACTGTTCGTTTCGCAATAATGGCCATTTTAGGAATTCCAATATGGCGCCCGTTGTTAAAGGGTTCTTGACTTTTATTATAAAAATGTCATTGTAGTTTATTCTCCACCATGAAGAACGCATTTTAGTTCAAACGGCGTTATTCTGTAAGAGTCCGTTATCGATAAATAGCCATTTGGAAAGAAATTAAGATGCGGTCAATTTCTCAAAATTGAAGGAGGTTCCCCATGTCGGATTTTTCGCGATTTTTCTGTAGAAGGCCAATGGGACTCAAGTAACATATTCCAGAGGAACTAGCTTTCTAACAATTTTGCCGTCTCCGACCCTAATTTGCGTGTACTATTGGATAAATTCTGTTGAATACATTACAAACCTCGCTTTGAGTCCTCTCCCTATCTCCGTACCCATAAATCATTAATATTTCAATGCGTTGTATTTCACTCAAATGTGCCAAGATTTCATAAAGAATATTTATTGTTGGTTTGTATAAATTTAATTGTCAAATTTCCATGGCACTCTTCACCAAAAGTAATGTTTTTGTTTAATAACTGTATGACCTTTTCCATACCATCATTGATTAGAGGTGACGGCTGAGTCGTAACTTTATTTTTCAAAAATGTATGATTGAATGGAGAAAATGTGCTTGTTTCAAAATGACAAAAATAAAGTGTGGGTGTCACTTAAGAGAAAAGTTGGTTGCCATAGCAACAAAGCAAAAACAAATTTTATGGTTCTAGGTAAATTGACCGAAATCAATTGACCGAACACAATTGACCAAAATCAGTTGATCGAAACGACATTTGACCGAAGTCGTAATTCACCGAAAAAGTTTGACCGAAACATTAATAGTATTTGTATTGTCATTTTGTTTATTGCATCTTCCCTTCACACCTTATCCAGACTTAGTTCTGGCAGTATAAAAGATTTTATTGTTTTTTTCTTATTATCTTATTCTCAATTTGTTTGTCTTTAACATGTAAATGACCATTTAACAATACTTTATGATCACCCTTTTCACTTTCAACGTATTGCAACTCCATGTTTAACAGCACAATGTGAACTAATGGCCCATAATCAGATGAAGAATTGCCGTTGCGTGTAATTAGTGTAAGAATTCAATTAAATACTGATCTATAATTAGTGATTAACGATAATTAGGTATATTATTTTGAAAAGAACATACCGAATTAGAAATTTGAAGGGTTAGGAACACAATGTAAAATTTTACGCAAAATTGGTTATATAACTATACGCTAAATTGACTTTCAAAACAACAAAAAAACAAGAAAATCTTTTAAATCTTTTTCGGTAAATTGCGACTTCGGTTAATTGTCGTTCCGATCAACTGATTTTCGGTCAATTGTGTTCAGTCAATTAATTTCGGTAAATTGTTTCGGTTAATTTACCAGATACCAAATTTTATATTGAACCCTTTTTGTAACTCTGCTAATAACAAAGTTAAAGCCATTATATGATACTTTTGTTCCACCCTGCATTAATCTTTCCAATGTTTATAAATTTCTTTAAATAACCTGTTTATGCTCGGGATAGTTATAAATTTTATGAAATATTATCTTTTGTGGCTTTATGTCAAAAAACAAAATGGCTAAACAATTATTTTTTGCTAATAGAACTATAAGTTTAACTAACCTAATTTTTATTAATTTTATTAAATAAATCAAGAAAAAGTAGGATTTGAACCTACGATATGTACCGCTATAGCCAACTGAGCTATAGAGATACTTTTTCTATTTCGACATTCTAATGAACTCGTTGTTGTACTGTTTCCACCTATTTACGTGTTGATTATCATCTTTATTAACGCACCGCTTTCAAGTTGGTAGCATTGTAGCAATAGACCAAAGCACACTTCTAACGTTCGAATGATTTTGTTGTTTTTAACTAAAAATGTTAGGTGAATTAAACTTAATACTTGTTTTTCTAACTAATGCAATGTTTTAAACATTTATTAGTATTTGACCTAATTTTGTAAAAGAAAGGCAGAACATTAAATACATTAATAATGAGGGTCCGTGAAGTTAGCAGGACAGAAACGGTACAAGTGGTAAGATTGTGTGCACAGATTAGTGGCGCGCTTCTGCTGAATAATATCATTAAAGGGTTTTTAGCAAAAATACAGCTAGCGAAATATGGACATTTCTAGGAGTTCTGCTAACGTCACACTTTTTAATGGCATAACCGTTGGAATTGATCACATCAGTAGTGCCGCATTTCTGTTGGTTTGCACTTAATACCCTTACAAACTGTTTGGAAAAACAAACAGATGTCGTAGTATCTTTTCATCGGTACAAACGTTACAATTGGGTACATCGGTTAGTGATGTATTTGTACTGATTATTGCAATTAAAGGCGTTTTACAAAACTCTACTGGCAAAATATGAGCATTTTTAGGTGATTCGCAAGCTTTGAACGTTTTTGAAGGCCCAGCTGGGCGCACCAGATAGTGTCTCGATTGTGCAGGTTAGTGCCATTAAACACGTTTTGGAGATACACACAGCTGACCAAATATGACAATTTTAGGAATCGTGTTAACTTGACATACGTTCAAAATGGTCGCAAAGGTTAGCGCCACGCTTGTACTGGTTAGTGCCGTTGTAAACTGTGTGGTAAAATAATCGGCTGTCGAAGTATGGTTATTTTAATGTGTCAAGAACTGGTTTATCGACTAGCGGCAGGTTTTTCCGATTGATGCCGAAAATCACTTTGAAAAACACGTTGCTCTCTAAATATGGTCATTTTAATTGTGCTAACTTCATACTTTTTGGCGACACAAGCGAATAGAATGGGCCCATCGGTTAGTGCTACGCTTGTATTGGTTAGTGTCGTTGTAAACTTTGTGGCAAAATAATGTGCCGTCGAGGTATGGTTATTTTAATATGTGAACACATATAACATGCATCAAAATCTGGTTCATCGATTAGCTCACATTTTTCCCGATTGATGCCGTTAAGATTCCTTTAAAAAACACACCGCTCTCTAAATATGTTCATTTTAGTTGTGCTAACTTCACACTTTTGGCTACACAAGCGCGTATAAATGGGCCCATAGGTTAGTACCACGCCTGTACTGCCGTCGACATGTTCATTTTAAGATATTCAACACATACGTCAAAATTAAGTTCACCGATTAGTGTCTTGTTTTTCCGATTCGTGTCAAAATCTTTTTGGTAAAACACACTACTACCATAATGTGGTCATGTATGAAGTTGTGCTAAATACACACTTGTTGGCGAAACAAGCGTTAAAAATGGGCCCATCGGTTAGTGTCACGCTGGAACTGGTTAGTGCCGTTGCAAACTTTGTGTCAAATCACACAGCCAACAAAGTATCGTCATTTTAAGATGTTCAGCGCCTAGATCAAAATTAGGTTTATCAATTAGAACCGCGTTCCTCCGAGTAGTGGCGTTCAAATGACAAAACATACTGCTATGTAACTATGCCCATTTCTTAAAATAGTGTTAACTTCACACTTGGCCACACAAGCCATAAACAAATGGGAACATCAATTCGTGCCACGCTTGCACTAGCTGGTGCAGTTGCACACTTTCAGCACATACGTTACAAATTAAGTTCATCTATTAGTGTTGCGCATTTTTCGACTAATTCCATTAAAATATCTTTGGAGAAACACACGGCTATCTATACAGTATCTTCCAAAATTAATGGGATGTAGAGCACCAGTAGTTTCCTTACAAGAAAATAAGTCGATTGAACCCAACATGCTTAAACACTTTGTTAAGCGTTTAATTAGTGCTTGTCTTATATTAAAAACATTTCTTCTTCCGTGGCAAAAACATTTGCAACGTTTAAGATTTTTACCATAATTAATTCGTAAATGCCATCAGTACTTAGGATTTTGTTTCATAAAACACCATGCTACTATGTTTTTTTATGTTGTTCGATTCATTATATTTTTCATTACAACTAACGAACACCCGTATCTCAGTAAATATCAACTTTTGCACTAAAGCATGTTGCGTTGAATCGACTTGGTTTCCTGTAAGGAATCTACTGGTGCTCTGTGACCCATTAATTTTGGGACACCCTATATATGACCATGTTTAGGAGTTGTGCTACCTTCAAACTTGTTGGGAACATAACCGATAAAAATGGCTGCATCGTATAGTGTCACCTGGTACTAGTTAGTGCAGTCGCACACTTTGTGGCAAAACAATCGGTCGCCAAAATATGGACATTTTAGATGTTCAGCACATACGTCAAAATTAGGTTCATCCATAAGTGTCGCGTTTTTACCAATTAATACAGTTAAAGTTTTTCGGTGAAACACACTGCTATCTAATTATGGCCATTTTTGGGGTTGTGCTAACTTCTCACATGTTGTAGACACAAACTGCTGCAAAAATACTACCGTTGAAATATGTCGATTTTAAGATTTTTGTTTATAATTCCAAACAAGAAGGTAAAACTAAACAGAAAAATGCATTTTATCAAATATTCAAGCTGATAACCATTGAATGAAACTAAAGGAAATAAAAGAAATAAAAACTTAAGGTAGTTAGTTAATTCTTTATTCTAATTTTTTATTGCTAAATAAATCAGTTTTTGTTGTTTCTATCAAAATTACTTTGATTTCTCTTTAAAATGGTCAATACACTACAAGAGCGGTTTGAAATAGTTGGTTTTGATTATGAACATGGAAAATCAGCTCGAGCAGCAGCTGGTACTTTCAATGTGAATCATCCAGGCAGACATGTGAGACTTCAATACGTTTTAGAATTGTTAAGAAAATTACCGTTAATAACAGAAAACGTGATTGCTCAGGAATAGTCGATAACGATGGCATTAATATTACAGTTCTTCGGAACGCGTTAACCAAAATTCAGCTTTGCTGTACATCGTCTGTTGGTATCTCTTATCTGAATTGGTATGTCAATCGTCAAAACTTTCGATTGTGGAATGATTCAAATTCGAACATTACACGCAAATTCACGACCAACATCCAAAGGAACTGAATCTTGGGCAGCAATTCTGTGTACCCATATTTCTGAACCAATCATTTTGGAAGGAAAGCTAGATGGTGAGGTATATTTAAATTTTGTTATAAATAAAGTATTAACATCATCGAGTTCTGTCATATATTGCAAAATGGGTTAACAGGATGGGGCTCCTCCTCATTGCGTAGTGCAAGTGCAGCAATTCCCTTCCTACTGTGAGGATTGCTGAAACTTAGAGTATACAAGGTGCAGCTACTGTAGAGAATTTGCTGGAGGAAATTATTAGGTACTGTCGACTAGTAACCCCTGATATTCTTCAGAAACTATAACATTTGAGATAGGGAATTTATCTGTTTATTTTTACCAATTGTTAACAACAGTTTGTAAGCAAAATGTCTGATTTTGATTTATTGTCAACTAGTCTGTCTGGTTGTTTACCATCTTTCACCCTATCAAAGTAAAATTTTTGATCACGTCCAACATCGTTTACTGATTAATAATCTTCATCATTTCAACATTACTAACAAAATTACACAATCATACTTTAAAAATAGACAAGTTACATTAATTACGTTTCTGAAGGTTTTATTGCGTTCACTGGGGTCCCTCAGGGAGCAAACCTTGGGCACTTACTCTTTACTACTCATATAAATGAAAATACCAAAATCTTCATTTTTATTACATGCTGGTGATCTGAAATTTTTGTTAAATACTTGTTGCCTGTTTAAACTTTTACATAATTTTATTGATGGTTCCGGTAGTTTAAGCTATATAAAATTTAAGGTACCCAGAGCATGATGAGATACACCCTCACTTTCGATTTTTTAACACCCAAAACAATCCATCTCTGAACTAATAAATATTTGTGAAGCATACCACGTTATTCTTATCTTATTCTATATACTTACTATCGATATAGTGAATGTTAATTACTGTGATTTTTAAAAAGTCAGTAGTTGAATGTATGAAACTATTACGTTAGTAGCTAATAAAATTACTAATTTTTTTAGTTGTTATTTGTATTTTTTATTGTTTTAATCATACTATTTTATTTATATTTATTTACCCTTATGTTTCCCTGCAATTGACTCTTTTTTGTAGAGAAATAAATTATTATTATTGTATTTGTATATCTGGGGCGAGATTTTGACACAAACGGAAATATCAGATATTTCTATGTGCATCAACTACTAATGGTTATTAGCACTAGCCGTCACTAGAATTTTAATCTACTAAAGGAAATCCACCTTTAGTAAGGGATCTTTAACGTGTCAAACATTATATTACCCCGGGACCTACAATTTTACTACCCATACGAGAAGAAGAAGTGCTTTGTTTTTTCTCCATTTTGGAAAAACCGCTACCTCAGCAAGAATCCACATACTTATTAATCTTGGTTGCAAATGTGGTTTGTAAATTATTTGAATTCGGTATCGCTATTTCAATAAAGCAGGTTTACCTCTTTGCTTTTTCTACACGAGAACTATGTCTGGTCTGTTAGATTGAATAGTTTTATCAGTTAGCATCGTTCTATCCCAATATAATCTAAGTGTGTCATTTCCTTTTTACTCCGCCAACAAAAACCGTAATTAAGTCCCTAAATTAATTAAGTACTCACGGTTGAATATCGATAAGGATTAAATTAGGTAATATAAATGATTGTACTGTAATTCGTGGTGAAGGTCAAATAGACATAATGTTAACGTTTAGGGATTCAGAATAGGATCATTTATGATAAACGAAAATCAAAAAGATCTAAAAGATTGCTGTTAATTATAAATATAAATTTTGTCTTTTTTCTTCTGAAACTAAAACTTATTAAGTACTATAAATAATTACACCGTTAATACAAATGCAAGTTTTTTTGTTGTTATTCCGAAATTAAAACTTGATAAATAATAATTTAGTTTGTATTAAAACGCACATGTTAAATGGAAAATTACATTCAAAGCCTTTTATATGAATAATAGTAAACCGAAGCATTCAAAAAGAGGATGTAAAATGCGATCAATATAATTAAGAGAGTTTTAAATTAGTAAAACAAGTTATAGTTAACAGCTTCATAGTATCGATTAATTTATTTCTTGAAAAATTGCACTGTTAAATAACAGTTTCAATGTAAATAATTAAAGTTAAACTTGAAATAAGTTCTATCAGATGAACAAGGTAAACAACTACAATAGAAATTGTAATCTCGCCCCATTGTGTATAATTAACTATAAAATATTCCAACCGTTGACAGATGTGTCAAACAGTAACTAGCTTCTGTAATTGCGTGATTCTGGGTTGATAGAAGTGTTATTAATATTGACTTTCAGTGATATGAGGCCAATCAGCATTTTACCCGTGCTCTCAAAAGTACTTGAAAAGGTAATCGAATCGCAAATTAGAAACCATGTCTGCTTAAACAAAATACTTCCTGAGATAGTCAGGATTTAGACCTGGACATAGTTGTAGCATGCTCTGCTGAAGGTCACCGATGATGTACATCGGACTTTGGATAAAGGATTGTCGACTATACTTGCATAGATAGATTATTCCACAGACCTTCGATGCAATAAATCATGACATTTTGCTTGCTATGCTCCACTTTGCAGGTTTTGGTGATTCTGCGGTAAGCCTTATACCAAATTATATGACTAATCGGCAACAAGCTGTTAAATGCCATGAAAAAATTTCCGAATTTGAATCATTAAATAGAGGAATTCCTCAGGGCACAATCTTAGGCCCCCTTCTTTATATAATCTATGTATCACGCTTTTCAGAAATGATTCAAAATGTTTCTTGTCATATGTATGCTGATGACATGCAGTAGCATTACTCCTTTGATCACAGTTACATCTGCCGAAAATCTAAATAATGACGAATTGAAAATAATATCAAAGATTTCAGCTGAACATTGCTTGACTATAAACGCTGAAAAGTCAGCGTTTATGTATTTTAGTAAGGATAAGATTAATATTACTGCAGCTGTTATCGAAATAAGGGATCAAACAATTTCTCCATCTGACAGGGTTAGAAACTTCGGTATTATTTTTGATCCTAAATTACGATTCACAGCGCACATATCTCAATGCGTACGAAACGCTTATGCTGCTCTCATCATTTCAAACAGCAAGAACTTATCCAAGAGCTATTTGCGGAATAGACCACAACTTGTTATCAGCAAAAATCCGTCTGAAACATACACAAAAATTCTAAACAAAGAACATGGAAGTTTTTTCACAAACAAATACAACAAACAATGCCAGAATTTGATCAGGATGAAACGCCACAAGAAATTTGGTATAAAATAAAGCAATGCATACAAGAAGCAGTCCAGAAACAACAATATAACAATATAACAATTAAAGTAAGCACTGGATTACAGACAGTACCTTGCAATTAATAGAGGACAGAAGACGATTAGCTCAAAAGGGCATTCATACAGAACACGAACGAGAACAATGGAAGGAAATTAATAAGCGGATACAGAGGTCATGCAAACAAGACAAAAATAAATTTTATTCAAATATTTCTCAAGAAACAGAAAGGCACAAACCAATCAACCCAGGGATCTATTAAAAAGGAAATAAAATATATAAGGAGAGAATTTAAACCCAGAACTTGGGCCATTGAAGACCAAAATGGTAATCTCAAAACCGACTTAACAGAAATAGCTGAAGTCTGGAAGCAATATTGTCAAAAGCTATACAGTGATGAGCAAAACGAACTTACATTTATTATCAAAAAAGAAAAAGAACCTAATATAGTGAAGAGCGTAGTTGAAAGAGCAGTAAAGAAACTAAAACAAAATAAACCAGCAGGGCCAGACGATATAACAGCTGAATTATTACAGGCAACAGGAGAACAAGGCATAGAACTGTTGCACTATCTCTGCCAAAGAATTTGGCAAAAAAACGAATGGCCTGATGAATGGGGAAGATCCACCATAACGACGATCCATAAAAAGGGTAAAACCACTAAGTGCGATAACTATAGAACCAGTCAAACGCTAGCAAAGTTATGTTGCAAATAATAAACGAAAGACCCAAACCCTATATACAACCTCAGATGCCAGCTGAATAAGCGGGATATACTAAAGGTAGAGGAACTAGAGAACATATGTTGAATTTAAGACAGATAATCGAAAAATCTCGTTCATATGCTTAATTGATTAATAGTAAGGCATTTGACAAAGTCAAATGGGGATACCTATGGCCCATCCTGACTGAAATGGGTGTTCCGAACCACTTAATATCCTTAATACACCAGCTATATATTTCCAGCAATAGTAAAATTAAAATAAATAACACACACTCTCACGATTTTCATCCTCAGTGTGGAGTCAGGCAGGGCTGTATACTTTCGCCTCAACTGTTTAATATTTATGGGGAATATATTATGAGGAAAGCTCTGGAAAATTGGAAAGATGAGTGTGTATAAACGGCCAAAAAATCAACAATTTGAATTTGAGATTTGCGAATGACACAGCTTTATTAGCGAGCAATGAACAGAACATCTTGAAACTTATACAACTAGTGGAACATGAAAGCGAAAGACTGGGCTTGAAACTAAATACGACTAAGACAAACTGATCGAATTAATGATAACAGACCGCATGTAAAGATGATAGACAGATTTGAAATTGTAGACCGGTACATATAAGTAGGATCACTAATTACCAACACAAGCAACCTGGAAGTAGAAATTAAACGCAGACGCGACCTCACAAAAATAGGGATGACCAAACTCACCAAACCATGGAAAGATCAACACCTGTCCAGAAATCTGAAAATAAGACTAGTCTGCTGTCTAATATTTCCGATACTGACCTACGATTGTGAATCCTGGACGTTACGACAAAGCGAAAGAAGAAAGATAGACGCTACGTAGATGATATGTTGGAGAAAGATGTTAAATATATCCTGGAAAGAACACCGCACTAATACTTCAAAACTGTTTAATAAATATAAAAAACGGTAGAGACTGGCTACTATTAGCCTAATTTGACGTCTATTAATTCTCTTTAGATGGCAGAATTCTTTAAACTTCACTGAAATCTTTTTTTTACTTGTTTTATTTTTTTTAAGAACTCAACCTTAATACAGTGCCTCTTGCTACTATGACAACTTATTTGTTTAATTTTTTTTAAATCTATGTTTACATCAAAATGTTTCCCTTGTTTCTAATTGAGAAATGTAGGGGAAAGTCGGGTAGCACGGGACATCGGGTAGCGCGGGACATTGCAATAATAAATGTTTTTGGCATGGATAATACATCCCACTAATGCTAGACAAGCGCGTGAATGCTAATAAGCTAAGCTCCAATTTTTCCTAAGGAGCAGTGAACCAAGTGCATTGATATTGAGGTTTTTGCGTTTTTTAAAGTTTTTTTATTTGTTTCGTTTATGTTTTGCACAGGTGAGTTAATATGTCTCTACCGGATGCAGGCTATAATTTTGGGATTATATAACTTATTGGTGCTTGAAAATCGGCTTAATTTAGGGTTGAATAGATTCACCACACGTTTGAACATTTTTGGCAATTCGGATAGCCTGGGACAGGTTAATTTCGAGTATCGCGGGACAACACGGCACATCTTACAGCTTATTCATTTTTTATTTTAGAATGCCAAAGTTTAACGGCAGTGCGACTAACGGCGGTTCTTGGACCAAAAATAACCTCATCCTAGCTGTAAAATGTGTAACCGAAGAAAATCATAGCATAAGGGATGCCGCAAAAAGGTACAACATACCGAAGAGCACACTTCAAAGACGTGTTAGTGCTCTTACGGATGGTTTAGAAATTAAAGCAACACTTAAAATTGGTAGATTTGAGGTTACCTTTAATAAAAAATATGATAACCTACTTGTTAGTCACGTGAAAGACTTGGACAATAGATTAATGCCATTAACAAGAAAAGAGTTTTTGAAGCTTGCTTTCGATTTGGCAGTAAATTTTAAAATTGAATACAGGTTTAACGTTCGACGAGGTATGGTGGGGAAAGATCTTTGTTATGGATCTTTGAAGCGCCACCCAGATCTCGTTTTGCGATCACCAGAAGGAACCAGCTTGGTGAGGACTGTTTGTTTCAATAAACCGCAGGTTAATCTATTTTTACAAGCTCGAGCTCCTTATAAATTTCCTCCATCACGCATACACGCTGATGAGACCGGTGTTTCCTGTGTTCACAGAAATGAAAGAGTTCTCTCTCAAAAGGGCAAGAAACAAGTTGGGAAAATGACGTCCGCCGAGAGGGGTCAAAACGTCACTGTTACGATTTGCATGAATGTCACCGGAACTTATATTCCCCCGCTACTTATATTTAAGAGACAGAGAATGAATGATAGGTTAATGTTCAATGCACCACATGAGGCAGTTGGTGTTGCACAGACCAATGGCTGGATGGATGCTTCCGTATTTCTAAAATGGCTAAAGCATTTTGCTAAATATGCTCAGCCCACTAAATCGAATCCTGTTCTTTTAATTTTGGACGGACATGGAAGTCATAAAGATCTCGAGGTAATTTTGTATGCTCGTGAAAATCATATCCATATGCTAAGCACTCCACCGCATACGACGCACAAAATCCAACCACTAGACAGAACATTTATGAAACCATTCAAAGGCACTTATAATGTGGAGGTTCATTATGGAGGAGAGCACATCCCGGTGCGAGAATAGGCAATATGATATAGCAGCTTTGGTGGCCAACGATTTTTCCCGTGCTGCTCGTTTGGACATTGCTCAAAATGTAGATAAATATATTTTTACAGACTTAGACTTTCTCCCATCCGTGATAACTGACATTCCTGGTGCTGTTACTGACAATTTTGGTAATGGTATGCTCCAGAATAAGGTCTTCAATGTCAATCATACAACTATTGAAGATGCAACAATTCGTGCTGGGACTTTATCAGAAAAGGCAGTTACGGCCAATGAACTTACCAATGAACTTACCGAAGATATGATTTGCTGTGGTGTGAACGAAATTACAGTCGTTGCTTAAGTTCACCAACTCTAAAAATTTCTCAGAGCTCATCATGTACTTCTACCTCTCCAGATATCAATCCCACAATCAGAGTTTTGGAAGAATTATCACGCATTCTAAATTGTACCCAAAGAAGAATAGAAACGAGAAAAACGAAGGCAGAAAAAAAATTAAATTCTAACTTCAGCTCCCTTCAAAGTTGCTCTGGAAGAAAAGGTACTAGCCCAGAACACCAAGGATGTCAAGAAAATTACAAAGAAAGTTAATTTCATTGACTTCACTAAAAAGAAGAATTCATTAACGGAAACCAGGAGGAATACAATAGAAAAATTGGAGTCAATAACGAAAACCAGGGAATACAACAAAAAAGTTGGATAAAATACAGAGTGCGGTGATGAATATTGAAACGATGGAAAAAAAATAAGATGGAAAATGATCAAGATAAAGAAGTTCGTTTATGCATGATATGCCACGATAGTGTAATAAATGCCAAACATGGGCACACGAGGAATGTGCCGACGTTCATATCACATCTCTTTATTACACATGTGACTTATGCAAAATTTCCTCTTAATTACTTTGTCATAATAAAGTTTTGGAATAAGTCTGTATAGTTTTTTTCACCTGTCAGCTAGATTTAATTTTTTCTTTAATTTCTTGATTAATGCCCTGCACTAATGCACTACTGTCTAGTTTTAATTACCAGCTCTCAATTTTTATGTCTGTTATACTTTAGCTTAAGTGTCCCGCACTACCCGACTTTCCCCTAATGTATTTTTTGATATATTGCTTTGAACTAACATTTTTACATGTAACCTACGCACTAATGAATATAAAATTAAAACAGCCTTCGTTATAGTTAAACTTATGAATATAATTATGGAAGGTATTATTAAAGGTTTCTTATGTAACCAGATGCATGATGTGAGTTAATGTGATTAGAACAATGCTGTTGTAATGTTCCCTCATAATGTCGAGTGGAACTAAAAATATTTAAAAATGATAATCATACCAATGAGGCACCAAATTGAAATACGGGATTATTTGTTTACTTGAGAGACGTTTCGATTCCGTAAGACCATTCTTCAGTGTGTGAAAAAAAATTAAAACTGTTAGAACAGAAAACACTAGAAGCCAAGAATCGTTTTCTATATATGTTAACCCATAAAAATATGGATAAACCAGAATTGGATATGGAGTAATATGTTTAACACAACTAAATTGTTTATGTCGTGCACAAGTCTTCCAGTGCTAATGCTTCCTGTTTTGATTTATATCATAAAATTTCCTTTCTAGTTCACAATTATTTCAATAGAACAGTAGGAATTTAAATAATATCGTGTCTGAACTGTTTAGTACTAGTCTAATTCAATAATGTATAACAACATGGATTAATAGCTAAATGTATGTTTTAAAAAACCTAAATTGTAATTTTTAAACAATTTTGTGGCGATAATCGATGGAAGATATTATTCTAAGTAAATGCACGGAGAAGATCGTGATTAAGGATTATAAATTATATACAAGATATACTTAGGTAACGGCTAACACTATTTGTATAAAATGTCTCCTGACATAGACAAATTGGTGTTAATAAGTTAGCACATTCTTTTGCTTAATAAACGTTTACGTAATCTATTATTTTCATTATTTCTATTTTCTTTATTTATAATCGTGAATGAATCACGTCTATGAAATACATAAGGTTCTATTTAAAAATATAATTTTTTACACAATATTAAATGGGCTCAAAATAAAATTCACTGGGGCCCTTTCAGAAACGTCAATTTGTCAACTAAGCAAACTCACACCTCTTTGACCACATACCTTGAACTTTATGTAGTTCTGCCATCAAAGGTTTTGGAGTTAATGATATTTTTAAAGGCGCATTTCCGTCAAAAATTTTCAAAAATATTTTTTTTTCTCAAGAGCTATCAAATTTAGGTATAGGGAACTATGAACAAACCTTACTTAGAATTAGAAAAATAAATAGAATACAGGGTGTTCTATTTAAAATAAGAAAGTTGACAGCTACTTCCGGTTTAAACGGAATGAAAATCCGGAGTGTTTGGAATGATATTCTGTTCATCCTGATTAATTAAGTTATGGTTGTAACCATTTTAAAAAGGCTTGAATGAAAGTATGAAAATCTTGAATAAAATACACTGGCATTATTTGTTTTATAAAATTTTCGTTATTCAAGCAAATTCAACAAAAAAATTGGTTTAGTTAAGTTTAGAATAGAAGAATGGATAATTTAGAAGGAATTGAAAATAATTCAAAATTTTTTACTTACTTTTCTTTTCTGTAGGTGATTGCAACAAGGTCAGGCTATTTTAGCCTGTTCCTTCTTCTGTTTGGCCTCACTATTCCGGGTGTAAGTTGTCGGACCATATTTTCCTTGATCTCTACTTCTTCTGCCTGCTGGTAATTTATCTCTAGAAATCTTCACTATTGCGCTTTCCGCCATTCGATTTATGTGTTCATTCCATTCTATCTTTATGTTGTGTGCCCAATCGTTAATCCCTTCTACTTCACATTCTCCTCTTATATTTACACTCCTTTTTCTATCCAATAAAGTTTTGCCCGACATCCTTCTTAGTATTTTCATTTCTGTAGTTTCGAGAATTCTATGTTTGTTAGATGTAGTGGGTCGTGTTTTCGCCGTGTACGTCATAATTGTCCTGATGATGAATTTGAAGATTCTGGCCTTTGTTTGTGTTTTCAGGTGTTTATTGCACCATATAGTATTATTTAAGCATCCTCACTAGCTTTGTTTGCTTGTCGCTTAACTTCCTCTTCGATGTTTCCATATGTTGGTAGTTCTATCCCTAGATAGTTGAATTTCATTTCTTGTTTGATTCTTTTCCCTTCGGCCTCTAATTTGCATCTAACTGGCTTAACTGAAGTCATCATACATTTAGTTTTCTCCGCCCATATCTTCATGTTGAACTGTTTACCAGTGTTATTAAATGTATTCAGCGGCCGTTGCAGGCCATCCTCATTTTCTGCTATTAAAACTGCGTCGTCTGCGTAGCAAAGAATCTTGATTTCTGCGTCTCTCATTTTATAACCTCTCCCCTTCCGTACCTTCCTTATAATATCATCTAATATTATGTTGAATAATAGTGGACTCAAACAATCTCCTTGGCGTATTCACCGGAATTGCTGCTGTTAATTTATCGTTTAATATAGGTTGTGTCTGATTGTCTGTATAGATGTTTTCAATCGTCTTAATGATACTTAATGGTAACTGTCTTTCATAAAGAAGGTGTATAACGTCGTTAAGTCAGATTCGGTCAAATGCTTTATGTAAGTCTACAAAACATATATATGCCGGCCTATTATATTCCAGTGATTTTTCCACGATTTATCGGACGATAAACACGGCATCAGTACACGATCTTCCAGATCTAAACCCATGTTGTCCTTCTGATATGTTAATGATGCTATTGATTTTATTAGTTTTGTAGTTAGCGGGGATACTGTGTCTAGTAAGTGAATGCCCCTGTAATTTGCCGGTTCTGTGTATGGTTAGGCTGGGTCCACTGTATTTTGCTAGTTCTTTCGGTATTTGATCTTGTTCCGGTGTTTTCCTATTTTTAAGTTACTTGAGAGTTTCTTCAACCTCCTCCTGGCTTAAATGTATTTCGTTGTCTACTACTACATCAGGAGTTTGGTCTTCTTCATCATCTTCCTGTCCTTGAAATAGTTCTGTTAGGTATTTAATCCAAGTATTTTCATTTATGCTGTTATATTCTATTAATTCTGCTACTTAACCTCAACATCTGTTTTTGCATCCTGTAAAAATATTTTCTATGTTATTTGAGAAAATCTCCCATTGTTCTTTTTTTAATCTGCTTATTAATGTTTTAATTTCATTTCTGATCGTTTTATATTCTTCGTATGGTTCTTGTGTGTTCATTGATCCATATTTTAGGTAAGCCTTCTATTTTTCCAGGCATTTCTCTTTTACTTCTCTTCGAAACCATGGGGTTTTGTTTTTGTTCCTTATTCTTAACACGTTCTTTTTTTCCAATTACTTCCTTAACGGCGTTTTCGATTTTGTTACGTAGGGTTTCCCAACCCTCATCCACTGATGCTTCTTAGTGGATTCATTCCACAACGATTCAATATTTAATTTTTCTTCACTTGTTTTTTGTTTGTTTGCTTTTTCTTGACAGTTATGTTTAATCTTACTTTTGTCATCAATAGCGAGACAATAAAGGGAAATTATTGCACTGGGATTTTTGTTGTAACTTTTACACTGTTTTATGTAAATCAAGCGAAAAAAAATTTATTTACAGAAAACAACCCAAAAGATTAATATTCTTCAAACGACCTTTGAATCTTTTTAAAAATTAGCACGTAGACGTAAAGTCGGATTCTCACTAACCTTTTGATATTTTGTTATCGAATCCCACATTTTACATATTTAAGGCAAATTTGGTGCCATGACAGTGATCAAGTGGCATATGTCAAAGTAACTTCTTTTATTATTGGGTATGCTGAAACAGACCGCTAGAGAAAGTAATTAGAGTAATTATGAAATTAGTATCTTGTTGTGAACTTATATTTTGAAAGCAATAGTAGTGTCTAAGCGAAAATGTTTTACCTGACAGTGAAGGTGAGCAATAGAGAAAAGATTTAAGGTGATTTCAATAATGTAATCGTAATATAATTAGTAGGTATCTAATTCCCAATAAAGGCTGGAATTGAATTCTGATAGGGGTTGATACGGACACACCTATGCACTTTAAATTTTTTTGAAAATTTTTGAGCAAACGTTGCCAATAGCTGATATTTAACGTATATTTTTGCCAAGAAATAGATAAGTTTGGACAGTTGTGTAATGAATAAGCAGCACAGGCGAAGCATCACACTGATGTTCTACTGTGCGGTCTCCTGTTTATATCTGGTATCGTATATATTCAGCAACTTGTGAAATATTTGGCGCAACAACTATAATCATATGCTGAACAAGCGGAACTCCATTGAGATACTGAAGGAGGATACAGTAAACCAGAACCATCTACTAGTGAGCTTTGGTGTCGTATCAATATTTACAAACATTCCGATCAACAAGTCGCTGTAGACAATCAAGTAGACACACCCAATACTGAAAGACATCGTGAGACTAATGGAATATTGTCTGAATAACATGTATTTGATCTACGAGGGACCATGGTACAAACAGATCGACGGAACATTAATCGGATCACCACTATCACCGGTGATAGCCAATTTATTCATCGCCACTTGGAAACCGAAATTATAAATACCGCCAGTCTGAAACCGAAGTTATTGCTGAGATACTTAAACGACACCTTCGTAATATGGCCACACGGTAGACAACAGCTAGACAAGTTTTTGGATCATCTAAACAACGTCCACAACAAAATCAAGTTTACCATGAAAGTGGAGCATGACAAAAAACTGCCATTCTTGGACGTGCTGATATACGGCACCTTCGTCCCACAATGTACAGGAAAGCCACCCACACTAATCTATACCTCAACACTAAATCTCACCACCATTCTGCACAGCTGCAGTCAGTTTCAAAGACGCCGATGAGATCAACGAGACTCGCGGACTCAACTCTCAAAAGGAGGAGATGGAAACACTAATAACGGTACTTCTCCAAAATGGGTTTACAGTGAGGACCATGTTAAATGCCTCAAGGCCTGGAAAACCGAGACCCATAGAATAGTCAAGGTAAAGACAACACTGGACAAGATTGCTATTGTGTGCACTGTTGGTGTAGGTGATTCTTGCGAGGGTGAGGGTTTCCCTATGTGGCGATGTTTGGCGAGTATTAACTTTTACATATTGGGCAATCTTTGAGAATAGCCTCGAATGCTGAGGTTCTGTTCGTGTTTCTTAACTTCCATGGGCTCCCGCACTTTTCATGTTTGATGTTAGCTATCATCCTGGAATTTTTAAACGATAGGGTGTGTGACGTACTGCCGACGTGCTGTGCTGGGGATCATGTAGATGCATTCCTCTACACAGCCTTTTTGTGTTCCTTGTATGTTCCACAAGTGATGGTGTAGGTTCCTCCAAGTTAATATGTATTTATTGTGTTGTGTGCGTGTGCGTGTGCGTGTGCGTGTGCGTGTGCGTGTGCGTGTGCGTGTGTGTGTGTTGTGTGTGTGTGTGTGTGTGTGTGTGTGTGTGTGTGTGTGTGTTGAGTGTGTGTGTTGTGTGTGTGTGTGTGTGTGTGTGTGTGTGTGTGTGTGTGTGTGTGTGTGTGTTCGTGTGTATATGTACAGTGTGTCCCAAAAATTTAGAAACGCGCCATTATCTCAGTTATTGGTAACGTGACATAGATGAAAATTGTGGAGTTTAGATTAGCAATCCTATTCTCCAACAGAAATATTTTCAGTGATGCAGTGTTGGCGCTTCTACTAAAAATTAAAAGCAACTTTGATAATTCAAACGGAACACCATGTATATTAAATTGTTATGGGTTTTGTTATGAACGAATAAGTTCAAAATTAAATATGTAACTAAAAATTATTATTAGTTTTATTAAATACATAAATAAAAAGTTTACCTCGAGTAGGATTTGAATCTACGACCTGTACTTTGCTAGAGTACCACGCTAACCATCTGCGCTATCGAGATTCAAGCCCCAATCGATGTAAATGTTGTCTTCATGTATTTAGAACTGATGTAAATTTACATGTAAATATCCACCTTTGCCACATTAGAAATGAAAACCGTGGAAACGCGTCATAATTGACAGGCGTAAAAATAAAATTAGGTATTGTCAATCCCATCCGCTTTGCTTTTTAATAATGGGTAATGTAAAAAAACGAGAAAGAATCATACTGCTTATGATACGTGGTTTTGGAGATGGTATGAGGTCCCATAAAGAGGTGACGGGTTTTTTCAATAACGATTTTCCAAACCGTCCCTCAATTGCAAAATCAACGGTACATAAAACAAAAGATTTGAGGAAAATGGAGACTGCAAAGAGAGGTTTAGATCGGGACAACTCAATACAGCAAAAAGTGGTAAGAAATGCTTGAACACATTACTCACATTTACTGAGAATTCTCATAGTTCCCTGCCGGAAGTCATCAGCAGCTATTGATATAAGTCGTTCATCGGTGTCGTGAATTTTGCAGGAAAATAAATTTCACACCTATGAGATTCCTGTTGTTCAGGAGTTGTCAAAAGATGATTTTGGTAGAAGACACGAATTTTATGAGACCGTGACGGCTAAGTTAGAGGATTAGATGTTTTTGTATTTGTCAATCGATAGCTTACGAAAAACTAAGATAGAAATGTGCAAACCGTTATTCTTGATTTCTTAAGGTTTGGATTTTACAGCCTGTCAAAATGTCGAAATGGTCTCTCAATTACTTCATAAATGGTTGAAGATAGGTATAGGACTTCATACATAAGGTGTATTTAGATTTATTCTGGGCATTAAAAAATTTAATAATATACATGGTGTTCCGTTTGAATTACCAAAGTTAATTTTAATTTTTAGTACAAGCGGCAACACTGCATCGCTGAAGATATTTTTGTCGAATAGGGCATGATTGCTAATGCAAACTCCCCAATTTTGATCTATGTCACTGCAATTAACTGAGATAATTTGGCGTTTCCAAGATTTTGACTCTCTCTCTCTCTCTCTCTCTATATATATATATATATATATATATATATATATATATAATATATATATATATATATATATATATATATATATATATATATATATATATATATATATATATACAGGGTTAGTCACGCTCAACGGGACGAAACCTAGCGGTAAAACGGTAAATGATATCAAAAAATCGTTTGACACAAGTATGTAGGTCTATTTGGTCTACAAATTAAAATTAGTGTGGAATATATAGGGTTACTCAAAAAAAAGTTACATATCAAAGTTATGTTTTTTTAAATGGATCACCTTGTATTTTATTACTTTTTTGAATCCTACTTTAAAAAATAATATGTATTTATTCAAGTAACCCTATATCTAAGTTTGATAGTTTTCGAGTTATTCAATTGTTTCTAAAAATGTAGAGTAATTGAAAAAAATTAATTACAACTTAACAGAATTTTTTTAATTAATTTGCTTTTAGATTTCGATTCTACACTTCTTGGACTGTATATCAGAATAATTACAATAGTAAAAAATATACAGGGTGTTCCTAACTTCAACTTTGATTTTCTCCAAGTATTTGGTGCTATTACTTTGTTATTTTAAATGGAACACCCTGTATTTTATTTCTTTATGAGAAGGGAAATTTAATACTCTTTCAAACTAATATAGGATTCCCTATCCCAATTTTCAATATTTTCCGAGATATTTCCATTATTGTACCCGTATGCATAAATATTGATGGTTTTATAGCAAATACTGACAAGATAGCCTTGGAATACAAAAGAAAATAAATTAAAAATTTATAATTTGAAAATTTACATATTAAAGAAGTATTTTTTTTAAATGAATCCCCCTGAACTTTGTTACATTTTTTAATTGTCCTTAAAAAACTAACGTATTTATTTAGGTCACCGTATACTCAAATTTCATACTTTACGAATTATTCAATTTTTTCTAAAACTGTAGTGTAACAAAAAAAGTTAATTGCAATTTAATACAGACTTTTTGAGTAATTCGCTCCTTGAACTTTCTAATAAAATAAGTAAAATTGTATGTTCCAAACTTTAACTTTGATGTGCATCAAGTTTTTAGTGTTATTATTAAATGGAACACCCTGTATTTTATCCCTGCATGAAAACGAAAATTTAATATTATTTTCCCTATCCGAATTTTCTTTATTTCCAAATTATTTGCATTATTTTATCAGTATGCGTAAATGTTGAAGATTTTATGATAAACTCTAAGTAGGCTTTTGAGAAAATTAACAAATAAAACATTTTCTTATGTCAGATAGTAAAAACTTATTTAGTGTTGATTTTACAATTTAACATAATTAATACAATGAAAGAATACCCAATTGAAGATCGAGTAAATATGATTTTTATATTAGGTGAATGTTTTCAAAATTGCTTATTAGCATCACGTGTTTATGCTGAAAGATATCCTCAAAAAGACCATCCTCGTAAAGAAGTGTTTGAGAGACTTTTAAACCGATTTATTGAAACTGGCAGTGTTGAATATAAAACACGAGAAATAGCAAAGCCCGTAACGGAAAATGAAGATTTACAACTAGCAGTTTTGCAATCTGTAATTGAAAATCGCAATAACACTTCTACAATTATTTCTCGAGAACTCAATATAAGTCAATCCAGCGTAAGTAGAATAATAAGAAAACATAACTATCATCCGTATCATATACAAATGCATCAGCATTTGTATGGAGTGGATTTTCAACGTAGACTGGAATTTTGTCTATGGTTTCTCGACCATACGGCAGAAGATCAATATTTTTATGATAATTTGTTATTCACTGACGAAGCTACATTTCACAATAATGGACTGGTTAACAGGCATAATTTTCACTATTACGCCACTGAGAATCCTCATCAATTTAAAACAATAGATCGACAAAATCGTTGGTCCCTAAACGTATACGGGGAACTAATAGGAGAACATGTAGTAGGGCCATATTTTTTTAATGGCCATTTGAATGAAAGAGAATTTTTAAGATTTTTGGAAAACGAATTTTGGACTCTCCTAGAAGATATTCCTTTAGATGTGAGGCAAAAAATGTGGCTACAATTAGATGGTGCGCCAGCACATTTTTCAAGGAATGTGAGGGAATATTTAGACCGGACATTTGAAGATATGTGGGTAGGTCAAGAAAGTCCTAGCAATTGGCCTGCTAGGTCTCCCGACTTAACAACAATGGACTTTTTTTTCTGGGGATACATCAAAACCCTTGTGTACCACACTGCTCCAACTACCTCTGAAAACATGAAAATACGCCTTAGAGAAGCATTCGCGACAATCACACCCCAAATGCTAAATAATGTGAAACGCTCATTTGAAAAGAGGATAATGCTGTGTATTCAACAAAATGGACATCACATTGAACATTTATTATAAAATGAGTTTAGTAGAGTGATTTTTAATGTTGTAATTATGTTAATTGTTATTCGTTTTATTGTTTAGTTTGTAAAATTATAATATTGTCAATTTATTTGTTTTATATTTCAAGGCCATCTTGCCAGTATTTACTATAAAACCATCAATATTTATGCATACTGGTAAAATAATGGAAATATCTCGGAAAATACTGAAAATTGGGATAGGGAATCCTATATTAGTTTGAAAGAGTATTAAATTTCCCTTCTCATAAAGAAATAAAATACAGGGTGTTCCATTTAAAATAACAAAGTAATAGCACCAAATACTTGGAGAAAATTAAAGTTGAAGTTAGGAACACCCTGTATATTATTTTACTATTGTACTTGTTCTGATAGACAGTCCAAGAAGTGTAGAATCGAAATCTAAAAGCAAATTAATTAAAAAATTTTTGTTAAGTTGTAATTAAATTTTTTCAATTACTCTACATTTTTAGAAACAATTGAATAACTCGCAAACTATCAAACTTAGATATAGGGTTACTTGAATAAATACATATTATTTTTTAAAGTAGGATTCAAAAAAGTAATAAAATACAGGGTAATCCATTTAAAAAAACATAACTTTGATATGTAACTTTTTTTGAGTAACCCTGTATATTCCACACTAATTTTAATTTGTAGACCAAATAGACCTACATACTTGTGTCAAACGATTTTTTGATATCATTTACCGTTTTACCGCTAGATTCCGTCCCGTTGAGCGTGACTAACCCTGTATATACATACAAGGAATTTTCATTCAAAAAGATCTTCCGACACGTATATTATTTTTTTAACCCAGAGAAAAATTGAAATGTATATTACCATTCGCCAGCATTGAGATACGACCACTAAGTTGAGGTTTTGAAACGAGAACCCCCATTTTTTGTTGCATTTATGAATTGCTGGAAGCTTTGTTTATTTCTTTCCATAGTAATTCTAATTGCATTCATTTAATAAACAACATTCCAATAACGTCAAATATGTTGAATTAGGTGATTTGTCGGTTTATTGTTTATGACTTTATTTGAAAAAAATAGTAATCTTACAATCCGTTTATCGACAAAACAAGAAATCGAAATTCTTACGATGATTGGATATGGTGATAGAATGCAAACTCAGCATGACTTATGTGCTTCAGTTAATCACAAATATCTGAACAGACCAGTAAACCAGTCAGTAGTCATCAAAATTGGGAGTGACTTTCGAGATACTGGTTCCGTACAAGATACGGCAAAAAAATGAATGAAAAAAACTAAATGTTTTACCAGCTGTAGAAGGAAATTCACATATTAGCAATCGTCAAGGTAGGCATATCTAGGATACCCCTCCCTCATCTGTACATAAGGTTTTACGAATAAAAAGGTAGCATCCTTATAAAATACAACTGGTACCTATACAAGTTAAATGAAGACTATCAGACCGATAAATGCAATTTATTCTCACAAACCTTAATACATATGTGCCATATTTTCCCCCGTCACGTTTGTTCTCAGATTAATCAACTTTTGCATTGACTGGGCAATTTAATAGCCAAAACTATGGATATTAGGCAAAAGAAAACAGGGATGAGAAAACAACTCACCCGGTATCCTGAAAAAATTGTGTTTGAGCAGGAATTGTCAAAAATCAAATCATTGACCTTACTTTTTTGAATAGGCGTTGAACGGTGCACGACATCTTGATTTCTTATAACAATATCTAATCCCCAATTTAAGAAATTTATTTCGCAATTCTAATAATCTAATACGTGACGAACCACCACATTGTGCAGTTCAAGGTAAGTAATATCTCGATGAAGTAACATTTTTCAATAGCTCGATCGAAAGGTGTGGATCAATTGAATGGATACCAAGGCTCCCAATTGCAAATCCTTTGGATTATTTATTGAGGGGTCATCTCAAAAGGTTGTATACCAAACTAAACCTGAATCGCTTGGCGACTAAAAGTCTAGAATTAGAAAAGAATCCGCTAGCATAAGTCAAGAAACAATAAGTAGGGGACAACATGAATTTTCCGATCGTTTGGGATACCGCCAGGCACCCAAAGGGTTTCAATGCCAATATTTAATTAAGTAAATAATTATTGTTCTTTATTAATTGCAATGTTTCGATAAAACCATGTTGTCTTTTATCTAAAATTAAATAGTAGTATTAATATTTTTTATAAACTCCATTTCTTCGAAAACAGTCGAGTATCGACATAAGGTATCCTACATGAAAAATACTCGTAGTATGCATAAATGCAACAAAATACGAACGTTCACAAATGAAAATTTTAATTTAGGGCTCGTATCTCAATTTTGGGACACCCTTTCAATTCTATTTAAAAAAATAATACACGCGGCCGAGTATTTTTCTGAAGATAAATTCGCTGAACTTTAATTGAATTTATTCCTTATTTTAAGAACTTAGTATATATATATATATATATATATATATATATATATATATATATATATATATATATATCAGTGGTATTCCTAGGTCTTGGTAAGGCTATACACGAAAAACTGTAAAAAAATCTAATTACTTTTCCAATGGTAAAAGGTTTGTAATTTTGCACGACGGAAATAAAGATGATTTTATTAAGAATAGCTACCTAACATAAGTCGCAAAATCAAAACGGAACGATTATCGCGACTATCTAGATACGACAAACAATGAAAAATGTTTCATTTTTCAAAACAAGCTAGATCTTTTAAACCTTTCTAAGCAACCCAAATACGAAAAGCGTTGCGTAATATGTGTATGTAACATTATTGGAGTGCATGACCACTTCATGCTTATATTGCGATCATATAACTGTAGAAGCAATGCAATTGCGGTACGGGGTGTACCGCAAGTCCCATGATTATTAGCGATAGGTAAAAATGACTATTCTGATAATGTATTCAATTACAGGAAGACCGGTTGCATAAAAGTGATGGTGAAACTTGGAAAGAGAGAATATTGCATACCGAAAAAGTTATATCCAAGTGATGGATTCGAGAAAACATACCAAATAAAACTGTAGAAGCATTCATGATTTCAGAGAATGGTGGAAATTCAAATGACATTATATCTATTTATTTGTCTTGTTTTTCCCTTTATACATAGTTGTATTAATTTTCTTTAATGTTAGTTGTTACTATTACTATTTGTAAATACGTATTTTTTTAATAACGTTCTTAATTACTTTATTATTGGTTTATGTACTTATATAAAATAAACAGTTAGGCATAATATTTTATTAGAGTTTCCCTCACTAATTCAAGATTTAATTCTTCGGAATTTAATAAGAGTTAGATATTCCTAGTAATTAATTACTTCTAAACTACTTTATTGTAATTATATTAAATCCTTTCTCTATTAATCACATTTATATTTGCAGTTAGGTGAAGTAGCTTCGCGTAATTAACAAATTACGGAATTATTACAAGTACAGGGTAAATTACTAGTATTCCTTTCCAAAATATAACCAACCGAAAAAGGAGATGACAGATAATAAAAGTTAAAAATCAAGGATTATAAGAAAGAGGGTTTAAAAATCCAAGATGGCCAAAAATACGGAATCAAACGTAAGCCGGCA